>CM076584.1:593983503-594089913 GCA_034641835.2 Pinus albicaulis | reverse complement strand
TTTTCAATCCATAAGTGTTGCAGATTTCCCAGATTCGATGAAGGACAAGAATCACCCGCTTTATCCCCTCTTTCTCAGCATTTCATGTCGCATGTTCCAAGCAGATGGGATTTTGATAAACACATTTCAAGAACTGGAGAGCAGAAGCATTCAGGCTCTCGTCAATGGTGAGCTTCTTCCGAGCCTCGATGGGATCAGAATGCCCTCCATATATCCCATCGGGCCGATCATTTCTTCTCCAGAATCTGATCACGGGGACAAGAGTGCATGCCTGCAATGGCTGGATAACCAGTCGGCCTCTTCAGTTATCTTCATTTCATTCGGAAGCTTCGGTTTTCTCTCGCGCGGGCAGATCGGGGAACTCGCGCTCGGGCTGGAAGCCAGCAGGCAACGTTTCCTGTGGGTTCTCCGAAGGCCTCCCCATGATTCTAACCCAGACATCTCTGCGCTGCTACCCCCGGGTTTCGAACACCGGACCAAGGATCGCGGCCTAGTGGTCACTTCTTGGGTTCCCCAAATTTCTATCCTGGCTCACCCCTCTACCGGAGCTTTTCTTAGTCACTGTGGTTGGAACTCAGTGCTGGAAAGCATTTGGTATGGGGTTCCCATGATCGCCTGGCCCCTTCGAGCGGACCAAAAGGCGAACGCCGCTTTTCTTGTTAACGACATTAAAATGGCGGCCGGAATTCAGCCGGGAGCAGATGGGATCGTAACGAAAGAGGCAGTTGTGAAAGCGGCGAGGGAAGTGATGGAAGAAGAGAATGCAAAGAAAAAGACGGCGAGAGCGAGGGAAATAAAGGAGCGTGCCATAGCAGCTATGCCAGATGGTGGAAGCTCGTCCAGCGCTCTGGCGGCCGTGGCGGCTCTGTGGAAGAAATAACCATGGTCGGCGCAGCGAAATCTGTAAAACGAAAAACCCTATACTGTTTCTGGAGAAAGGTTTGGAGTTCGATTTCCCGGGCTCCCTTCGACCGTTGCTACCTGTAAATAAGATAGGACTTTAACAGACTGGACTAGGAAAATATATAAATATTTTCCGTATTAATCCTAATCATGGTTTCATGACAGTGCTATAGTTTTAAATGAAAGATTTCAAAGAGAGATTTAGATCGGTACGCCATTTTTGTAATAAGAATATTTTATAACTTTGGGCAACCAAATTTGTGATTTACATGTGTAGTTTTGTTCATAAATATTACTTTTACAAATTATATCACTTAAAATAATTAATTTAATTAAAGTATTATAATTTTAATATTATTTTTAACTTATTTTACAAAGAAATTGAATTAATAACGTAACTATAACTTTGGTATTTCGATGGCCACTACTATCTAGCTCCTTTAGTGTTCATTCTCAGCTAGACTTCTAATGGTCTTGTAATTGTTCTTTCAGATGGTTGTTTTTGGTTTTTTCTGTCTGTTTATATATATATGTAATATCTTTAAAAATTAATAGTTATATATTTTAGTATGTGGATTTTATAGTCATAATAATATTGATGTTTGAGATTTTTTAGAATATTGTGTAGTGTTATGTTTTGGATGAACACTTTATTTATTATTAGGCCACTAGTAGTGTTTAATCTCAGCTGAACTTCTAATGGTCTTGTAATTGTTCTTTTAGATTGATGTTTTTGGTTTTTGGTTTATATATTGTTCTTTAAAAATTATATATTTTAGTATGTGGGTTTTATAGTTATAATAATATTGACGTTGAGAATTTTTAGATAAAAGAAATTGATTATTAGAAAATATAAGGAAATTTTGTCCATGTTATTGAAAATAAAAAATATTTTATGAATAATTAATGAAGAAGTCGTCATGTAAATAAATCTCTTAAAAGAATAATAAATTATTAAATAATTAGTTTAAAATTAAATTAAAATAAAAAATCATAATTACAAGATTAGTCAAATAAATTAAAAATAATATAGCTTTAAAGGAGGTTGTAAATGAAAGGTGAACAAAAATAAATATTAAAACCAATCAATTAATAACCCATCAAGATTAATATTTTAAAAATTTTAAGAAAGAAGGGAAATTTTGTGAATTTTATTGAAAACTATAAACAATTTATTAATAATTAGAGAATAATTACTATCATTCACAAGAATAATAATGTTTTTTTTATTAAATTATTAGATTAAGATCAAATTAAATCCAAATTAAAATTTAAAATAGATCAAATTAAGAAAGATGCAACCTTATTTTTTTAATAATAAATTAATGAATTTAATTTAATTTTAATATAAATTTTTGAATAATTAATCAAAATTTGACAAATTTATGAACTTGTAAATATAACTTTTAATAACTCTATAAATATATAAACAAAAAATGTATCTATAATTTTAATTAACAATCACATTTTAATAATAAATATTATTTTTCATTATTTTTAATAATAATGATATATATTGAAATTAATAATAAAAAATATTATTTATTTGACTAAGAGTTCATCTTCTCCAATGTAAGAAAATATGTTAACAACCAAAGATCAGCAAAAGTATGTCCTCTATGGATTACTACCGCATAATTCCAGATGCTTGTTAGAGATGGTTGTTCCCACTATGTATTTTGAAAAACTAAATTATGATAGGTTTTCTCATTATTTATAAAAATTATAAATATAAAAAATATTATTATTTTTTAAAGATATTAAAATAATAATAAAATTTGTGAAAAGCATATGATTCAAAATTCAAATCCCATAAACCAAATTGAAAACCAAAAAACCAATTATATTTTTTAATTCAAAATTATTATTTAATTTTATATATTACAAAATAAGGTGTATTCAAATTTATGAATAGTATCCCCCAATGGAGGTGGACATATGGTAAACTAGCGAACCTCAGGGTTGCCCCTGTCATGACCTCGAGTTGAGTCAATGAGCAACCAAGTTATAGCGGGCACGCCTATGTTGACTAACTCGGGCATGTGCGTGATGTGTGACTGAGCTATAGCAGGCTTGGGTAGAACAGCAGGGTCACCCGACTGTGTTGAGTGCAAACAGAACTATGTAACGAGCATGGATGGTCAAAGCATTCGAGCGGACTCATGATGTTGAAATTCAACAAGAAAATTTCAACACCTACGCCTAGCGCATTAAGCACCTACACTAGGGTGGGGCCCACAGGGCTAAATTTAGTGCATGTCTATTTTAGTTATCCCTTAATTAAGATGGACAATAAAATGTAATATAATCTCAAAATAACTTGTAATAGTTAACTGAGAGTGATAAACTTAGTTAGCTCATGAATTTCGAGTTAGAGGTAGTTGGTGAGGCATGCAGAGTAATTCTAGTTGTAATAGAGTTCGAAGTGCAATGGTGCATTAGTTAATGCACTTTGTAATCAGTTTAACT
Source organism: Pinus albicaulis (assembly GCA_034641835.2). NCBI lineage: Eukaryota > Viridiplantae > Streptophyta > Pinopsida > Pinales > Pinaceae > Pinus > Pinus albicaulis. The sequence continues at coordinate 594,086,541 of CM076584.1, read as the reverse complement.
CAGCTAAGTGAGTTAAACTCAGTTGTGCTAGTTGTAACTATTAGATACACTAGTGAGAGATCAAGTGAATTAAATATTAATTAATTCACAATCAGTGATCTCACATGCAACTGACGATTTACTATTATTAGTTGCATGCATGTCAGATCTAGTGGAGACCCAGTTGAGCTCTAGGTGAAAGGGAAGTTGACTATCAGTGGTAGGATTATTGGGTTGCACCCATGCAACCAAACACCCATTGGAGTGCCATTGATACTTGCGCAGTCAAGGAAGGCAAAAAATTCCTATCTTTTAGGGATTGCATTCATCAAGGATTGTGCAAGCAAGGCAGGTTGTCTGGAGGCAGTAAATTGGCTAAGTATTGGTCAATATTATGTATGATGGTGTGAGACAATTAGCTGAGTACAAGAAGGCTCTTGTGAGAAGAGTTGTATGCAATTGTTTCATGATTCCATGCTAAATATACAATAGAAGATAATGGAGTTTTGAGCAGTAAGCTTTCCCCGGGAAATTATTTGTGTTGTGGCTTTTGATTCTTCTTTGCTTCATGTGATTGGCGATTGTGTTTTTAATTCCGCAATTGATTTGTACAAGCGATTCAGTATTTAACTTTAGTACATTGTTAGATCGGATTGAATCCATGATATACATGCTTGTTGTATAATTTCTACATGGTATCAGAGCACAAGAAATCACAATTATGAAGGAGGAGCTGAGTTTGTGACTGGATAGAATTTGAATTTGCAAAAAGACTTTCTTGGTGCTACAACTGATTCAGGATCAAAATGGATTTCAATGGCTTGAGGTTGGAGTATGCACTCGAGGGCATCTCAAACTATATTTCTTGGAAGGACAGGATGGAGGCAGTACTTAAAGACAATGGCTTGAAGGAATTCATTGACAATGATGTTCCTAAACCCACTTTGACAGATGTTGCAAATCTTGATGCATGGAAAAAAAAAAGTGGCAAAGGCAAGGAGGATTCTATTGGAGGAAGTACGAGGCCACATTGTCTCAAGCCTCCATGGGAAAGCCACACCATATGCAATGTGGAAGGCTTTGACGAATATATTCCAGAGCCATAGTGACCATAGGAAATTGGCGCTCAAAGATAAACTCAGGAAGATCAAGATGGAGAAAGGTGACTCCATACCAGAATATCTAACAAAGTTTTTCCAATGTCAGGATGAACTTGGGAGCATTGGTATAATTGTTGCTGATGATGATTTGGTGAGCTTGGCTCTCCTAGGACTTCCCAAGAGTTGGCACAGTTATCAAGACTCTGTCAACATAAGGGAAAAGCTACCAGATTGGGAACAACTATGGTCGGATTTGCTGCAGGAGCAGTTCAGACGGAACACCAGAGATGGATCTCCATATAAGAATGAAGATGAATAAGATTGTGCTTTGGTTGCCAAGGAAAAGAAAGGGAAGGGGAAGAAATTCCATTCCAAATTCGAGTCCAAAAATGGAAAGAAGCAAGACATGTCCAAGGTGAAGTGTTTTCACTGTCACGAGCATGGGCATTATGCTACTAACTGTCCACAAAAGAAGAAGAACAAGAAGGCTGGAGGATCTGCAGATAGTGAGGCTTTGGCCTCGCAATTTGAGCTTGAATTCTCACTGATCGCATGCATAGTGTCAAGTGCATTTGGATAGTAGCGCTTTCTTTCATATGACGAGAGACAAGGAGATTTTTAGTAACTTGGAGGAGAAGGATCTCTAGATGCATATTGAAATGGGTGATGATGGGCAGTACAATGCTATCGGGATTGGTACCATTACCTTACAGAGGCAGTCAGGTAAACCATTTCAATTAAAATATGTAATGCATGTACGAGGTTTGAAGAAAAATTTAGTCTCAGTTGCAATGTTGGAGGATAGAGGCTATGATGTTGTTGTTAGTGAAGGAAAAGTTTTCCTGCAACACAAAACAACAAGACAAGCCAAGAGGATAGGGATTCGAGTTAAGAATATCTACAAGCTGGAGGTAGATGGCTGTGTAGCAATGATGGGCAAGGCGGACAAAGTGGTGAGCCGGGATGAGGGTGAATTATGGCATAGGAGATTGGGCCATCTTCACCATGGAGCCTTGAAAGTCATGCAACAAATTTCTACTGGTCTTCCCAGGGGTACACTTGCGCAGCCAGACACATGCAAGGGATGTACTATGGGAAAGTATGTAAAGGCCACCTTTCATGAGAAGGAGAACCGAGCTTCGGGGATCCTTGAGAGAGTTCACATAGACGTGTGTGGACCATTCTTTGTTGCTTCGACAACAAAACATAAGTACTATGATATTTGTTGATGACTTTTCTCGGAAGTGTTGGATCTTCTTCATGCAGAAGAAAGATCAGACATTCTCAAAGTTTCTTGAGTTTAAGGCACTAGTGGAGAAAGATTCGGGGAAGCAAGTGAAGGCTCTTAGGAGTGATAATGGTGGAGAATACATCTCTAACGAATTTAGGAACTTCTACAGCAAAGAAGGAATTCAAAGAGAAATAATAGTGCCTCATAACCACAACATAACGGGGATGCGAAAAGAAAGAATAGAACGATCGTGGGTGCAGCAAGAGCGATTTTGCATGATCAAGGCCTACCGATGCATCTGTGGGCGGAAGCATGCAACACTGCGGTATTTGTGCAGAACTGTTGTCCTCATAGGATACTTGGCATGAGTACACCTAAAGAGGCTTTCACTGGTAAGAAACTTGATGTTTAACAATTTAAGATTTTTGGCTCATCTGTTTATGTGCATGTGACCAAGGATGCCAGGAAGAAGCTGGAACTGACAGCTGAGATTGGGATTTTTGTGGGGTACACTGAAACACCCCACAACTATCGTGTGTATGTGCGAAACAACATAATGACTGTTGTGCGACGGGATATAAAATTTGATGAGGAGAAAGCCATGTGGTTGTCCCTTGAGAGGAAGTTGGACTTGCATGCAGAGGAGGAACTATTGGTTCCCAAGGATGAGCCTCAAGATGTGGAACAACCACATGCAGAGGATCATGGAGTGGAGGAAAACACTCATGCAGAGCCATCCATCCGAAATGGCAGAAGGTGCACCACAAAAGCTAATAGATTGAGACTTGATGCTGTAGAGAATGTAGGAGCCCCTACTTCACAATGCATACATAGACAGTCTACTGACAGGTTAATCGGATACATGGATCTTATGAGAAAATGTATTGTGACTGAACCATCTTCCTTTTAGGAAGCAGTGTAGTAACCAACTTGGGTTGATGTAATGGTGGAGGAGTATGACTCCATTATCAAGAACAGTGCATGGGATATTGTCCCAAGACCGGTCGACAAATCAGTGGTTGGATCGAGATGGATCAACAAGGTAAATCAAGCTGTTGATGGGAGTGTGGAGAAATACAAGGCCAGATTTGTGGCCCAATGATTCTCACAGATTGAGGGGATCGATTATGATGAGAATTTTGCACTTGTTGCAAGGTACTCTTCCATAAGATCCATCCTTGCACTCTCAACGCAGATGGGCTGGGCGCATTCATCAGATGGATGTGAAAACTGCGTTTCTCAATGGGATCATTGAGGAAGAAGTGTACATAGAGCAGCCTGAAGGTTTCAAGATCTTCAACAGTGAGTCGCATGTGTGCCGACTCAAAATAGCATTGTATGGGCTGAAGCAAGCACCTCGTGTTTGGTACACTCAGATATACAACTATTTCACCGATATGGGATTCACCGAAAGTGAAGCAGATGCAAAATTGTACTAGATTATGGTTGAGGGTAAGCTATTGATTATCGTTCTTTATGGTGATGATCTAATTTTGACCGGTGATGAGCAACTGATACACTCGTGCAAAGAGGATCTTGCAAGGGAGTTCGAAATGAAGGACATGGGACTCCTTAATTATTTCCTTGGATTGGAAATATGGCAGTGGGATGGTGAAATTTTTGTGTCTTAAGGAAAGTACGCAAAGGAGATACTGGGTAAGTTTCACATGGAGAGCTGCAAACCCATGGATACTCATCTTCCAGGAAATTGGAGGAAAGAGGATGCTACTTGTGGAGAGGTAGTGGATGCTACTATCTATAGGCAGTTAGTTGGTTCATTGATGTATATAGTTAACACCAGACCAGACATTTGCTACGCAGTTAACCAGCTGAGTCAAGCTATGGTTAAGCCTACCAAGCTATTTTGGAAGGCGGGGAAGCATATATTGAGATACTTGAGGGGCACATCAGAGTATGGTCTATGGTATAGACAAATAGAGGGAGTGAAGCTTCAAGGCTTCACGGATGCAGATTGTGCGGGCAGTGCATCAGACAGAAAGAGCACATCAACAAGGATCTTTAGCATATGATTGACAGAAGTTTCTTGGCATAGCAAGAAGCAATGATCTGTGGCACTCAGTTCATCGGAAGCAGAATACATGATAGAAAATCAAGCTGTAAGTGAGGCTATCTAGATGAGAAAGATCTTGGTTGGTTTGTTTGGTTCTCAGATGGATCCGACAGTGATACATTGTGATAATCAGAGTTGCATTAAACTCTCTATTAATCTTGTGTTTCATGATAGGTCCAAGCATATAGATATCTGGTACCATCATCTTAGAGATTGTGTGTAGAGAAGAATAATGTTGCTTCAATACATTCCCACGGAAGATCAGGATGTAGATATTCTGACGAAGGCACTCACCAGGGGAAAAATCGAATATCATAGAGGCAAGATCAGGGTGAAGGATAATCCCTTTCTTGTTGAGAGGGAGTGTTGAAATTCAAAAAGAAAATTTCAGCACCCACGCCTAGTGCATTAAGCACCTACACTAGGGTGGGGCCCACAGGGCTAAATTTGGTGCATGTCTATTTTAGTTATCCCTTAATTAAGATGGACAATAAAATGTAATATAATCTTAAAATAACTTGTAATAGTTAACTGAGAGTGATAAACTCAGTTAGCTCATGAATTTCGGGTTAGAGGTAGTCGATGAGGCATGCAGAGTAATTCTAGTTGTAATAGAGTTCGAAGTGCAGTGGTGCATTAGTTAATGCAGGTTGTAATCAGTTTAACTCAGTTAAGTGAGTTAAACTTAGCTGTGCTAGTTGTAAACTGTTAGATACACTAGTGATAGATCAAGTGAATTAAATATTAATTAAATCACAATCAATGATCTCACATGCAACTAAGGATTTACTATTATTAGCTGCATTCATGTCAGATCCAGTGGAGTGCCCATGATACTTGCGCAGTCAAGGAAGACCAAAAATTCCTATCTTTTAGGGATTACATTCATCAGGGATTCGCAAGGCAGGCAAGCTATAAGGAGGCAGTAAATTGGCTAAGTATTGGTCAGTTTTATGTATGACAGTGTGAGACAATTAGCTGAGTACAGGAGGGCTCTTGTGAGAAGAGTTGTATGTAATTTCTTCATGATTCCATGCTGAATATACAATAGAAGATAGTGGAGTTTTGAGCAGCAAGCTTTCCTTGGGAAATTATCTGTGTTGTGGCTTGATTGATTCTTCTTTGCTTCATGTGATCGGCGATTGTGTTTTTAATTCCGAAATTGATTTGTAGAAGCAATTCAATATTTAACTTTAGTGCGTTGTTAGATTGGATTGAATCCATGATATACATGCTTTTTGTATAATTTCTACATGTGAATTGTGAACAATGCATGCATAAAGTGTTGAGGGGTGACTCGGTGACATGAAAAGCATGCAGGAAAGTTTGGTGGGCCAGTACAACGTGCAGAAAAGGTTGGTTTGTGCATGGTAGTAGGCAGAAACGAGCAGGTCATGGGTAGGTCGCGCAGAAAGGTCACAACCCGAACATGAAATTCAGGCAGGGTTGTTTTGAGGCATGATTGCACCGGTGGAGTTGTATTTTGATTTGGAAAGTATGCAGGCTGCATAATTGAAGTTGCATATTGTGTATTTGTAATTTGATGTAAATTGAATTATAAATAAAACATTGATATTGGGGAGATTATATTTCTACGTGAGTTGCCCCTGCTAAGTATGTATGGTCGTACTTGCATGGTGAATTGATGTTTTATGTTTATGTTACTTCCATTGTTTTATGATGAACACTTGATGATAAATTAACTAATTGTTGAAGATAAGGCGTAGTGTATACACTCAAGTATTGTTAAAAATAAAAAGTGTAGTAGTGTCGCACCCACTATACGTGGTTGAATGTTGAAAGAGTGACTGCTTTGGTCAATTTAGTGTGTCCTAAATTGCTACATTAATTTGTCAATCCGGGATTCGTAAGCTGACGAAGTGTGGCGCACTATATGTGCAAGATAACCTATCTCTTACTTTTTGTCGTTTTTGGTTTTTTTATTTATCTTGGGTTTTTATCTTGGTTGGTTTCCTAATGTGAGATGGAAATTCTAAAAGACAAGTATGGATATAAATGTTCAAGGCAATGATGTCCTTTATAATGATTTCCAAACTTCAAACTTCAAGAGGGCTTTAAACATGCAATGACAAAATTAATTCCTAAAAGAAAATGAAAATGCGCCACTATACTAGTCAAACAAACAGTGAACTATTGATCATGAAACCCATTACCCTTACTGCTGTATAAATACAAAAGAAACTGTGCTCAAAGAAATTCAAGAATTGCAAGAAAAGTAAAAATAAAATCAAATTACATCAACTCATACTCTGACCCCTCACCATTAGTCTTGCTATGGCTTTCGGAGGTAATCATAAACAACTTGAGCAATCTGATATCTAATTTGCAGAAAAATAAACTAATATCAAATCACACACTCATACTTCAATCCCTCACCATTAGTCTCGCTATGGCTTTCAGAGGTAACTGAAAATGACATGAGCAATTTAATATCTAACTTGCAGAAAAATAAACTAATATCAAACTACACACTCATACTTCAATCCCTCACCATTAGTCTCACTATGGTTTTCAGAGGTAACTGATAATGACATGAGTAATTTAATATCTAATCTAACTAATAAAGCAAATGTACAAAACTGAAATAAATAAAACAGTGCTGGAATTAAAAGCTAAGAAAAATAAATCAGCAGAAGGACAAGACTGATTCCATGTCATTATTCATTGTAAAACTATGTGCAAATGCCTGGGCTGCCTATTGTAATCTGGAACAAAGACACTGATCAGTTAACAACAGTATAAAGCATGAAAAATTATGGACAGAGATAAAACGTAAATACCATGAGAGATGTAATATATACACGTGAATAACTATGGCATAATGAGCGTAAGGAAATCAAGCATGAAACTATACAGCAATAAACAAAACCTCGGCGTGTGCAGGGGCCCTCTGCACAATCCTCAGCAGCTATCAACCACGAATTATGCTTATGAACAGAGTCTTCTCATATATTTAAAAACGCAGTCATAACAAGGAAATAGTGTCACGGCACAGCGGGCTTTATTTATAGCAAAATTACATTACCAAAGCTAACTCTCATGCGTATGAGAACGCATTATTTATAACAGAGGATGACATAACTAATTTTCTACAATCTGCGCTGATAAAAGACACGTGAACAACCACGTCCAGAAATCTAGCATTATGGCTGCCGTGAAGATTAAATCTATGGAGAGTGGCCGTTGAATTCGGCTTATGGAGCAGTTCACAGGTGTTGATATGTCCCCTGAGACTTAGGAACGGCCACGCAAGTCTTCACGTGGTGAAAAACGGAGTTCTGTCACCGTAGGACTCTTAGGTTGACCACCGCTTGACTATCTTTGACCACGGCCTTCTTTGGTGAATTCGACTGAGCCAATAGGACTCGGTCCATGTCCATGTTATTTCCAACTTGCCCATGTGGCTCGATTTTCCTGAAGACACCTGCAATATAGACTTTAACAAAATGGCTGCGGAAAGTTGCAGCAGCTGCGGAAAGTGACAAGATTCCGCAGCTCAATGAGCAAAAATATAATTCAAACAGCAGACACAAAACATAGTTAAAAACCACTTTAAATGCTCTTTTATGATTAATATGCAATGATGTTGATGACTTAGGAGGTCCAGGTAAATGGAAAAAGTCTAGAAAGGTGTATATGAAAGATGCAAGTTTGGGACTCAACATACCCCCACTGTGAAGGTGTTGCATGTCCCCATGCAACCAAAATTTTGATCATCCTTCTTCAATTCATATGCTCTGATACCTCTGCCAATACATCCAGTCCTCTTCTCCTCTTTCTTGGTGCTGCTAACATCCTGGGCTTTTTCATCAAGCATCTGAATTTGAGATTAATCAGTGCTCTACTTATCTTCTTGCATTTCTTCTTCAATTTCCTGTTCTTTTTGTGCCACAGTCCTAGATGTAGCATAGTGTTGTCATGAATGATCTTGTCCAATCTGCTTTGCTCCTTTAATGCTTCATTTTCATTTTTAATATGTCTATTTAAAACCTCCAACTCAAAGACTTCTTGTTTCAACGATTGGACTAGAGCTTCTTGTGCTGTATGAGGCTGAATGGATGAAGTGCTGGGACCCGTGGCTGCTCTTTCTAAGGATTCTATGTAATCATACACCTCTTGCTGCTTTGGATCTATCTCGGGTGTCGTTTTCATTGGGCTGTCCCCAAAATGCTGTGGAGGAGAATTGACTTCAAAATCTGGCCGAAAAGGACTCATGTCAACATCTTGAGGACTAGTTTCAACATTTGGCTGAGAATGAGGTGGACTACGGCCAAATGGAGTTTGTTCAGGTGTTCCTTCTCCCAAATCAATAAAATGGGGTCCTTTTTTTTGTGCTTTCCTCCACTTTCCTTTAAGCCTGGTGCTTCTTCTTACATGCTGTGGACTACTGTCTTTTTCCTTCTGTTTTTCTTTTCCTTTCTTTTTGGCCATAGCTGACTATTCCTGAAGGTGAACTAGTCTCTCAGACAATACTTGATGGTCTTCTTCCGAGGAAGGGGTTTGATGCACAACCTCAATGCTTCTTTTCTCTTTTGATTTTGTTGGCTTTTTACCCTCAGTCTTTTCCTTCCTCCTTTTAGACAGTCTTTCTTCTCTACTAGTTCTTTCAACCGTGTTAGTAGGAGTGCTTTGAGTTTTATCATCTGTTTTCTTTCTTCTACTTCTTTTTGATGTACTGCCTTCAGGGGTTTCTTGGGGTTCTTCAAAGAAATTTCTAATTAAAAACTGCTCCCAGGTGTCCTTTTTCTCTTTTAATTGTTTTTCTATCAAGATTTTCATGAGACCATGGTGATACAAATGTGATTCTACGTCCCCCAGATGCTTTTGGATGGTTACAGACATATTTTTCAAACTGTTTAGTAAAAAGTATGGCAGATTGAGGGTCTGGTTGTCTAGGAAATTCATCAACAGTCGGGTATGATACATGTACATTGATCCAAAACGTCCCTCACAGGTGATAAAATTTTGAATAACCAACAGTAAACTGGCCCACTCTTCTTTTAAAGCATGAACATGAATTCCCTTTTTGAAAATGGTGACATCCATACCTGGGTTACGTAGGATCACTCTCCAGGCTTCCTCGCCAATGCTCTTGTTCTTGAACCAACGTTCACCTTCTTGAGGGAGTTCTGTAGCAGCTGCTATGGATGCCTCAGTCACTGTAAATTTGAGGTCCCCAATTTCCACCTCCAGACTGTTGAAAGACCTCGCAAAAGCTTTTTTTACCTCCTTATTGTAGCCTTTAAACTTTTGAATAAACCGAAGCCATTTTGCCTTTTTCAATATGTCTTTGACTTGCGGGTATCCTTCCATAAATTTGGGTCCCTCTGGTTCTGTCCTCAACAACTGACCCATCCTTCCTTCTGTTCTTTAAAACTCGTCTGCGTGAGGAGGGTTTAGCAGAGGTAAGACGACTGAATTAGCGGAAATGAACAGGGTTTATGAAGGAGACCAGTGACTGTAAGCGGATATCAGAGAATAGGTACACGGAATGAAGCGGAACAGAGAACAAAATGGGGTGAAGGCTTATGTGAGCACGGTGGAAATGTAGCCGTGAGGTCAATAGAACAGTAGGGGGAGTAAAGTGCATCCGGCAGTATTTAAAATTGGGTGGCTGCAGAGTAGACGCAAGCACGTTTATGAAACGGCTGCGGATTTTGTGCGGCTGAGAGAAGTCGTAGTCAAATCAACCACGTTCCATAATTACAGGTGGAGTATCAAAGTATAGCCGAACATGAGTGAAGACCGGAGGCTTGATTATGAGGCCGTTTAAAAATGAATGCAAGGATTGTGGGGGAATCTTATAGAGATTGTGGAACGGTTATGGAATTATCAACGCAATCATTGCATATAATGGAGCTATGGTTTATAACTATGTAAAAATGTGCTTGAATGCCATTTGAAATAAATTTCTACTCATACCTTGGAATTCTTTCCATTTTTCATTAGTCTTCAATCAGTTGCTCCTCGTTGATGCTTTTGAATGCCTCATGTCTTCAAAATATGTCCTCATACCTGCATTTGATTTCATGATTGTTGAACTAACATCTGACTGTAAATTTTTGAAAAATAGAGTGGTGGCTGCAGAAACTGCTTCTGGCTGCGGAAACTGGTGTCAGCTGCGGAAACTGACACAACAATTATTTGGGTGAATGGAGATGGATAGATGATAACTGACTGAATGAAAATGGTCATGAAAGAAAATTTTTATTGGTGAAATGAAATTAAATAGATGGAATGGAGTGGAATGAAATGAAGTGGAGTGGAATGAAGTGGAATGAAATGGAGTGGGTTGTCATAAAACTTGTGAAATGAGAGAGAGAGAGAGAATTTTTTTTGGAAAATATAGGGTGTTAGGTGTTCCTGATTTTCACCCTACATTTTCTGTATAAGATTGCCAATCAGTGATTGGTTTTCAGGCTTATACAATTTATTTATTTATTTATTTATTTTTTATTTTGAAACTGAAAAGAACAAAGGCTAGGCTGGTGGAGAAGAAGGATTCTTCTTCACCAGCCTTATTGCAGAATTATCTTGAAACATTTTGAAAAATTCCTCTTTTGAGAGTGGCTTATGATAGATCTTTAATCTGTGGCCATTCACAATAAGAGGAGTTTGAGATTCATCAATGGTCTTGATTCTTACCGCTCCATTGCTAAAGATCTTGTCAATCTCATATGGCTCAAGCCAATGAGTCTGAAATTTTCCTTTAAAATCTTTAAACTTGGAATCAAATAGCAATGCCCAATCTCCTTCTTGAAACTTCTTCTCTTTGATGTATTTTTCATGCCATTTAGCTCTTTGATATTGAACTAGATCAGTTCTTAGAATTGCCTCTTGTCTGATCTCATCTAGCTCATTCAACTGCTCCATTCTATGCTTTTGGGCTTATGATAGATCCATCCCCAACTGAACTGCCATCTTGAAGGTTTTGACTTGGAACTCAATGGGGAACAAGACTTCTTTCCCATAAACAAGTTCATAGGGAGAATGTCCTGTTGTATTTCTCCATGTAGTTCTGTAGGCCCACAAGGCTTCAGGAAGCCTTTCTGCCCAATCTCTTCTGTGTAGATGAACATTTTTGGTGATGATACTTTCGAGAAATTTGTTTGTAGACTCCACTTGACCATTTGCTTGCGGATGGTAAGGAGTAGATCTTCTGTGCTTGATTTTGTATTCTTCCATCAGCTTCTCCACCAGGTTGGATGTGAATTGGCTTCCCCGATCTGTCACAATTTCTCTTGGAACACCAAAGCGAGTAAAAATATCCTCATAAAGAAAATTAACAACTGAATTTTCAGTAGCAGACACTAATGCTTTGGCTTCTACCCATTTAGTAACATAATTAGTACAAACCAATATATACTTATTTTGCTTAGATCGTAGATTAATAGGTCCAATGAAATCTAAAGCCCATTTTTCAAAGGGTTCGATGAGTACTTGTGGTTGCAATGGCATTTCATTTGAAAGGGTAGGTTTCCCTACTCTTTGGCAGCTGTCACACCTTTTGACATATTGTTTTGCATCTTTGAAGAGGGAAGGCCAACAATATCCTAAAGAGAGGATTTTGTAGGCTGCCCTTTTGTCAGCAAAGTGTCCGCCGCATGGTTGATCATGACATGCTCTGAGGATATCAAGTATTTCATCCTCCCTGACACATCTTCTGATCACAAGATCTGGCCCTGTTTTAAACAATTTGTTAGAAATCCATGAATATTTTGAAATTTCCTGAATAATCTTTCTTCTTTCACTTGGAAATAAATATGGAGGCAGTTTCCCTGTAACCAAATAGTTAGCAATATCTACATACCAAGGGGTCTTAGTAGTTACTGCAAACAAGTATTCATCAGGAAACTTATCCTCTACAGGAGAATCTTCTTTAGTATTCTGAATCCTAGACAAGAAATCAACTACTGTATTTTGTTTCCCTGGTCTATCCAACACAGTAATATTGAATTCCTGCAAAAGTAGGAGCCATCTTGTCACTCTGCCATTAGTAACAGGTTTGTTCATTAGATATCTAATCGCAGAATGATCAGTATGAATAAAAGTTTCATAGCCCGTTATATAATGTCTAAACTTATTGATTGCATGAACAATAGCTAAAAACTCTTTTTCAGTTACAGTATAGTTCAACTCAGTGGGAGTCAAATTTTTACTGGTATAGTAAATGGCATAAGGGACTAAATCCTTTTGACCCAACACAGCTCCTAGAGCTGTATCTGAAGCATCTGTAGAAATATGGAAAAGGAGTTTCCAATTTGGTCCTCTCAAGATAGGTGCTTCAGATATTCTTGTTTTCAAAGTTTCAAAAGCTGATTGACAATCAGGATCCCATTTAAATTCACAGTCTTTTGTAAGCAATTTGAAGAGTGGAGATGAAATTTTAGTGAAGTTTTCTATAAATCTTCTATAGTAACCAGTAAATCCTAAAAAACTTCTAACATCTCTTTGACAATTTGGAATAGGTAACTTGGAGATGACTTCAACTTTTGATCTATCAACCTTAATCCCATCTCCCGAAATATGATGCCCCAAAACAATCCCTTCAGTAAACATCATAAAGCATTTTTCATGGCTTAATGAAAGGTTTGTTTCTTTACATCTTATAAGAACTTTTTCCAAATTTTCTAATGCCTCTTCAAATGAATTAACATAAACTGTAAAATCATCCATATAAACCTCTACACAATCATGGATTAGATCAGAAAAAATTCCTAGTACTGCTCTTTGGAATGTTGCAGGTGCATTACATAACCCAAAAGGAAGCACTCGATAGGCAAAAGTCCCCCATGGACAGGTAAATGTGGTCTTATCTTGATCTTCAGGTGCTACCTGAATTTGATTATAGCCACTAAAACCATCCAAAAATGAAAATTACTTTTTGCCTGCTAATGTATCTAATACCTGATCAATAAAGGGCAAAGGAAAGTGATCCTTCAAAGTTGCTTTGTTCAATTCCCTGTAATCAATGCATACCCTCCATTTACCATTCTTTTTAGGTACTATAACCAAAGGAGAAACCCATCGGCTATCCGAAATTGGATAAATGAAGTTTACATTGAGAAGTTTTTGGAGCTCTTCTTTCACTATCTCCCTAAGATTTGGATTCATCCTTCTTTGAGGTTGTCTAATTGGTCTACTATTTTCCTCAATATAGATATGATGGATGCAAGTCTTAGGATCAATACCTTTCATGTCAGTATACTCCCATGCAAATGCAGTAGAATGTTTTTGCAAGATTTTGGTTAGTTCTTCCTGTTGTGACTTTTCCAAATTTTTGTTGATATTCAATGTTTTTCCTGGAAAAATCTCAATGGTAGAACTACCGAAATCTTCCATAGAGTAAAGAGACATTTGTCTTGATGATAAATATTCAATGTCAGATTCCAACTGAAATTGTGTGGGGTCATATTCTGAAGATGTCTCAAAATTTTCTAATGTGTTCAGAATTTGACTATCCTCACTAACTTCCGAAATGGTAAAGATAGGTTGTATAATGTCCTCATCATCGACCCATTCATTGTCTCCTATTTCTGTGATTGCTTTTGCTGGAGGATACAAATTGAATTTCTTGTCGAATTACCATTAGAAATGTACATATTCCCAGATCTACAACTAATGAAAGCATCAGCTGTGGCTAGCCAAGGTCTTCCTAAGATAAGTGGGTGCCCTCCTAGATTACTCTTGGGAGTCAAAATCATAAAATCTACCGGATATTCCCAAGAATCTAAGGAGAATGAAATATCTTCTAATACACCATCTGGTTTAATAATTGATCGATCTGCAAGTTGCAGTAAAGTAGGTGTAAAAAGAAGGTTAGGAAGTTTTAGCTGGTCCATAGTCTGTCTACTCATAATGTTGATAGCAGCCCCTAAGTCAATCAATGTGTTTGGAACTTCTATCCCATTTATATGTGTCTTGACAATTGGACTACCTGGATCTACATACTTCTGCATGGTAATTTTTCCCATCATGATATCTGCAATTTTTCCTACCAGGTGGATTCTTCTTGTATCTCTTAGTTTCCTTCCTGGTCTTTTGAGACTCAACTCCTTTATTGTTTTCGCTAGAATAGGAATCTCTCTAATGGCTTGTAGCAAGGGAATCTTGATACAAACATTCTTTAATTCATCTAGAAAATCATAGTTAGGCAACAAGATTTGTTTTTCCACCCTTTATCAATTTGTAATCTTTCAGGGAAAGGAGGTGTGGATGAAGATGCAGGTTGCTCAACTATAGGAGTTGTGGGGGTTAACTTTTCTTTCTCTTTTTGAATGTTTGAGTTTTGAAGAGATGCTTCCTCAAAACCCTTATTGACTTTAAGAGAGTCCTCCTTAGAGGTATCTTGCTCTTGGACATCTATAGAAGGCTTTTCTAAAACTCTACCAGACCTGAGTTGTACATCATTGAGAGGAACAATCATATAGGTAGGAAATTGTTGTCCTTCTATCATGTAAGTATTCTGAGGATTTTTATTGTTAGGATTTGGCAATGGCTGAGCTAGAAGTTGATTTGTCTTTTGTTGGAATGGAAGCATGGGTTGAGGATTTGGATTTTGTTGAGAAGGTTGTTGTTGTGGAAATGGCAATGGAAGTTGTAGATTTGGGTTTGGAAGTTGTGGAGCTTGTTGATTTTGAAAAGATGGAGGATATTGATAAAATTGAGCAAATCTCCCATAAGGATTTTGCATACCTTGTACCCATGGCTGATATGAATTTTGAGGTTGGGGCCAAGGTTGTTGCCAAGGATTCCAATTTGGTGGGGGTTGAAAATTCATAGGGTTGTTAAACCCTTGAGTTTGTTGCCCCTGCCAAGGTTTTCTTGCAACAAAACAGAGAGATTCTACTAAATTTGGATCTTCTTGAAAGACAGCTTTGAGTCCAGGAATTGAAGGAAAATCCTTGGTCTCATGATCAAAACAGAGAGATTCTACTGAATTTGGATCTTTTTGAAAGACAACTTTGAGTCCAGGAATTGAAGGACAATCCTTGGTCTCATGATTCTCTGAGAAAATCATACATGTTTCTACAACTTTTGCATCCAAGGGACATTCCCTTAAAGCATGTTTCTTCCTACATTTCGGACAAAAGATGGCTAGAGCATCAGTTTCTGCGTTCTGCTTGTTTTGAATTTTAAGGGTGTCTAGTTGTTCACTAAGGCTCCCTAAGATATCAGTTTTGAATTCATCAAGCATATTGCCAATCTTTGCCCTACTTACTGATCCAGTTGCAGATTTGTTTGCCTTGATAAGAGAAGGATCTCTAGGCCCTTTTTCCGTTTTAGATTTTCCCCTTGAGAGATGGACACATAGTTCTGTTATGTCACGAAGTGGAAGTTGAGAAATGTCTCCTTTCCCCATCATGTTTAAAATATCTATCCATTCATCTCTGATGGATTTTAATATAAGGGCTTTCAAAGTTTCATCATCTAAGTTGCTCATCTTTTCTCTTTTTAAGTTGTATTGAAATATTTCAAGTAAATCTTCCAAATTTTCATCTTCTTTTTGCACCATTTTGAATACATCATCCTTATGATTGGTGGGCATGCAATAGTCCAGATATCTATCCAAAAATGTTTGTTTCATATCATTCCAAGTCCTAATAGATTGGGTGACTAATCCCATGAACCATTTCAAAGCAGCTCCCTTCAATGTTGAAGGAAACAGTTTGAGTTTTTGAGAGTCTTCCATATAATCATAGGTTCGGCACACAACCTCAAACTCAAACAGAAATGTTTTAGGATCCTCACTTTGCAATCCATAAAAGTTGGGGAGGACAGATGGTGAGATTTTTTTCATTGTTGTATGAGTTTCCTCATCAACTATAGGGAATCCAAACAAGTTGTCTCCTTCCCTATTCCTTCCATTATTACCTCCACCTCCACCATTGTTTCCTTCTCCTCTACCTCTACCTCTACCTCCAAATCCATCTACTACTTCCTCTGTCATGATAGTTTCTTCAGAGTCCTTAGAGTCCTTTGGCTCTTCTATCAAGGGAGGATGAGAGGGATTTTCTTCCTTTTCTTCTTCAGGTGATTCTACTTCTTTGATTACAAAATACTCTCCTGTAGAAGTAAAGAAAGGGTCTTTTTCTAAATGAGATTTGGTAGGTGGTGTAGGAGAATCCTCTAATTCAGTTGCTCCTTGAATTCCAGGAATATTAAGGCTAGGGGTAGATGGTGGTGAATCTTGTCTATGCCTTGAAGAAGATGGAGTTGTGAAAATCGAACTCTTGGCTCTAGCTATAAACCTTCCCCTAAAATCTCTTGCTCTATGCATGTCATTTTTTTATCTTTAAGTTGGGCTAATAATTCTCTTTCTGATCTTCCAGGTCACACTAAGTGCAAGAAAAGAGCATACTTAAGAAATTATTGAACCAATAACTCTCTTTTCTGATCCTCCAGATCACACTAGGTGCAAGAGGAGAGCATACTTCAAGAAGTTATCAAGTTTTCCCTTCTTTTTATTGTTTTTTTTTTAAGAAATTGGCTACCTAGTTACACTTCCCCAGCAACGGCGCCAAAACGTTTGGTCAATTTAGTGTGTCCTAAATTGCTACATTAATTTTTCAATCCGGGATTCGTAAGCTGACGAAGTGTGGCGCACTATATGTGCAAGATAACCTATTTCTTACTTTTTGTCGTTTTTGGTTTTTTTATTTATCTTGGTTGGTTTCCTAATGTGAAATGGAAATTCTAAAAGAAAAGTATGGATATAAATGTTCAAGGCAATGATGTCCTTTATAATGATTTCCCAAACTTCAAACTTCAAAAGGATTTTCAAACATGCAATGAAAAAATTAATTCCTAAAATAAAATGAAAATGTGCCACTATACTAGTCAAACCAACAGTGAACTATTGATCATGAAACCCATTACCCTTGCTGCTGTCTAAATACAAAAGAAACTGTAATCAAAGAAATCCAAGAATTGCAAACAAAGTAAAGCTAAAATCAAATTACATCAACTCATATTCTGACCCCTCACCATTAGTCTTGCTATGTCTTTTGGAGGTAATCATAAACAACTTGAGCAATCTGATATCTAATTTGCAGAAAAATAAATTAATATCAAACTACACACTCATACTTCAGTCCCTCACCATTAGTCTCGCTATGGCTTTCGGAGGTAACTGATAACGACATGAGCAATTTAATATCTAACTTGCAGAAAAATAAACTAATATCAAACTACACACTCATACTTCAATCCCTCACCATTAGTCTCGCTATGGCTTTCGGAGGTAACTGATAATGACATGAGCAGTTTAATATCTAACTTGTAGAAAAATAAACTAATATCAAACTACACACTCATACTTCAATCCCTCACCATTAGTCTCGCTATGGCTTTCGGAGGTAACTGATAATGACATGAGCAGTTTAATATCTAATCTAACTAGTAAAGCAAATGTACAAAACTAAAATGAATAAAACAGTGCTGGAATTAAAAGCTAAGAAAAATAAATCAGCAGAAGAACAACATTGATTCCATGTCATTAGTCATTATAAAACTATGTGCAAATGCCCGGGCTGCCTACTGTAATCTGGAACAAAAACACTTATCAGTTTAACAGTGATATAAAGCATGAAAAATTGTGAATAGGAAAAAAAAATGTTAATACCACAAAAGATGTAATATATACACGTGAATGACTATGGCACAATGAACGTAAGGAAATGAAGCATGAAACTATACAGTAATACACAAAACCTCGGCGTGTACAGGGGCCCTCTGCACAATCCTCGGGAAGCAACTATCAAACACGAATTATGCTTATGAACAGAGTCTTCTCATATATTTAAAACACAGTCATAACAAAGAAATAATGTCACGACACAGTGGGCTTTCTTTCCAGCAAATTACATTACAGCAGCTAACTACTATGCGTATGAGAACACATTATTTATAACAGAGGATGACATAAATAATTTCCTACATTCTGCGCTGATACAAGACACGTGAACAACCACGTCCAGAAATCTAGCATTATGGCTGCCGTGAAGATTAAATCTATGGAGAGTGGCCGTTAGATTCAGCTTATGGAGCTGTTCATAGGTGTTGATATGTCCCCCGTGATTTGGAAACGGCCACGCAAGTCTTCACGTGATGAAAAACAGAGTTCTGTCACCGTGGGACTCTTCGGTTGACCACCGCTTGGCTTCATTTGACCACGACCTTCTTTGGTGAATTCGACTGAGCCAATAGGACTCGATCCATGTCCACGTCATTTCCAACTTGCCCACATGGCTTGATTTGCTTGAAGACACCTGCAATGTAGACTTTAACAAAATGGCTGCGGAAAGTGACAAGATTCCGCAGCTCAATGAGCAAAAATCTAATTCAAACAGCAGACACAAAACATAGTTAAAAACCACTTTAAATGCTCTTGTATGATTAATATGCAATGATGTTGATGACTTAGGAGGTCCAGGTAAATGGAAAAAGTCTAGAAAGGTGTATAGGAAAGATGCAGATTTGGGACTCAACATACATCAAGCATCAATAAGAAGTTCTCCAACTCTTAAAGGATAACTTAAATTTGGCACAAAATCGAATGAAACAACAGGCAGATCAACATCACAGCGAGAGAAGTTTTGATGTAGGAGATTGGGTATTTTTACGGCTACAACCATACAAACAAATGTCCCTCGAGCAAGCTAAGAAGGATAATAAATTATCACCAAAGTACTATGGTCCTTACAAGGTGTTGCAAAAGATTGGTACTATGGCATACAAATTGGAGCTTCCTACTTCTTCGCGAGTGCATCCAGTTTTCCATGTTTCATGCTTAAAGAAGGTTATAGGTGAAAATCTTCCAGTTCAAACAATATTTCCAAAACTTAAATAGGAAGGGAAAACAAAATTGGAACCTGAAGCGGTCACGGAAACAAGAACTCGACAGCTACGAAATCGATCAATTTCAGATTATCTCGTCAAGTGGAAGAACTTACCCACTGAAGATTCTACATGGGAGGATGAGAATTTTATACAAAATCACCTAGAGCTACTCAAGCGTTGAGGACAACAATTTTTTGAAGGAGAGGGGCATGTCAGGTCCCTATATTACTAGTTTAGTCCCTTATTGTTATTAGTGTAGCCCCCTTATTGTTATTGTTGTACCCCTGTAACCCAAATATTGTTATTATTGTGCCCTTACATTGTTATTGTTAGGTTGGATAGGATTATATTGTGGGCCCATGGACTCCTATATGTAGAAGGAGGTTTTGGTCATTTGTATCATCCAAGAATTGTTCATTTATATAATGTATTGGAGGTTGCCCCCTCGAAGTGGTTGACTTCTAAGGCGTTGATATAGTTTTTCTTCTATTTTTGGAGTTGGTTTCATAACAAAAAAGGAATGGTAAAATTCTTATAATTAGTCATTTGATTATTTTCAAATCATATTTATTGTTGTGACTGTGGTTTTATTCAATTTTTATCATGAAACAGGTATCCATTTGATGTTGTTCTGAACAGGTTTGCAACTGATGAGCAGATTAGTCGTGCACATTTATTTCAAGAATGATTTGACCACAAAGCATACTTTTATCCTTATTTTTTGAGCTTTGATAAAAACGAAAAAGGACTTGAAGCACAGGTTTATCTCTTTTTCGAGCTTCGATAACAGCGAAACATGAATCACTGGAGTCTTCTTTTGGCTCTTTTCAGATTCTGATCATGTGAAAATATTGTCGAGCACTTGTATTTTCGAGCTCGTAAAAGTAAATGAATTGATATCTACTTAGTATAAGTTTAACCCTTTTCCGGACTGAGATAGATTTTTTACGAAAAAGGAATGCCTTAGTTGAACATTGTTAGGAGGTTCTCTTAGATATCATTTTAAATTTTCGGATTTGAGCGAAAAATTTACGAAAAATTACCTATGGAGTTTTCTTTTGTCCTCTTTTTTGAAACTCTCTAAATATGAAAAAGGATCAGGCTGTCACTGTCATTAGGCTCGTTAAAACATAAAATAGCGACAGGCTTGTTGATCATGGCAATAATCGAGTTTCATTCATCACTAGACTCGTTAAATTATTAAATAGCGATACATTATTTGCCCGAAGGGATGAATTATAGATCAAGCATATGTTACCCTCCTCAAGCTTGTTAAAAAATAAAGATGCACTGGTCGACAAATGACTGAGGAAAATTTGGAAAAGTGAACACAACTTTTACGGTAGCAGGTCACTCTTGAACATGACACTTCACTCCTTCAACGTGACTGTTTGGGTTGGGTAATCTTCTTGACGGTTCATTCATACCTATGGTTCATCATACCTTCACTTTGGTTTTGGGTCAATGCTGCCAACTCATCTCAATGTTGCCGATATTTTCAAGAGAAGTCATCGAGTGAATACTCATCCTTCTGCAATACTCATAAACCTTCATTCTCATGACAGTCATCCCTAAACATTGCTATATCAAGTCACATTTTGTCTCTGAAATTAGTAATTCCCGTTTCACAATAAAGTGGCTTCCTGTCGACGTCAAATAATCATCCATGAAGTTTACTTAGAAACATCATCTTCCAGTACCATGAGGCTTGTTACAACATTGAGAAGATCCTTTCTTCCGGACCTTTGACCGAGATATTTTGTTTGGCGTTTGACATCAAATCATTTATTCATGCCTTACGAAATGTACTGCAATACCTTGAGAGCCATTAACATCAATGGTGGTTCTCTCGTGTTTGTCAACAACTTACATCATTGGCTAGTAATCAAGCAATGTCTTACCATGTTTGACTACAAATCATATATTTGCATGGCTAGAATTGTACCCGAACGATCGAGTAAACGAGATAAGAAGACCCCAGATCTAGTTTCAGCCATCCAGGCTGCGATTTCAAGATTGTTGTACACATCATCTATACGATGACCTTACATACAGATCATCATCTGAACATGGACCTATATCTGTAGGCATGTCTGTATTGGGAAACATTCCATTGTAGACGACTTTCTGCACTATGTACATGTTATTAGATTGTTTATGTGTTGAGCATGGGAACGCCTTCCCTCAACAATTCGTGATCAAGAGGATATATCATGATGTAATGTATTTTAATATTGATGCAGGTTGCCACTCTGCTTTAGTTTCATCCCATCACATCGTAAAGCATTTCATTCAAAATATTGTTATTATTATGACTTCATGCTTTAGGGGAAGCTTTTATAGGTCAATTTGGGCATCATTCCCAATGACCTAGTCAAATTGGATATCATCCCCAGGAACAATGAAATAGGGGCTATTATCCCCTATCATTTCAGTTTCTACATGCCCTAAGAGAAGAAAAAACTATCCATGACTTCTATTGCAAGGTTTCCAAGGTTTGAAGTATATGTTATATCACTTACGAGCTCACCAACGCAACCTCTCAAGGGACTAACTACGTTGCATATGCAGTTACCTTCATTCAAGGGTGCTTTGCAAAGCACTTCCCGACATTCAAGAGTGTGTTAGTCAAATGGGAGCGAAATTCTCATTGTTTTGGAATCTCCACATGGGCAGTGCCTTCTAGAAGAGTCCATATGTGTCAAACTTTGAATCCATGTGTCCATGTAACACCTATAAGCTTGGGAACATGTCTTGCCTATTATTAGAAAGTCATTTATTGGAAAACTACCTTCAGTTGCCCTATAAATTGAGCACAGATCCTAGTGCTAGGGAAGGAAGAATTTTGGTAAAGAAATGATGTTGGATTCTCAATTGAGAGAGTGATAGGAGTGATATGATTCTAGTGTCATGTTGATTGTGATTAGGTTGGGATAATGCTGGAGCTAGTGACATCAAATCGATCATTGGTTGTAACCTCTCCCTTCTACTCATTAAGAAATATTGTTGTTCATTTTCCCATATATGTATCTGTTTATGGTTCTATTTCTCATGCAACAGATTCTTAACTAATATATGTGTTTAATGTTTAATCGATTTAACTGATTAAGATAATTAGGCATCTGTATATTGCGAATCTTTTATTGTTTAGTGTCTATACTTGCAGAAACTAGTCTAGAGATCTAAGTTGGATTGGAAATTACAACAAAAGTGAGAGAAGGAGAATAGGAAGAGCTTGGATCACAAGTAGGTTCCTCTTTCTTTCTGCATGTCTATTTACTTTTAGAGAAAGTGTCTGCAAAGCCTTTGATCTATTGTTCTAAATGCATAGCACCACATTTAGGGAATTTGATTTATCCATAATTAATAATTTCGCATAACACCTTTTTTCTAGATAGCGATGGTGTGATGGGATTGTTCTTAGTTTTGAGCTTGGGAATTGTCGGATGGTTTCAGAATCTGGGGTAGAGGTGGTCTCGCGAACATTCCCACGACCTAGGAATCCCTTGACTAGTTTTAGCGAGATACACGATAAAGCCTGAGGGTGGTGTCTTAGTAAGGGCCTAGTGATCCAGTGTGGATTGCAGTAAAGCCTAGAGACAAGGAGACAAAAAATTCCTCAAGGATAGTGATGAGATCTAGAGGAATTCCAAGCTCGGTTCGGTTTAGTGATCTTGGTGTCAGTTTAGGTGAGATCATGGTATGGTGAGGGTGGAGGTGGTTTAACCTTTGGATTCCCTTGGTTGTTTTTGGATTAGTTTATCCATGAGATCCCACATTCATGCTTGGAATATGACACGGGGGTGACTGGCTGAAAGAAATATTTGGTTTAGCTATGTCTATGGTTGAGTGGTACGTGGAAGTCCTAAACCTGATTGGCTCTTACCTATGTTTAATGAAAGCTAATTTCTCTTGATTTTGTACTTGTTATTATGTGGCTTTAATGGTTGTTAGCTTATGGTAATTTATGTGGTTATATGTTGGTTATAAGCATGGTTATGTGACTGGTTCTAGTCATGGTTCATTTCATGTTTTTACTTGTAATGGAAAGAATAATGGATGCAAGACCTAATTTATGTTAAGACAACTAAAGGGAGAGGGTGGTGATCCTTCTTCTTAAGTATCATATGCATTTCCAGTCCCTTATGCTCAGTATTGTATTCATGACCTGTAGGTTACATTGCTGCCAAGTATTTAACAAAATGTTAGTCTTGGTTTGGGATGGTTAGTTCTAGTCTTGGTTTTAGTTTTGGTTTATAATCATTGTCGTCATGTTTTCCATGAGTTTTGGAAGTTACTTGGATTTTTGGGCAGAGGCTCCACCCCAACCCTGAAAAATAGCCTTAAATTCCACATTCAATGGCATAGCACTTAGCAATAAAGGCCACAATCGCACTGATGCCGGTCTATGGGAGCGACTGGGAGTTTCTAGTCACACGAAGGGCTTGGAAAGGGAGAGACTAGGGCTCAAGCTTAGGGAAAAGTCAGGTTGGCTCAGGGGATGGAAACCTAGAGGGGTTGGGTTACTCCTAGAGGGTCATGTAGCACCTAAGGGAAGTCAGTAATGTTTTTTTGTCGACTCCATTTCCTTAAGGTCACCTAGGTGGTTGAGTCTTGTCATAGCAGCCCCTCATCTCATGTTTACCCTGGGTAAGTCAGTGAAAGTGGGTAGATGTGAGGGGATCATAACATGGTTCAAACACTTGGACCGAATGGGATGAATGCATGTTGTTATGCATGCATTGTCATGGTTAAGGTTTTATTGCATGAGATCATTGCATGAAGTTTATGTCATTTTGATGTTATTGGTATGTTATGATGTTGATGTGTTAGCTGAGATAAATCAGGAGAAGCAGATCATCAGAGCGAGGTTGCAGCGCTGTACTTTGGGGTAAGAGCAGATCGTAATACCGATATTGTATGTTTGGCATGCAGTTGTGTAGGTTAATGATTGTTATAAGCATCATAGTTGTGTACATGTCTGTCATTTATGGTTGTTGTGGTTACATGTATGATAGATGTTAGTTAATCAGTGTCATCATATGTACCTGTGTTGTTTAGTCATGAGGGATAGTAACTTGTTGTTATATGCATTATGGTTGTATGCATGATGGTTATGGTCATTCTACTTAGGAACTCTATGTTATATGTATCTTGCTAATTTGGATTGGCCTATGCAGATGATTAAGGTTATGAAATTCAAGTATGAGTTGATATGTGTGTGATATTGTGTCATAATAGTCTAGACTGACTGCGCATATGTGATTGTTATGCATGAATGAAAATTGTTCATGAGTTTATTATGTGAACATGTTAGCTATTTACTGTAAAGGATATTATGACTTTAATTATGTTTAAGTTGTGAAGTTATATCATGCTAATCTAGATTTATTGTGCAGATAAGATAAACTCCCCTGAGATACATTGAGTTATAAGCTTGATTATGCCATCTATTTAGTGTTTGAGTGTTTGATTAGTTTCCTATTTGGTATGAGTTTACTTATGTCATCTACTTGGTGCTTGAATGTTTGATTATGTCATCTAATTGGTGTTTGAGTGTTTGGTATCTATTATGTCGTTTATCTGTTGTTTAAATGTTTGACCAATTGCATGATATGAGTTTGTATCTATAATATTTCACGAAGGAATGATCTTGTGTTGGCTTGAGGGGTCCTGACCCAGGTTCAGAGTGTTTTGCACAACCAACAAAACCCTCCAACTATAGGCCCTTTCGGTAGTCATCTGCTTGTGCAGACCAAAGTCTCACTCGAATTAGTATGGGGGGGTGCTTGAACCAGGTTTCTGCACCCTAAGGGAGCGTTTGATGTGTGATTTAACCTTACTTATCGGATCTAAGATAGAAAAAAAATCTAAACACAGATGAAAGCCTTAGAAAATATGTGCCAACAAATTAATTAGAATTCAGTCAGATTTCTCTTATCAAAGCAGAAACAACACTTGCGTAATCACACATATAGTTTTCCAGTAAAACCCTTGACACATAAGTAATCCTTGCGCGAACACAAATATTTTCCACATATAATTAACTAAGATAATGTGCATTTAGACAGAACAAAAATAGGTCTATCACTTGCAGTAATCACAAATAATTAATTAACATATTCATGCATAAACATATAAATTGCAATAGAATTCGCCAAAAATTCTTCTTTATTAATGGATATTCAACTCAATAAAATCCTTTTCCGTCTGCGCGCATAGCAGCAAAGTCCTTGCACACAGCTCAGGACTAGGTCTTCGTGCACACAGCCAGTAGGAGGCCTTCTACCCGGACCAAACACAAACTAGCTTAAAACATCAAACATAACCATCAACAAAATATAAGATATTCTTCCTCAACTCAACCCTTACATATTTATATGAATTTGACACACACATACCATGGTCTCAAACCATGGTTTGAGACTCATGCTTTCACTTTTTACCATTACAATTATAAATTAGCTTTGACCCACCCCAAAGCCACTTGACTTCTACGCGTAACGCGTTTCAACAAAATTTACCCAAAATTATACCAAAACTTGCCCTTAGGGGACCCCATCCCAACATGCACCCAACATAATCTAGTTACTTGTCCTGAGTCACTTTGGTCCCAGCTCCTACATCTTGTCCTTTAATTTTTGAACATAATTATTTAGTGGCTAAATTACTTTTGTGCTCTGCGCTGTAGCATTCGGCACTTCCTCGACCAGCTTCTATGTAGTTGGCCCCTCGGCTTCCAGGTTGATACTTCTTTAGGTCTGTTGTAGGCTTCTGAGGGAACCATATATGTTTTTGGATAGATTTAAGGCTTCCTCAGCTTAAGGCTACATTCTATTGTCGAGCAACTTCTACCGTCAGCGCTGTGCGTTGATCTCTTCCTGTATGGCTTAGCTTTCCCGTAAGCGGGCCAACGACTGGGCAGGCACTAGGGTCGACGCAAAAACCTAGATCTCATTAAATTTCTATTCCTTGGCCCACAAATCCATGCTCAACTGTTGTGCGATAGGGTCATCTTGGATGGAGGTCCAAATTCCCATGACCTTCTCTAGAAATTGGCTGCAAGCATCCACAACATTGATGATGCTAAAAGTTGACTCTTGAACTACCTTGACGCGCTATTTGTGATCTTCTGGAGGCATCTTGGGCTACAACTTCATCTGCAAGTCGGTGATCTTCTGCTCAAGTTCTGTTTGGACTGTTGCGATTTCTTATCGTGATGATTTTAGCGTGGCTACCAAGTTTTCATATTTGACATTGGGTGTTGCAGTATTTGGTACTATGATTTCAGGGAGACCTGAGCACAGCTGATCAATCAGAGTTTCCAACTGGGCGCATTGGCTTTCAGCAATGCAGCGCACATCCTCTGCTAGTTGTTGACCTTTAAGCGTTGAGGCGGCTTGTTGCTTAGTTATTGCAGTGTCTAAGAAGACCTTATACTCTCTGTATTGCAGCTTGTCTGTGATCATCATATGCATAGCATGAAACTTGCCGCTGGGAAACACGACCAAATCAATCTCGACCTTAGAGCTTTCGGGAATCATCACGTGCAACTCAGAACTGGTAATCTAAAGTGCGGCACCTAAAACCTGAAAGATGTAGCTTTCAGAGCTGGATGGGTGTTGAATGCTCAGCTCGCTTGTTAGGTCCCTATATCACTAGTATAGTCCCTTATTATTGTTAGTGTAACCCCCTTATTGTTATTATTGTACCCTTGTAACCCCCATTTTGTTATTATTGTTCCCTTAATTTATTATTGTTAGGTCGGCTAGGATTACATTGTGGCCCACTAGGATTACATTATGGCCCCATGGACTCCTATATATAGAAAGGAGGTTTTGTAAATTGTATCATCCAAGAATTGTGCATTTATGTAATGTATTGTAGGTTGCCCCCTCGAAGTGGCTTATTTCTAAGGCGTTGATATCTCTTTTCTTCTATTTTTGAAGCTGGTTACACAACATTTGGTACCAGAGCTTTGGATTCTAGGGTTTCGCTGCTCCAAACAGGTCATCGTGGAATTTCAGAGCTTGGTTCGCAATATTTTCAGAGATATGATCTGTGGAATTTAGGTCTTTTTTCAGGCTCCTAAACAGGTCATCGTGGAATTTGCGCTATAAATTTTTTTCTACGAAGGTTCAGAATCTGAAATTTGTATGGTGCGAAGCTGAAATCTTGAGGACAGTCGTAAAAAAATTTCAGATCTTGGTTCGCAATATTTTTGGAGATATGATCTGTGGAAGGTAGTGCTTTTTCAGGCTCCTGAATTTCATCTCAAAGAGGTGATCGTGGAAAAATTTCAATAACTCTCTCTCTGGGAATCGGATTGGAGTTCCGTAAAAAGTGGTCACAAGTACACAGACTGTAGTTTCTTGGCTATCAATTTCAGAGACAAAGGACAAAATAGTGACACGTGGCAAGTCGTACAAGTTCGCTCTACTGAACTAGTCCATAATTAGGTCATTGTGGGAGATTGGACACAACTTTGTCTTGGAGAATCCAAATCAGGTCAGACCTATGGCATTCAAAAGAGAATTCAGAGGGCTACTTCAGTGCTGAATTTCAGATATAGAAGAGCCGCAGTCACAGAGATAATACAATTTCAATATCGAGCTCCTCAAAAGCAAGTAAAAGGTGTGTATTTTTTTTCCGAATTGCATAAGTCTTGTTTGAAGAATCAAGTTGAATTGATTGCAAGGGCATATTGTAGAATAGATATCATTATTGGATTATAAAATGGCCCCAAAAAATAATTCAACACCCATTAAGCCTTTGGAAAGCTCTACTATGACTCATGAAGACGAAGAATTGCAACATGATCTATCAAAATTACAAGAGCAAGTGCAACAAATTTCACTCTCACAAAGAGCAACAAAAAATGAAATGGAAGTTTTGAAGAAAGGTGTGGAAGCTAAGATGGATGGCGTGCAAGCTAATATGGATGGAGTGCAAGCTGAGATGGATGGCGTGGAAGCTAAGATGGATGGCATGGAGGCTGGCATGGAATCTAAGATGGATGACATGGAAGCTAAGATCGATGAGAAAATGGAAAACATGAAGAATTTTCTAAAGCAGACATGGAAGGTTTGACAAAGTTGATACAAGAAAGGTTTCCTAATGGTGAAAAGATAGTAGAAGAACCTCATGATGAGAACAAAATAAATGTTAATTGTGATTTCATAAACTCTAATGTTGGCGGGAAGAACCACCATATTCCAAAGATGGATATGAGGAAGTTTGATGGAAAGTATCCTGTAACATGGATACTACGAATGGAGCAATATTTTGATCTCTATAACGTACAAAACACACAAAAGGTATGCATTGCAACTTTACATTTAGAACAAAATACATTTGTATGGTATCAATGGCTTTGCTCCCGGAAAAAAATTGTCACTTGGTAAATTTTTACGGAGGAAATAATAGCACATTATGAGGATACAAAGAGCAACACCTTCTTTAGCCAATTGATAAATCTCAAACAAAAGGGTTTAGTGGGGCAGCACATTGAGGACTTCCAAAAATTGAATATAAGGGTAACTGATATTCCGGAGGAACACAGGATTGATCTCTTCATAGGCACTTTAAAGGATAACATCCAACATGAAGTTCGCGTTTTGGAACCTGATTCATTGGAGAAGGCATTCAGGTTGGCAAGAAAAGTTGAATGTAAAATTATGGCGGCAAGGAAGCCTACCACTCAATTCTATAAAGAAGGAAGTGTTGCTACGCCTAGATTTCCACAACCTACAAGGTTGACACCACAACAATTGGAAGAAAAAAGAGCAAAAGGGCTTTGCTACGGTTGTGATAGAAAATACACTAAAGGTCATAAGTGTGCTGAGAAGAAATTATTTTACATAGATTGTGAAGAGGAAGAAGAAAATGAACAAGAAGAGGATATACACCGGGAACCAACCCTAGAAGAGGAAGAAATGAATCCGACCATATCGTGTAATGCACTGGCGGGAATTACCACTCCTCAAACTCTCAAGATACAAGGACAAATCAAGAAGAAAAAGGTAATAGTGTTGATTGATTCAGGTAGCACCCATAATTTTATTCATTGTAAAGTAGCCAAGGAATTAAATTGTTTCCTATACCCAGCACCAGAATGTCAAGTGATGGTTGCAAATGGAGGAACTATAAATTGCTCGGGAAAATGCCATAATATCAAGCTAACCATGGGGGAATATGTATTGACTAGTCCGATGCTTTCCATTCCTATGGGAGGTGCTGATGTTGTACTAGGAGTACAATGGTTACAATCTTTGGGGACGGTAGCTTTTAATTTTCAAGAACTTTTCTTGAAATTTTTTTCAGAAGGAAAGGAAGTCGAATTACGGGGTATTGAAGGAAAGCCAGGAAGGATAATAAGCTCTAATGTCATGACAAAGCTTCTAAAGAAATAACAACGAGGCGTAATTGCACAATTATGCTCTCTAGAAGTTTCGACATCAAAATCATCTATTTCTGCAGATCTCCAACAAGTCTTGGACAATCATTCCAAGGTGTTTGAAACTCCCAAAGGACTCCCACCTATTCGTGATCATGATCATGCTATTCATTTGATTCCAGGAAGTGTTCCTCCAAACATCGAGCCTTATAGATATCCTTACTTCCAAAAGAGCGAAATTGAACGTATGATTGCAGAAATGTTAGAGGCGGGTATAATTCAACCTAGTCAAAGTTCTTTCTCTGCTCCTGTAGTATTGGTACACAAGAAGGATGGATCATGGTGAATGTGTCGGGATTATAGGGAGCTCAATAAGCTCACCATTAAAGACAAATTTCCCATTCCTGTGATTGATGAATTATTGGATGAATTACATGGAGCAATTTATTTTACCAAGTTGGATCTTCGTTCGGGATATCATCAAATTAGAATGAAGACTGAAGATATTCCAAAAATAGCATTTCGAACTCATGAGGGTCATTATGAATTTTTGGTCATGCCTTTTGGCCTTACCAATGCCCCTTCTACATTTCAAGGGTTGATGAATTCCATTTTCAAACCCTTCCTTAGAAAATTTGTGCTAGTATTTTTTGATGATATACTAATCTACAGCAGGTCTTGGAAGGATCATGTTGAACATGTTGGCAGGGTGCTCAAACTATTGTAGGAGAAACAATTATATGCAAAAAAATCCAAATGTTTCTTTGGAGTACAAGAGGTGGAATATCTGGGTCATATTGTATCTCACGAGGGTGTTAAAGTATACCCTAACAAAATTAAAGCCATTAAGGAATGGAAAGTACCCACAACCATAAAGAAGTTACGAGGATATCTCGGGTTAACAGGGTATTATCGCAAGTTTGTTAAGAATTATGGGAGAATAGCAGCACCTGTAACAACATTATTGAAGAAAGATGCATTTTCATGGACTCCTGAAGCAACTAAGGCCTTTGAACGTCTTAAAGAGGCAATGTGCCTAGCACCGGTCTTAGCTACGCCAGACTTCACAAAAACCTTTATTGTGGAATGTGATGCCTCAAGAAATGGAATTGGTGCGGTTTTAATGCAGGAAGGAAGACCCATTTCTTTTGAAAGTCGTCCAATCAAAGGAAAGTATTTACAGAAACCTATTTATGAGAAGGAAATGTTAGCAATACTGCATGCACTAAAGAAATGGCGAACTTACCTAATGGGAAGACACTTCAAGGTAAAAACTGATCATGATAGTCTTAAACACTTTTTTGGAACAAAGACTATCTTCAGAAGAGCAGCAAAAATGGGTCACAAAGATGTTGGGTTATGACTTTGAAATAATCTACAAAAAAGGAAAGCTTAATGTTGTTGCAGATGCACTCTCAAGAAAGAATGAAGAGGTGGAAGTATTGCTTTGTGCCATTTCTATTATCCAACCAGATTGGATAACTGAAGCAAGAGATGAATGGAAGAAGGACAAAGATGTATGGATACTCATTCAAAAGTTGCAGCAAGATCCTAGTACATCTGATACATTTAGTTGGAAAAAATGATTCCTTATGGTACAAAGATCGCTTATATCTTTGTAAGAATTCCCAACTAAAACAAAAGATTCTTCTGGAATTGCACACTTCTCCTTTAGGAGGACACTCAGGATTTTTAAAAACTTACCACAGGGTAAAGAAAGAATTTTTTTGGGATGGCCTTAAATCTAATATTCAAAAGTTTGTGGCGGAATGTTTGGTTTGCCAGCAGAATAAAGTGGAAACAATTAAGACCCCCGGACTTCTACAACCTTTATCCATTCCAAGTCAACGTTGGGAGGAGATTTCAATGGATTTTATCACAGGTTTACCTAAGTCCGAAGGAAAGAGTGTCATCATGGTGGTAGTTGATAGATTTACCAAGTATGCACACTTTTGTGCATTATCTCATCCATTTAAAGCAAGTACAATTGCTACTACATTTATGGACAGAATTCAAAAGCTACATGGAAGCCCAAGGGTTGTTGTGAGCGACAAAGATCCCATTTTTACTGGAAATTTTTGGACGGAGTTATTTTCTTGTTTGGGTACTCAATTAGCTCATAGCTCATCTTATCATCCTCAATCTGATGGTCAAACTGAGATAGTAAATAAATTTTTGGAAGGATATCTTCGTTGTTTTGTATCTGATAAACAAGCACAATGGGTCAAGTGGTTACCTCTTGCTGAATGGTGGTATAACACTTCCTTCCATACTACAGCAAAGATGGCCCCATTTATGGCACTTTATGGATATCATTCACTATCTATCGCATCATCTTTAAGGGAAAATTCGAAGCTTCAAGCAGTGGAAGATCACATCGAGCATCAGCAAGAAGTTCTCCAACTCTTAAAGGATAACCTGAATTTGGCACAAAATCGAATGAAACAACAGGCAGATCAACATCGCAGCGAGAGAAGTTTTGATGGAGGAGATTGGGTATTTTTATGGCTACAACCATACAAACAAATGTCCCTCAAGCAAGCTAAGAAGGATAATAAATTATCACCAAAGTACTATGGTCCTTACAAGGTGTTGCAAAAGATTGGTACTATGGCATACAAATTGGAGCTTCCTGTTTCTTCGCGAGTACATCCAGTTTTCCATGTTTCATGCTTAAAGAAGGTTATAGGTGAAAATCTTCCAGTTCAAACAATATTGCCAGAACTTGATGAGGAAGGAAAAATCATATTGGAACCCGAAGCGGTCATGGAAACAAGAACTCGACAGCTACAGAATCGATCAATTTCAGAGTATCTCATCAAGTGGAAGAACTTACCCACTGAAGATTCTACATGGGAGGATGAGAATTTTATACAGAAGCACCCGGAGCTACTCAAGCGTTGAGGACAACACTTTTTTGACGGAGAGGGGCATGTTAGGTCCCTACATCACTAGTATAGTCCCTTATTATTGTTAGTGTAACCCCCTTATTGTTATTATTGAACCCTTGTAACCCCCATTTTATTATTATTGTGCCCTTAAATTAGTATTGTTAGGTCGGCTAGGATTACATTGTGGCCCACTAGGATTACATTAGGGCCCCATGGACTCCTATATATAGAAAGGAGGTTTTGTAAATTGTATCATCCAAGAATTGTGCATTTATGTAATGTATTGGAGGTTGCCCCCTCGAAGTGGCTTATTTCTAAGGCATTGATATCTCTTTTCTTCTATTTTTGAAGTTGGTTACACAACATCGCTCGCTTGAGTAATGCTCACTTGTATGGCGCTCGCTTTAATTTTGAGCTATTGGAGCCCTTGCTGCATGTCATCAAGGACTGATTTATACTGGGCTTCAACCTTGGTCCATACATCTTCAATGGTTCCTTGGATTATGTCGCTAATTTTTTCAAAATACTCCTTTGTGATTGTTAATGGACCAGTCCCAGTTTTCTTAGAAGCTTTCCTTTTTGTGTGCAACCCCAGGGTGGTCTAAGGCCCTCTTTTGGATTCTCACCGCGTGTCTATCGATGCATAGGCACTGTCTCCATCCTTATCATCCATCTCATGATCACTGTGCAAGTCCATTTTTTCTACCGTAGTGGTTGGCTCTTGGTCTTTCTGCGCATCATTTGGGTGATATGTTGGCGTGTGCAGCTTCATCAGGATCTTTGGTGGCACTAAGGACGATACACCACTAGCTATGATTGCTTCAAGCCATAATGGGGGCCACTTGGTCATGGTGCGTGCAAGGTCATCCTCCATGACCATGTAAGGCAGCTCATACCAGATGCTTGCCATGTCCCTCTTCCCGTGAACTTGCACACTATGGAAGGTAGCCTTGAAGTCCGCGATGTGCTTGTACTGCTCATATAACGTAGGTGACAGTCGTGGCTTGGACTGCATCACCTGAAATATTTCAGCATCAAACAATGCCCAGAAGATTCTATTTTCTATTATTCATGATGGAAACTTCAAGTTCCATAATGACGAATACTTGGCATCTTCGCAAATATCGGGTTCAATGTTTGGTAATGACGACTATGATGGCGGCCTCAAATCGATCAGCGTGACCAACAACAACAACCAAACATAATAAAAATGTTTTCCATCTTCTTGCGCCTCGCGAATGTTTTCCAAAAATTAATTACACAGGTACTATTGAAGAGGTAAATCCCCTCTGCGGACAGAGGTGATCCCTACTAGCCCAGATTGGGTCTAGCAACAATCAGTCATGTAGTGACGCAGGTCTCTAGTTACAAAAACTACAAAAAATAACGAATTGCCTACCTCAGGTCCTACGCAATGGTCGTTGAAGAAAGGATGACGCTTCTCGTCCTTCGCTTTGGCAGATCACGATCCTTCCGCTTAACACGTCCGAAAACCTGCACACATGAGAAGAAATACAACGATACACACCGTAAAATCTAAATCTTGTAACTATACATCAGTTAGAGAGGATGTAATTCATTGCATCAAAGAAAAAGACACATGAATGAAACCATAATCAAAGTCGCTTATCATTAAAATAGCGAAGGAAATATACAACCCAAAGCTCTCACGCTGGATCTTCCTTCGGCGAGGCTGACAGTGGAGGACATCTCAATGAAGCTTGTCGGGAACGCGACAAAGCTCTCTCTCTTCAGCTTGGCTCTCAAAGGCTATCTGGCGATAGTCTCTTTGCTACAAGTTCAACTCTTGCTTCTTCGCTTGCTAAGGGAAAAAGGAAAGCTTATATAGATGGTGGAAGGGGAGTTGGGATCCCTAAAATTATGGGATTAGCCCTATCTCTAAGGAAGCTTCCATGATAGGTGGAAAACCACCTCCCATACATGGAGATCCGGAGCCAAATCTCCCAACTCATTTTAGTGATTCGTTCAAGAGTTTGTTGGAATCAAACTTCCACCATTTATTTTTGAAAAACATCCCTTATTAAGCTTGGCATGAGTGAGACACTGGGACAGAGCGCCAATTTGCGCGCCCTCTATGGTGGATTTTCCCCATTGGCGCAAGGGTTGAACTGGCTAGTTGCGCCAAGGCTAAAAGATCAGTTTTTAGGGTTTTGCAGAGGAAAATTTCTTCAAGGGAATGATTTTCCTTGTCAAGGGGGATGCCATGAAAGTGGTTTCAGGTTATGTCACTGCTCATAGGTCACGGGAAAAGCCCTCCAATGTGTGGGACGGGGAATTGCAGGGACGTGACAAAATGTTGTGTAACAGATGCTCCCTAAAGCATGAGGCCCGAGAGAGAGAGAGGGGTGAAATGCTTTATGAGAACGTGCCCAACTGAAAACACTGCCGTCGGAATACCTGCATCCAAGTACAACTGATATCTCTGATACATGATATGTGGTATAAGCGCAACCATCCATAATAGAGCATACAATAATCAGGATCCAAGGTATGGGCGTAGCCATCCATAAAGGATCAATAAGTAGACTCAGGTATGGTTGCAACCATCCAATCAATGAGTAATGTAACCAATCATGATAATCCACAAAAATCTGCAACCTGGATTCAATCAGACAAAACCCAGGGTCTTGCACTCCATCTCGACCTGAACAGAGTACAAGTCCCAACATGTGAATGAGTGAGCTGAAGTCGAACATGCAAGGACATCGTTTGATTACCAGCCAATAATGAAAGCCGTTAACAGACGCGAGAGGAACCACCAATGATGATGATGGCCCTCAAGGTACTATAGGTACAATCCACGCAGTGTGAACAATGAGCTAGCGTCGAACACCCGCAAAATCATTTGATCGAAGGCCAATGATGAAAAACCTGCGTCGAATGCGAAGAACCTGTCATTGAGGCACGCAGGCTCCAAGGTACCTGAAGGGAGTCTCTAGATCAGCTTCCAGGATAATGAGTTGAAGTCGACAAGAAGGGACCTTGATCGAAGGTGGGCCATAGTTTTTCCCACATCATCGACGCGAGACAGAGGAACATAATGTTTTGTGAATCAGGATCAGTAGAGAATCAGAGGAAGGTTGAAAACTACATAGGCCAACTTCTCTTGAACATATCGGTGGCACGATACTGGATTTGGCAGTATTTGACATCAAAGGTTCTAAGGTCATGATGACGTGGCAAAGAACAGATGAGCGGTCAAAAGAGATTATCCAAACCCATGGAGGCAAGCAGAAAACGAGATGAGATGTCCCCAAACTGACATGAACGCAGACAAGTGCCATGTTCAAGAGCGACATACTGCCGACACGACAGTGATACTGGTTCCATTTTCCGCCACCATTTCTTGCAAGTACCTCTTTATTTTTACACAAGCTTGAAGAGGATACCATATGCTTGTCATATAAGTTTGTTCTTCGGACAAATCCACCCTAGTACATTTAACGAGCCCTAGGAAGGGGAAACTCGAGTAACTTCATTACGACGAAGTCCGATGTCATAGGGTTTTAACAAGTCTGACAAAGGAAGAAATTAGCATATTTTCATGTTTAGAGAGTTTGAAAAGAGAACAGAAAAGTAAACTCCAACAGTCCCTTTTCATAGATAGTTCCTCAGATCTGAAAAGGTAGAAAACTGTGTCTGAGAAAACCTCCTAGTCGCGATAGGCTAGGTTATTCTTTTTTTTGTAAATAATCCATCCTAGCCCAAAAAAGGGGTAAACTTATACTGGGTAGATGTCATTTCACAGCCAAGTTAATGAGATCAAAACGACAAGTGACTCGACAATATTTTCACTTTTAGAGAGTCAGAAAAGAGTTGAAAGGTGACTCCTCCTGGAGGAACGAGTGGTATAAAGGGCAGCAACTAGTTCCGGTGATGGTGGAACTACTTAGAACAAGTAAAGGTAAAGGTTAAGAGGCTAGCTAACAAGACCACTCATCGCAACGGTTCCTTAGGACTGGGTAAAACAACCAAGTGAAGGCATATGATCGGCCAAGCAGATAACGACGATGGAGTGAGAAAACCAAGGCTCATTTGGCAAAAACAAACTGATAAAATGGCAATCACCAGAGGTAAAATGGGAAATGTTTCATTTTTACAAAAGCTTGAAATAAGGAAACTCTGCTTGAAGTTGGTTTCATTTTTACACAAGCTTGAAACAAAGATAAACTATGCTTGAACCCGATTTCATTTTTACACAAGCTTGAAACGGAGAGAAACTATGCTTGAAAAATTAAGCATGCCCCCAGCATGGTGACTCAATTCGAGGTACATGCCCCCCAAGCTTCAATCCATATGAAAGGTAGATGGAGTGAAGGTTCAAGTTATGAGATCAAGAGAAATAATCGATGGGGATTTTACGAGATCTAATCAAGGACTCGAATTGAACGGGACCGTGTTTCATTGTTTTAACGAGGTTGACACACTTAAAAGAACTGTCCTCGAAACACCTTGTTTCATTTTTTAACGAGCTTGACACAAGAAAACGAACTCTGCTTCAGACACCTTGTTTCATTTTTTAATGAGCTTGACACAATAAAATGAACTCTGCTCTGATGAGCTTGTTTCATTGTTTAAGGAGCTTGACACAAGCAGATGAACCATGCTCTGGCGATCTCATCATAATGAACAAGAATTCATCTCTTCCAAGAGTTGCCCGTCCAATGGAAGGAAAACATCTTGGAAGTCTGGACCCAATGTCCCCAGTACATGATGTACGACGGCACTATCACTGAATATGGGCACAGGATAGGTAGCCACATAATTGACATGCGGCGAGGATGACACAACCGGTGGATAAAGATCCAGCAGGGATGATGGCAGACTAGCTGCCATATTAGGACCAAAGAACACAAGCTGATTAATGGCCACGATCTGACCTTGGTGTGGAAAACACATCACACGAAAGAGGGAGGAGACAAGCGCTCCCATGGCATAAGTATAATCATGGCCCAAGAGTAAATTAAATTCCAAGGGGCCAGGTACAGCCATCACGTCCATATAGACAGTTTTCCCTCCCAAAGTAACAGGCAACTTCGGAAGGATTCCTACCGGTTGACTAGTTCCTTTGTTAAATTCCAACAGATTCTGCGTAACATGCACAAGTGGCGGTGAACCGAAAGCTTGCAAAGTAGTGGAGGATAAAATACTAACAGACGTGCCTTCATCTATAACAGTGTTGGGTCCGACCAGATGGGAGGCCTATACCG
Source organism: Pinus albicaulis (assembly GCA_034641835.2). Taxonomy (NCBI): domain Eukaryota; kingdom Viridiplantae; phylum Streptophyta; class Pinopsida; order Pinales; family Pinaceae; genus Pinus; species Pinus albicaulis. Next base: position 594,048,780 of record CM076584.1, on the reverse strand, counting down.
TGATCTCAAAGGGCACATAAGAAGGAAGGTGATAACCTGCAAATCGACCCCAATCGAAGGAAGTGACCAAACTACTTGGAGGGGCTACCATCGAACCAATATGGTCTACCCCTGGTGTTACAGGATAAGAAGGAGCATCCTCCACAACCTCCATCACGGAGTCGGGAGGGGTATCCTCCGGGACCTCCATCATGGGAGGCGGAGGAGCGACTTCTTGAGGTATAGGGACAGGAGAATATTTCTCCAATTCTGAGGAATTCAAAGAAACAAGAAGAACACAAGGGATGTGAGATCCACTCTCAACGGAAAAGACCTGGTGCACCGTAGACGGGGCTAGCTCAACCGATCCCACGACGAGTGGTTGGTCAGGGATGGATTCATGATGATGAATTTTTGGGGGAGCGGGATCAGGCAAGGATGACTCTTGACTGATCGATGGATCAACTAGTGAAGGAATCAAAGAAAGCTGTTTGTAACCAGCCAAAAGGCACGGTGTAGAAACAGTCGATTTGTCCAAAACTCTCTTGGCTTCATCCATATACGAACAAAGGTGAATGGCATGGTGCCCTTCACACAACCTATAGGGATTGGAAAGCTTACACTGCTTCTTAGGAGATTTACCAGCACTAGCTGAAGACATGCCCCCAACCTAACTCTCGGAAGCCAAAGGAAACGATGGACGACCGTTGGACCATTCTTCAAGCACCTTGGGAATGTCAGGGCAATCTCGAAGAAGATGGTTTCCCTGGCACAACATGCAAGGGAACTTAACTTTTCGCGGAGGGTTGGGAGGTTCATCGAGAGAAGATGTTTTAGAAGTAGTAGCTGCAACCTGGGCCTCTCTCTTATTAGACTTCTTCTTCTTTGTCTTCTTAGCCACCTGGTTACTCGAATCCAGAATTTCACCAGGTGAAGTAGAAGAGGAGGACGCAGAAATAGACGAAGAAGGGGAGAGGTCCACCTTTGAGTCAACATGATGTTGCTCAGGCAGAGGAGTGGATGGTACGATAGCCGGAACACTTGGGACCACAGAGGTTGAAAACAACCAAATAGGAAACCCAACAGTTAACCCAAGGAGGGATAACGTGGCCATATAAGGAGCACCGACATTCCCAAAAGGAGGAAAAGAACCAGGATTCCCATCGGAGGGGATTCCTTGGTTGGTGAAATCCGGAAAAGTTGCCATCAGAGACAACTCAAAACAACACCCTAAGGAAACTAACTTTAACCAGGAATATTTCGTGGGAAGTTAATTTTAAAACACTGAAACCAGACTCTGCTGTTTCATATTTTAAGAGTCGAGAAACAAGCAAAAGGTGATTCTATTGCTTTCAGTTTGGAAACAAGCATGAAAGGACAACCGCTTGAAGATCTTTTCAAATTTAGGGAGTCAGTAAAGATTAAACTGACTGCTCTGGTAATCTAGGTAAGAGGTGTACCAAGTTTCTATGAATTGCAATATACACCTTGGTGATCAAATGAAAGAGAAATGACCAAGGACTTTCCATACGTGCAGGTAGTATCCCCGAATGCTGTGTTCGGTGTATCACGGTTACAAGGAGGTAGACTTGGCTTCCTACGGATAAAGGATAGCAACCTAATGGGGTATTCCTTTATATACGCGACGGTACAGGGAGTACAAGTATGTACTAGCGCTATCTAAAGGCAGATGGCGAACGACAACTACTAGGTTTAACAATGCCGGAACACGTCTCTAGCCTAGACCACTAAAAATGTTTCGTTAGGTTTCAATGCTTCCTTATGTTGATTGAATAAATTTTATGGTCGATCTTCAATCATGTCTCAGTTTCAAGGCCCTACCGCATGTCATCTGACAATCTCCTATATGCAGATATATGAGAAAAAAAATCTTTCAATTCGATGAATGTTATCTAGTTAAGGGAAGAGATTCAAACAATGAGGCAACAAACAACAACACTGCAAACGAAATTTTTCCAAACTAGATGACTTTCACTATCCAAAAGTAGTCTAAAACATTCAACGATACGAATTATGCAATGTAATCTATGCAAAATCCTCTTTTTTGAAAACTATGCAATTGTTATCTATGCACAATTTCCTTTTTCTTTTCAAATGATAAGAATGCACTCAATGCATTTTTCGATGAAATGAGAATCTACTTAATGCATGCTTTTAATGAAAGAGAATGCACTCAATGCGATTTTTAGCTTTCAATCATTAAAAAATGTGATCTAAGTTCAATGATAAATCTAAAAAATACTTTTCAATGCAATGTGATCTAATGCATCTTAACGAAAATCAAACTATGAGATGAAAACTAAATGAATGCAAATCTCCTTAATGAAAGGATGAATGCAAAAGGGATGCAAACAAACACTAAGAATGCAATCGTTGTTTTAAACACTTTGTAACGAAATTCCTCAAAAGGCTACAAGACATATGAGGTCAAGCACAAAAAGGACTTCCAAAGCATGAGGTCAAAACAAGGCATTCATTCCCTTTTACATCAAGCAATCAAGAAAGAATACTTTTCAGTTGAACAATGAGAAATGTAATCTATGCTCATACAAAGAAAATACCGGAAGGGAAAGACACACTGGTGAAGGATTTAGGGAAAAAAACTCAATTTTCACACACCCTGAAATTGGCATGACTTTGTGGGTGAAACTAGTGCCAACTGGTGCGACTTGCTCACTAAAAACTAGTGCCAATGGCCAATTGACGCGGGTTTCTAACTGACAACAAGCGCCAATGCCTGAAAATGAGAAAACAAAGAATTTATCTCAACCAAGACCAGACTCACCACTTCAAGTAAAATCTAAAAATAACCCAGAAGCATAAGTACTGACCCAAAAAACTCCCAAACAAGGGAAAACCCTAGCACCTACAGGAAATGGTGCGACTGTCTGGCTGTAATTTGTGCCGGACAGGGGATGGCGCGGGTGATGAACTGGCAACTTGCGCCAATGGGCGCGATGTCAGGGTGGAAACCGCGCTAATCAAGCCAACCATGAAAATATGGAAATTTTGGAAAAGTAGAGGTCAGATCTGATCCTCTGGGGCTGAACAGGGGTCTAAGACCAAGGAGGGTGAACCATAAGAGAAAATAAATCAATCAAAATCCAAAAGCAACCAAAAGAGGAAAAACTAACTCCAACTGACTCCCCAACGGAGTCGCCAGTTTGTTGGAGAGGTAAATCCCCTCTGCGGACAGAGGCGATCCCTACTAGCCCAGATCGGATCTAGCAACAATCAGTCATGCAGTGACGTAGGTCTCTAGTTACAAAAACGACAAAACATAACGAATTGCCTACCTCAGGTCCTACGCAATGGTCATTGAAGAAAGGATGATGCTTCCCATCCTTCGCTTTGGCAGATCACGATCCTTCCACTTAACACTTCCGAACACCTGCACACATGCGAAGAAATACAACGATACACAACGTAAAATCTAAATCTTGTAACTATACATCAGTCAGAGAGGATGCAATTCATTGCATCAAATAAAAATACACATGAATGAAACCATAATCAAAGTCACTTATCATTAAAATAATAAAGGAAAGATACAACCCAAAGCTCTGACGCTGGATCTTCCTTCGGTGGGGCTGACAGCGGAGCACATCTCAACGAAGCTTGTTGGGAATGGGACAAAGCTCTCTCTCTTCGGCTTGGCTCTCAAAGGTTGTCTGGCGATAGTCTCCTTGCTACAAGTTCAACTCTTGCTTCTTCGCTTGCTAAGGGAAAAATGCAAGCTTATATAGATGGTGGAAGGGGATTTGGGATCCCTACAATTATGGGATTGGCCCTATCTCTAAGGAAGCTTCCATGATAGGTGGAAAACCACCTCCCATACATGGAGATCTGGAGCCAAACCTCCCAACTCATTTTAGTGACTCGTTCAGGAGTTTGTTGGAATCAAACTTCTGCCATTTATTTTAAAAAAACATCCCTTATTAAGCTTGGCGTGAGTGAGACACTGGGAAAGAGCGCTAGTTGGCGCGCCCTCTATGGTGGATTTTCCCCATTGGCACGAGGGCTTAACTGGCTAGTCGCGCCAAGGCTAAAAGATCAGTTTTTAGGGTTTTATAGAGTAAACTTTCTTCAAGGGAATGATTGTCCTTGTCAAGGGGGATGCCATGAAAGTGGTTTCAGGTTATGTCACTGGTCACAGGTCACGAGAAAATCCCTCCAATGTGCGGGACAGGGAATTGTAGGGACGGTGACAAAATTCTGTGTAAAAGGTACTTTTCCCAATTATATTTCACCCATTTCACGCACTATGCAACTAGCTTAATTGCATACGCAGACACCTCTATTGCGCGACAAATCCTAATCATTTTTCAAGCAAGGATCAGGGTGGAAAATTTAACTGTCGTGGAATTGATATCTACGACGAAAAATCCTCTCATGTTACTGTTTACCCCATAATTTTTCTTCACCTCATCGATGACCTTTTTCTCCAGCCCCTTCCCTCTGAAGGCTGCTCTTGGATCCTCCCCCTTGGTATGGCAACATGGTGATCCAATGAATTAGCATGACATCGATCGGAATGGGCTCTCCTAGCCACAAAAAATTATCGTGCACCAAGTTGAGCAGCTAGCACATGCAAATGTCATTTATGGTGCTACGACCAAAATGCGGGATGTTTAGAAGGTTCGGCAGCCTGGACTATTGTAACCCCAATGCCCATGTCTTCGGATCGACTTTGATGACTACATTTTCATAGGGAACCTCTCCAAATACATTGATGGTGCAAGTTCGGGGAACTTTGTGCGATCATCTAGGTCCCAATATTCCAATTTGAGAAAAGGAACCTTTGCAAACATGTCTCCTTCAAATGGCACATTTTCTGGGAGCTGCGACATATTGACATGGGACTTTACCTTATCCAGGTCCCTTGTGACTTCCACAGATGGCTTGCGTTGTGCAATATACTTAGGCAGCTGTGACATTGGATTGAGCTCCTCGACAACATCTCTTCGATGATTACTTCGGGCTTTTCAGCCATTGATTTCTTCTGTCGCTCAGTCGGGGTCCCCTTAGGATTCAAAGTATTCTTGCGCGGTGTATTATTCCAAAATGGAAATAGCAACAATATAGCTCATAAAATGAAAGCATCGCCAAGTATTTAACACATGAAATCATGAGACCAATATAAAGCCATGTTATTGATCATATGTGCAGCAAATAAGTACAAAACAATGAGGCACCAATCATAGAATGTGATCACACAAGCCTCCAATACATAAACACTCTCAAAGTGAGATGTTGCTGCAATACAAAATGACGCAGAACTGCTACATCACAGTCATATTAGATATAAATATAGCTGGAGATGATACAATGATGTAAAAATACTAATATAAGTTCCAATATAATCTAAACATACAGATCCGGGCACTAGATCAGCTTTCCAAGTCAACGCAAGAGGGTTTTCGGAAAATGCACACAATGTGCCAATGTAAGCTGCAACCCTAGGGATGAAGATATGTTGCAACAAATAAAATGAGAAGATATAGTTGAAGCTGATGTAGATAACTACATATTTTCTCCAATAGATCTTTTGAGATGAAAGAATGGCTCCTCCACTGAAGAAATCACCTCTCAAAACAACCACTGAAACTACCCCTGCAACTCCCTAAAATAATGCAGATCTGGGCTAAAACTATGTTGTAGGGGATAAATGCACCTTAGCTTGCTGATAAATGTGTCAATAAAGCTCAAGGGGCTTCTTTAAAAGCCTCCCAATGGATGGAAACCTTCCTCCACTACAAAAATAGCTTTGAAGACACCCGATCTAATTGTCCACTGCTGCACCCTGCAACACAGCACAATATCCTACAGAAACTGCACTGATGAAGAAAGTTGTAGCTTGGTTTTAAAACCTGAATGTGGAAATGAAATGCAATGCTCTTCCAAGAGGCCTCTCAAGGAAAGAGGTGGGATTCCCACTCGGGAACACCCTGTGCTAAACAACACAACAATCTCAACTAAACAACTGAAGAATGCAAGAAGTCTAAACATACCACATACAAAATAATATTCCAAAACATAACATCATATGGCTGCCATCCTCTTCCTTATATATATTATGAGCTTCCTTGCCTTTGGCCCCACTCAATTAGGTCATTTCCTTCATGAAATCAATCTCCCTCCAAAACTGCGTTATTCCTCATTTAATCTCCACTCCTCCATAATAGTGTTGTTGACTTGGTTAAAGTTGACTGAATCAACATGATCCAACCCCTATTCATACTTGGTGGTGCTTTATTTAGCTGCTTAAAAGCTCTCCTTTCACACTTTAAGTGTTTTTATTGCTGCTAAGGAGATGTATGGGCCTCCCCACCCACTTATTCACCTACTTAGTGATAAAACAAACTATAATATTCCATTTAGCTGAAGGCTAAATTTTTGGAATATTACAGTCCTCCCCTCCAAAATGTTTCTTGTCCTCAAGAAATTGTAAAGGTGGAGCAAAATTCCTCCCCTCCTCCTCTTGTGGCCTCCTCATCAATAGTCCCCACCACTACTCAAAATAATCTGCAATAAATTTTCCCTCCAATGGTTCCTCCCAAGTATGCAAAACCAAATGGCTCACATCATGAAAAGGTGGAAGGTGTAAGTGGAAACCTTCTTGCTGTCCAATGGCCTCCTCATGGTAGGAGTGATGAAAAGCATAGGGAGCCTCATGCCCAATGATAGACTCCCATGTCCATGCTATCATCCAAATGAAATGACTCACCTTCCAACATGGTAATTCATAGAAAAGTTCCTCCCAATTTTTCATGAGAGGCATATCCCCAGTGCTCCAAAAAATCAAATGGCCCACGTCATAAAGAAGCAAGTGATCTACTGTAGTGGCCATATCATCTCCCATGCTCCTCTTGAAGCATGAAGCATAAAAGGTGTGGGAAGTTTTATTTCCCATGGAAAAATCCAACCAATGCGTCTCTCTTCCAAACATGCTCCCAACAAAGATAAGAACAACATAAGCATATGGAATCATAATCAAAATCATGCTAGCTACCATATTTAATAAGGGAGAAAGACAATGGTCCCTCAAGTGCAACCAGCGCAGTTTTACTGTCAACTACATCAGAGGATGGCATGATGTGTGGCTTCCCAACCACTTGTTTGTTTCCATAATCTCCTCACAAGTTTGGAGAAGGTGTATAGGGTATGGTGCAAATTGAGCATACCCTGCATAAGATATCATCTCCCCAAGACCTCCTAGGGAGTAGCCATAATCACTGTTGCTTATCACCTCAAGTAGACCATGAAATCTAGAAGGAAGAATGCCCCTTCTTGGAGCAATGTCCTGCACATATATGGTTAAGGAATGCACATATTGATTATAAAAATCATTATGCAACCAAAAAATATCCTTACCATATGCTTTGCTCATGCAAATGGAGTGGTCCATAGACAAACTCCCTCCAATTCCAAAAGAGGAAAGAGATGGCTATGATAACTCCTCCAAAGATTTATGTGACTCGTCCAACTCCACGTGATCCATGCATCTCTGAAAATGCTGATATAGTTCCTCTTCAAAGCCTTTCCAAATGTAGCTCTCCATGATAGTGTTGTAGGCCCTCATGGAATAAGTATGGTTGAAAAAGAATTCTTCATGAGCTCTTTGTAGCAAATTCTCCTTGAGATTGGAGGCTCTAGATAAGAATATCCTACCATGATAATAGATCATCTTGGACTGAATAACCCTCTTCATGTAGCTGGCCATCAAGTATCATGCATGTGAAAATATCCTTGGAATAATCCACCAATAGCTGGGATTTCCAATATGGATCTATCCTCCATAGTGACATCTCTGATGATCTATCACAAAGCACATTTTTCATACGGTTGTCCTCCTCTTTGACATCTCCCATGCCAAAGGTACAAGTTGGAAGGTTGCTATCCTTCCCATGCTACTCCTGCCACTACGCAGAATCTGAAATGAGAGTGGGTAATGATGATGTTGGGAGAATGTCTCCCCCCTCCTTGAGTCTACCCAAGACTCTCAGAGCTGTATCAAGTCCTCCCAAGGTCCTCACCCCTCTGGAATCAATGAGTGGTGCAACCAAATGTGAAGCATCTCCCATCATCCCCTAAGCTGGTGGTATCCCTGGTGGAATGCCTCTATGAAATGAGACATCGATATCAAGAGTAGACTATATACATGGATGGATAACTTTGTCCCTGCCCTCACTGCACAAATCAGTCTGCCTCTTCTGTGCATCAAAATTCTGAAATAGATAGGGGTGTGTGCTCCTCATTATGTGACGTTGGTCATCCTCCCTACCTTCTCCTTTCATCTGCAAAGTTTCACAATCATATTGTTCATTGATTGTGCTTTGACCTCCACATATGAGATCCTTTGGAACTTTTTGCAATGATACAAGAATTCCTCTTGTTGGAACAAGTGCTCTATCTTCCTTTTCATGAGGTGTTAGATATGCTCCAGATATGACAACGTTGTTTCCCCTATCCTTCTCTTCCTCTTCAATATGAATGGGAGTCACCTTCTCAATAAGAGGATCCTCTTTTGAAAAAGGGATCTTCATGCCCTCTTTTCCAGGAGTATAAGATAGAGATCTTGCCTATAGCAAGGTATTATGCAAGATGTTAGCCTCTTCAACATTTTTTTGAAGTGGAGTTGGGTTTATAGATTCCTCCAACACATGCAAAAGTTTTTTTTGTTTCGGTTTGTTTAGCTCCACCAAAGGTGTTTCAGAATGTTTTTCATTAAACCTTTCCACTATTCTCCTAGTGAACTTTGCATAAGTAGAAGGATTTGCATTTTTTAATGAAAAAATTCAAATTTACACCAAGCATAGGCCTTGCCTTCAAAATGCAGCGCTGCAACCTTGATGGCTTCATTCTCTGAAATGTGGTGTTGTTGCAAATAGGTGTCTAGCTCCTCCATGCAAGCCCTAGCTGAACATTTAGGTGAAACATAAAAATTATATAGAAAGAATCTACCCACATCATGTTGCTGGATCCTTTCCTCCTTGATATTACAAAACTCTTGGAAGGTGATGTGATCTTTGAACCTCTTAGTTTGAGATTCATATTCTTGCAAATAATCACTAAGAGTCTCCATCCTAGGAATTTCTTCTTCTTCCATCTCCCTCATAGTAGATCTTGGAATATGACTGCACTATGAATCATAATCTGTGGTTGCATGCTCACACTCATCATGTAAAAATCTAGAGTTTTCTTTAGATTCAAACCCTTTTGGAAATTCATTACACATCTCCCTTCTCATCTTCTTGATATCTCCATGAATGCTCTGCATAGTTTGAAAAAGAAGCTTTGAGAGCCTCTCTTCCTTCCTTCCTCCAAATATGGAGTCATGTCTTTGTTCTTTCTGTTCATCTCTTCTTTTTGTGAGAAGCTTCTCCTTATGGTGACATATTGGCTGAATTCACAGGTTGAGCCAAGATTATGCTCTGATACCACTGTAATATTCCAAAATGGAAATAGCAACAATATAGATCATAAAATGAAAGCAGTAGCAAGTATTTAACACATGAAATCATGATACCAATAGAAATCCATGTTATCGATCATATATGCAGTAAAATAGTACAAAACAATGAGGCACCAATCATAGCATGTGATCACACAAGCCTCCAATACATAAACACTCTCAAAGTGAGATGTTGTTGCAATAAAAAATGCCGCAGAACTGCTACAACGCAGTCATATTAGATATAATACAGCTGGAGATGATACAATGATGTAGAAATACTGATATAGGCCCCAATAGAATCTAAACATACAGATCCGAGCACTAGATCAGATTACCAAGTCAACCCAAGAGGGTTTCCGGAAAATGCACACAATGTGCCAATGCAAGCTGCAGCCCTAGAACTGAAGATATGTTGCAACAAATAAAATGAGAAGATATAGCTGAAGCTAATGTACAGAACTACATATCTGCTCCAATAGATCCTTCAGATGAAAGAATGGCTCCTCCACTGAAGAAATCACCTCTCAAAACAACCACTGCAACTACCCCTGCAACTCCTCCCTAAAGTAACGCAGATTTGGGCTGAAACTGCGCTGTAGGGGATAAATGCACCTTATCCTACTGCTAAATGTGTCAATAAATCTCAAGGGGCTTCTTTACAAGCCTCCTAATGGATGTAAACCTTCCTCCACTGCAAAACTAGCTCTGAAGACACCCAATCTAATTCTCCACTGCTGCACCCTGCAACACAGCACAATATCCTGCAGAAACTGCGCTGATGAAGAAAGTTGTAGCTTGGTCTGTAAACCTGAATGTGGAAATGAAATGCAATGCTCTTCTAAGATGCCTCTCAACGAAATAGGTGGGATTCCCGCTCGAGAACACCCGGTGCTAAACAACACAACAATCTCAACTAAACAACTGAAGAATGCAAGAAGTCTAAATAGACCACATACAAAATAATATTCCAAAACATAACATCATATGGCTGCCATCCTCTTATATAGATTATGAGCTTCCTTGCCCTTGGCCCCACTCAATTAGGTCATTTCCTTCATGAAATCAATCTCCCTCCAAAACTGTGTTATTCCTTATTTAATCTCCACTCCTCCATAACAGCACTATTGACTTGGTCAAAGTTGACTGAATCAACATGATCCAACCCCTGTTCATACTTGGAGGTGATTTATTTAGCTACTTAAAAGGTCTCCTTTCACACTTGAAGTGTTTTTATTGCTACTAAGGAGATGTATGGGCCTCCCCACCCACTTATTCACCTACCTAGTGATAAAACAAAATATAATATTCCATTTAGTTGAAGGTTAATTTTTTGGAATATTACACGCAGAGACTTCCGAGTCTCTAAGGTATTTCCTTTATTCATTTTCTAAGGCTAAGGTTTCGATGTAGGTGTTTCTTCAGTGAGCGTCGCAAAGGGGGTAGGATCTGTAGCAATCATACTTAAAGGGATTAAATGTCGTAAACCTTGTTGGCACAACGTCTCGAAAAAGGTTTTCAAGTGCTCAAACATAAACTTAAGTAAACACAATGAGAGCAATAGACACAAATATTCTGGAAATAAAAGGGAACTAATGTGACCCTTCCTGCCATATTTATAGCGATGGCACGACCTAAACAACGTGATGTCCATTGATGTTGCCTCATAAATGCTAAAACAACTCCAGAAATTGAATAATATCCTCCATAAATGTAAGTTAGTCGCTCCTTCAAACGGTAATAAAGCTATCTTATTCAAATTAACTACTCCAATGGCTAGTTGTTGGCCCATCTGTGATTGATTCAACCTACTGCGCACCCTCTGCGTGGTTTTCGTAGATACCTTTGCTTCCTCAAGCTTCATTTCACTGGCATAATTTTCCAATGCTTGACATATTTCTTTATGGTCCTGCACCCTCTTACAATTGTCCAGGGCACTAACACACTTCTCCGACCATATAGTCATTTTGCGTGCGTAGAGATGGGATCATCCCTGTATGGTTTCAACCGACTTCCATTCACGTATCCTGGAAGGACTTCGCCACTTAAGGTAACCAGACGTACCACACCTCCTTCCATGATCTCCTTGACGATATAAGGGCCAAGTCAATGCATTTTTAACTTTCTTGGGTGGTGCACAAACTTGATGTCATACACCAAAACCAAATCATCTTCCTTGAAAATCCTTTATCTGATGTGCCTATCATGCCTGTTAGCCACCTATAAAATTTGTTATAGAAAAATGTGGCTAAAACTTTTTTGAGCTTTCAAGGAACAAATTTTTACTGCGAAAAAGTGTTGGCTCTTGAAGACTCTTGAAGGCCTCATGCCTCTGTCCAAATCTTCACTACTGTGCTCATTTTTGCACTCAGAAACTCTGCTGATTTTATGAGAAAGAACTGCTGCAAAATCCCCTTTTCTCCCCTCCCCCACTCAGAAACTAACCTTCATTTTTACTCTCTTTTTTCCCATCATTTTCCTCTGATTTCCATTTTTCCTCACTTCCCCTTCATAAAATCCACCTTGCATTGTTTAAAACTCCTTTTTAGACTATATCAAAACCCCCAAAACCCTTTGAAAACCATCGAAACTCTATGAAAAAACCCATTTTTTATTTAAGGGTTTAATCCCTTTGGGCCAAGTCTTAACCACTTCACCACCATGCGCCTTGGTGCTGGAACCAAGAGCTAAACCTTTCGGCGCGTATCGCATAGAAGAAAATCGAAAGCACGCAAGTCAGTTTCATTGTGTTAACAAAAGCTCTGATGCGATTAGCTCTATGTTTATAAACCCCGATCATATTATTTCTCCATGTAACCAGTGGGCCCGCAATTCGCTGCTTAAAACATTGTAATAACCCATTCCCGATTACCTTTTTTCTTTGTAAAATCATAAAACCCACTTACCCAAAGTTTTGGTCTGAAGTGCCGGAGTTATGTTTTTTAAATATAAAATTAGTTGATTGAAATAGACCCGTATCAAAAACTCCGATGCGATTAAGTCCCATATATATAAAGCTCCGCCCCCACTTCATTCATATTACTTTTGCCCGGGACCAGAGGTTAAAGTCCCAAGGCGCTTTAATCGCATCGCAAGTTTCGAATGGGTTGATTGAAAGACCAGGCCCGATAGTTCCGATGCGATTGGCCCTTTTATTGTATACGCCCCGGGCCTATTATCATTCCATACATCCAGTGGCCCCGCAATTGGGCGCCAACCACTTCATATATATATATTCCGCCCTGATCCACCAAAACTTTGTATTATTTGAAAATTTGGGTTTTTCATATGTTTCAAATATTTTCCACCGGTTCGTTTTAAAACCAATCCCCACCGTTGATCTTAAGCCGATCCAACGGCCCGCGTTACATCGCATCGCATTTTTTCATTCGGTGAATTTGTTTGTTCCCCCGATCGGCCATCCCTTCGATTACTTACCCACTGTTGATCTGATCCTCAGATCAACGGTCATCGCGCAAACGCATCGCCCTCCCCGATCGTGCAATCACATCGACGATTTCCATCGCACCTTGATTCTCTCTCCGCCGATTGCGATCCTCCGATTGAATCTGGACTGCCCACGTGTCCAGATTGGACGGTCCAGATCTTTCTCGCATGCTTTCATCGCCTTTCACCTTTCCACTTTATGTTTTTTCGACTAATCCCCGCCGTTGATCTCCGCGTGATCAACAGTTCTGATATTTTCTCTTCCTCCACTCTCCTTTGATCTCTTCTAAATGAATCCCAACCATTGGATGATGCCATCCGACATCCATGCTCTCTCCCCATGCCCTCTGAAGCAGTTTACCCATCACGCAGGATTTTATAATATGTGTGTGTATTTTTGTAGATGATTAATGGTTTATCCATTGTAATTAAAGAAATCCGTAGGCTGGGAATGAAGATTCCCATGCCTTTGATTCATCAAAGGAAACCATTTTCTGGGCTCAAACTCCACGATGTTAATGTTTCATGAGGCATGGATTCCATATGAGCCTTGCGTGACCTACACATCAACAAGACATAGCAATGCATAAAAGAAAAAAAGAGTATCAGTATTTGAAGATTTCCTAGCACAGTTTGAAGGATTAAGGCATACATTTAGCAAATCAAAAGCCTAAATCCATGGATAAAAGTGTCATAAAGACCGAAAGACACAGGATAAGCCTGATCAGACCTAAAACACATATCTCGAGTAACTTAAAGGTGTTTTGGGAAGAGACGAAGACAACTATCGATCCGAGAAAGCTTCCACCGCCCCAAGCAGAGGCCAATCAAACCCTCTCCAGCTCCTAAAGACACCTGCAGCCTCACAGAGAATCAAAGAAGTTTTGGTCATTACCTGAACAAGAGGTGTTCGCCTAAAGACAACTGAACAATTAATGCAAAACAAAGATCTTATCTCTAATTGTCGGCAAAACTATTTTTAAAGATTAAGGACAGCCCAAAAGTAGATATTTTTGATCATTAGGCCTCGAAAGGCAGGAACAGAGTTATGAAGCAGAGTTAGAAATGATTACATTCCCACATTATGCCTTGCCTAGTTCCCAAAGGCCATGAATTGCATTAATTACAAAATTAATGATACTTGACCCCTGGGAAATCCTCCCACCTCCTCATTCTTCTATAAATACTCCTGTAGAAGATAAGCCAATGTTGGTCTCTGGACATCTGAATGCATGTAATTGTTTCTGAAGCTACTAATGCCCTGTTTGTGACTTGAAGATACATAAGCTGATATGAGAAGTTCGAAGTTGTAGAGACCCACCGGGCTTGCTGATTGTAACTGGTTTGAACATCAAATACAAGCTGCTGATTTATGGGATCCTGATTTGTGTCAATGGTGATGTGTTCCTCACTGTAAATTGTTATTTTCTTTAAATGTTTTTCACTCTGTCCACTTTCTTTGATAAAGAGCAGCAAACATAGAGCTAGGATTTACTCTCAACAATACCCTACTCTTACTGAAAGCTTTACTTCTATGTTTTCTTCATTCAAACGTTCTCTTTGAAGAGTATACTAAAGCAGGTTGGTTTAAAAGAACTTGCCTGATCTAGATTGCTCTTTGTGACTATTATCTGTGTTTTTCTCATAGAATATGCTGAAAGCAGGCTAGTTTGAAAGCACTCACCTGATCTTAAGCTATTCTAATTGTTCTAAAAATGTTTTTTAACTGAAAGTACGTCAATGCAGGGTAGTTTAAAAGCACTTACCTGATCTCAGAATACTTTTATGTTTTGTTTTCTCTAAGTACATGCCGAAGCAAGGTAGTTTAAAAGCACTTACTTGATCTCAGGTTGTTCACTGTTCTTCATTTGTTTGTTTCTCCATTTCCTATCTATTTCATTCCATAAATCACTTTAAGAGATCCTTTGACATAAGTGACTTGCCCCATAGATCCTTCTTGAACCTTTCTGTCCAATTAAAATCCTCCTATGACTCCATAGCCCAATGGGTTAAAACTATCTTTGCCTTTTCTGTCAGCCGAATCATTTCTTCACTTGCAGACATCTTTACCCTTTATTTTGAACTGCCCTCGCCTTCATCATGTCTTTGTCCAACCAAAAACAAACAAACAAAACCCATGCTCTTCATAACTAGCCTAATATCACATTTCAGGTTTTAAAGATTACATCTTTTAACTCATTCATAGAGAGATCCCTCTCTGGATTCAGGAGGGCTAGATCCTTGAATCCCAAAGCGGTTTGATGTTGTCTTATCTTTTGGTTTTTCCAATTTGGCCAAAACATAGGAACCCCAACGATGCTAATATTTTTCACGTGCCTATTACACCTACTGCTGAAACCTAATAATGAACTAGTCCTCCTCCAACTCAACTAGTTGTGGTAGTCGCTCTTCCATACTATCTTGATTAACCATGTTAGTTACCATTGAAATGCGTAAACTAGGGACAATATATTCCAATGGCATAACAACTTCCTGTCCATACACCAACCCGAAAGGGGTTTGTCCTGTCAATTTATTGCATGTAGTTCTGTATGCCTACAAAACTGCGGGTACACGCACATCCCAATCATTTTGATTAGCATTACAGATATGTGTGAGTGCTTTCTCCAAAATATTATTAAAGGCTTCTACCATGCCATTAGTTTGTGGATGATAAGGTGTACTCTTCTGATGATGCATCTTAAACTCCATTGTCAAGGCTTGAATGGTCTCGTTCACAAAATGTGTACCCTGGTCACTCATCAAGAACTTTGGACACCCAAACCTTGTCAAGATATTCTCAAAAATGAAGTGCGCAACTATCTTTGCGTTGGAATCCTTCATAGGCTTAGCTTCTGCCCATCTGGTCAAAAAATTCATTGCAATAATGATGTAGTGCACACCAGTATTCTTCCTGGGAGAGTTGACTGGCCCTACAAAGTCAATAGCCCATTTAACAAAAGCATGCATAGTCACTTGTGGTTGCAGTGGAATTTCATCTCTGCGTGAGGGTTTCCCCATTCTCTGACACGCATCACAAGTGCGACAATACTCTTTTGCATCACTGTGCACTATAGGCCACCACAAACCAACCCTCAAATATTTTTGCGCAGTTGGTTTTCCTGCATAGTGACCTCCCGTAACCCCTGCATGTGCTTCGACTAGGATGCTCTATCTTTCAAACTCCGACGCATAATGCCTCAATACCTCATTAGCTCCAATATTATACAACTGGCCAGCAATGAAAGTAAAATATGTTGTGCACAAGACCAATTATTTGTTTTTCTTAATTGTATACTCTATAGGCACACTGCCAATGGTAAGAAAGTGGATAATATTTGCGAAGTGGTCATTGACTACTTTAATGGAAAATAATTATGCGTCTGGTAATCTGTCTTCCAAACTAGTTGGATCCTCTCCAATTTCAATGTGTGATATATGGTATGGACCTCCATTCAATCTCCCTGGCTTTACAATCACCTCAAAATCATACTCCTGAAATAATAAGATCCATCTAAAAATATTCCCTCCCCAACACAGGCTTGTTAACCAAGTACTTCAAAGCAGAGTGATCAATAAACATCTTAAAATGGCCTCCTAGTAAATAGTGGCAAAACTTCTGTAGTGCATAGACCATAGCTAACCCTTCTCTCTCTGTTGTCGAGTAGTTGCGCTCAACACTTGGCAATTTCCTACTTGCAAATGCAATTTGGTGATCAATATCTCCATCTCTTGGCTGCGTGAGTATAGCTCCTAGCACAATACACGAAGCATCCAGGTGTACATGGAATTCCTTGGTCCAGTCTAGAAATACCAATATAGTCGTAGTCACCATTTTCTCCATAAGCAGCTCTAAACTCTTATGACAGTCCTCATCCCAGCAAAAAGAGGCGTCCTTCTTCAGCAACTTCTCCATCAGCACAGTGATTAGCGCATACCCTTGAATAAAATTTTTGTAATAGCTAGTATGCCCAAAAATTGAGCGCAATTAGTTCACATTTGTTGAAGCCTCTAGGTTAACGATAATAGAAATATTAGCAAGATCGACCATAAATCCCTGTTGCCAGAAAATGTGACCCAAAAAAATCCTGAAAGGGACACATAATATACATTTCTTCAAATTCAACGAGATATTATGTTTCCGACAAGTATTCAACATTAAGCGCATACTTAAAACATGCTTCTTTAATAAGCCAAATATAGTAAAGTCATCAAGATATACTTCTAATAACTTATGTATATACTCCTTAAACGCAGCTACCACCATGCGTGAGAATATAGCGAGTGCATTCTTCAGAACGAATGCCATTACTGTGTATTGGAATGATCCACATTCTGTCACAAAGGTTGTCTTACTTCTGCCTTCAGGTGGTATCCAGAAACAGTGAATGAGTAGGCCTCCTACCCACCCACATTGTCCAATACTTCATCAGAAAATGGAGTTGGAAAAGGGCCATGCACATAGGCATCATTCAACTTGCACAAGTCCGCACAAATCTTGATTTCTCCCTTGATCTTCTTTTATTGGACCATTGTTGGCTTGAGGGGTCCTAAACCAGGTTCAAAGTTTATTGTGCAACCAGCAAACCCTCCAACTATTTCCCCTTTCAACAGTGACCTGTTTGCACAGATCAAAGTCTCACCCGAAGTAGTATGGGGGGGGGGTGTTGGAACCAAGTTTTCACACCCTGAGGAAGAAATTGATGTAGTGGCCCTAAACAGGTTTATGACAAAACTTGTTGCGGATTGGAAATAAATGAGCACATATATATATCAATACTTATCAGATCAGCTCTGTCACAAAAAAATTAATGCATATAACATATAAACCGTATCGTAGATATATATGTATAACATAATGCATAATAACTTAATCTAATCGATATATGTACTTAACCCTCAACATATACTCATGCGTAAAGGACATATGTTCTTGTGCAGATACAATCGATCATAACATAAGTAAAGCAATATAAAAGCAATAACAATAAACATATAGCTCAGATATCAGATACATAACACATTTGGTTCGCTAAAATAGTCCTTGTATTAGATTCAAAATATTTCAATACAATTAGACTTTCCCTTACAATTACCCTTGCACTCACACATCCAGCAGAGTCCGCACATAGCTAGGACTAGGTTTCTGTGCACACAGCCAGCATGACCCTTTCTACCCAACCCAGACTTACAAAATGTATCATATAATCATAAACACTTACTTAGATCTAAAACATGACTTATCTTACTAGACTTGATCTATCTATATTTATATTCATCCAAAACATGACTTATCTTAGGAGTTTTTTACTCAGATCTCCTTAATGTGACGCTTTTGGTCACTTTTGATCATTCATATTAAGAAAAAGTACATGTAATAAATGTTTGTGCTCAACCTAGTCTCCTAAATTGAGTTCATTTAATTGTCAACCAGGGTTGGTAAACCGCTGAAGTGTGGTGCACTGTATGTTCCTAGGTGTTTGTTTCTTACTGCGTTGTGTCTAGTGTTTTATGATGTTTTTGATTTTTTATGGTTTTATGTTCACAAGGAAAAGAACTAAATGCTGGTGGAAAGAAGCTACTGGTTAAAAACAGAGTGAAGCCTAAATTATTGATGACAAATGACAAATGCAAAGACTGAAACAGAACCAAACCTGAACTATGACTTAGCAAAATACAAAGCTTGATAATGACTTCAAGAAAATAAACCACAACATGAACTTAACTTGTCCAATTCTTTTATTAAAGATATTTTGGAAGAGCTTGAGAAATGGGCAGCTAAGTGTAAAAATTCTCCTAACTAAACAATTAAACAATCAACTTATAATGATACAACATCTCATCCATGATTAAAGGTTTGTTGAAACATATTTGGAAAAGAACATTTGTAACATCATAAGATCTCTACTCTAAAACTAGCTCCTAATTCTGTTCTGCAACTTAGTTTAACACCACTAAATCTTACTCAAAAGTTATAGATTTCCTTTTAGAATAGTCTTTTGAGGAAAGGCCTGTTTTTGAAATGGTAAAGAGGTTGCAAAAGTACTCCAGGCCTTGGACTGATAGTATCTTCTGTCCAGATGATTATGAGTTAATATAGGTTTGGAACAAAAGAAGTTTTGTAAATAATGAAGGCCGTGGTATTTAATTTTAACAACTAATGCAATTTAATATGCAATGGATGGCAACTAAACGTGGAATGTAAATATAGTGAGCTAAGCTAGAACTGAACTAGAGTGCTACTAGTCTAAAGTAAACAGTGCTAAACTAACAAGCCATTATCAAACTTGAAACGAAATAATAGAGCATGAATTAAATGCAATTTGCCTCCGGAGTGCCCTAACTAAGTTATCATGCAATTAATCTATGGGATTCTACAGCCTATTTCGTTCATCATGAATGGTATTTTGGAAGAGCTTGTTAGAACAATCCTGGCTGTACAATTCAATGCAATTGAATACAAACATGAAAACTGAAAGCAAATACAATTAAAAACTAAGACATCACAGCTATTTCCTACTCATTGTTATGATGTTTTGGAAGAGCTTTTAAGAGTAAGATTATCTATGCTACTTAGTGTAAACAAGCAACTGAATCCTACAGTATCACAGTTATACCTTAGTCATCATAATGATATCTTGGAAGAGTTTACTAGAGTAAGTTTAACTGTGATAATGAACGAAAGGAATTGCAAATAAAATCTATAACACTACAGCCATTTCTCATTCATTATAATGATCTTTTGGAAGATTTTCTTAGAACAAGTATAGCTATAATGACTAATGAAATTAACTATGAACACAAACTTCAAAAACTTGAAAATGAACTAAGATACTTATCTAAATTGTGAAAGTAAAGCCGCTCAGGAGGCAGGGGCCCTCTACCACCAGAGTAGCACGAAATCTAACTCAAGATCAACTCAACGCGTTCAAAGAAATGCTGTCTTCATCATTAAAGGAAAATAACTTAAAACAGAGTATCCTCGGTCTTCAGAAATATAGCAGTCAATCCACGAAATCTAATCAAAATCTAGAGCTTGTCTCTCGGTTTCCCGAGTACATTTATAACAAATCTTCATAACAGAACTTGAGATAATACGGGGATCATTGTCTTTTCATATCAAAATCGTACTAGAACTCTAAAGATGCAGCGTAAAGTGACAAAGGAAATCTAGAATGTCCTTTTCCTATTAGGAGTCTGCCTCCTTGTGTGAGTTCCCACGTACAAAACCACATCCAAAATTCCATTCATTCTTCATGGTGAGCAAAAAACGCTGAGGACATGATGTGGAATATACCCATGTGTGGCTTTTCCTGAGAGGACACCTGGAACATGCTTGAACGTGAAGACAGCTACAGAATTGGCAACTAGCTACGGAATGTCTGCATTCTGTAGCTAGTTTCAGTTCAAAATGCATTATAATGACAAAATCACAAAACTTAGCAAGTTAGCCATGATATTCATTCTTAAAGTAATTTTAACTAATTTCATTGATCATTTGAGCCTGGGATAGCAATGGGAAAAAGAAAATGGAGTGAAGTATGATGGAAGAAAGAACAATCTTGGGGCTCAACACTATATAGGGAAAACATATTTTGAAATTAAGATGATATCAAAAACAAAAGAAGTCGGAAAAAGACGATAAGAAGTCGAAGAAAGACCAATGGCAATAAAAATGAAAATGGTACTTTAAACAGTCAAGTGAATCAATTTTATAAAATAAAAATTGATTTTGATGCAAAAACAATAAATAAAGGTAGATACCATAAAAGGTAGGCACCATAAAAAATGTTGGAAGTCAAGGAATATGGGAACCACCAAAGGTTGATAGTAAAGGGGGGAGCCTCCTATACGAATTATGAGGGAACCACCAAAGGATAAGAGGAAAGGTCAATTCAAGGAAGGTGGGCACCATAAAAAGGTAGGATCCATCAGATATTGTGGTCACAAACCATGTTTTGAGCCCCATAGTTTACCCTTTACAACCCATTTACATAAAATAGGGACTTTGACGTGCCTCAAAGCCCCTTTACCTTTCTGCGTAGTGCGTATATCCAAAAATACATACAAAAGTTACTCAAAATTTACCTTAGGGGACTCCGCTCCAACAAGCCCCCAACACAAACCTGTGACTCATCCTGAGTCATTGTGGGGTCGGCTCCTTCATCTTTACTTGGAGCGCAGCGACAGATGTTTTCAATGGAAAAAACACCTCAAGGCTTTGCACAGCAGCTCCCTATGCTTCAATTACCAACTTTTCTATAGTTGGTCCTTTAGTGGCAAGTTCGATACTTCTCTAAGTCTGCTGAAGGGTCTTCAACACACCATCCAATGTCTGTGACAGCTGCAGAGCCTCCTTGCCCCACAGCTGCATCCGTAGTTCTAGAAATTTTTCTATGTGATGCAGATCCTTAATTTCTGTCTGAATTAACCTGCCCTCCTGTAGGCGGGCGAGGCGTTTTACAATCACAAGGGTGATGAGATTGTTTCATGATTCCATGATATACATAATATATGATAGTTGGGGTTTTTCTCTTTAAGCTTTCCCGGTAAAACATCTTGTTATGTGCGATTGATTTTCTTCATGTGTTTTGCAATTGGCGATTTAATTTCCATAAAGAATTGAGTAGAAGGATTATGTATTTAACAATGGATTTAATTGTTAGATTAGGGGAGTCCGGTAATATACATGCATATGGTATATAATTTCTACATGGTATCAGAGGTGTGTTATAAATTTTCTACATGGTATCGGAGTAGTGTTAATCATTGAAGATTGCAATATTGAAGTAGTGCTGAGTTGTGTTGGTGGAAAAATTTGAATTTGCTGCAAGAATTCCTTGGTGCGACAGTTGAGTAAACATTGAAATGGATTTCAATGGGTTGTGGTTGGAGTATGCACTCGAGGGAAGATCGAACTACATAGCCTAGAAGGATAGGATGGAGGCGGTTCTTGAAGATAATGGCTTGAAGGAGTTCATCGATAGCGATGTTTCTAAGCCCACTTTGACGGATCCTGCATTACTTGACACCTGTCAAAAGAAAGTAGTGAAGACGAGAAGGATTCTATTGAAAGGTGTGAAAGACCATATTGTGCAAGCCTTCATGGGAAAGCCACTCCATTTGTAATGTGGAAGTATTTGACAAATATTTTCCAAAGTAGCAGCGACCATAGGAAGCTGGCGCTGAAAGATAAACTCAGAAAAATCAAAATGAAGAAGGGCAACAGTATTCCAAAGTATCTCATGAAATTTTCCCAATGTAGGGATGAGCTGGGGAGTGTGGGAATTATAGTTGCTGATGATGATTTGTTGAGCTTGGATCTCCTTGGACTTCCGAAGAGTTGGCACAGTTATCAAGACTCTGTCAATGGGAGTGAGAAACTATTGGATTGGGAGCGACTTTAGTCAGATCTAGTGCATGAGGAGATAAGGCAGAGTACTAGGGATGGATCTTCATCAAAACATGATGATGAAGAGGATTTTGATTTGGCTTCCAAAGCGAGGAAAGGTAAGGGGAAGAAATCCCATTCAAAATCCGAGGCTAAAGGCAAGAAGCTGGGTTTGTCCAAGGTGAAGTGTTTTCACTGTCACGAACATGGGCATCTCGCCACTATCTGCCCATTGAAAAGGAAGAACAAGAAGGCTGCTGGAGTTGCAGTTGGTGAGGCCCTTGCCTCGCAATTTGAACTTGATTTCTCTTTGATCGCATGCTTGGTTTCAAGTGCAATGGGATTGGTATGGTATATTGATAGTGGTGCTTCCTTCAACATGACAGGAGATAAGGAGCTTTTTAGCGACTTGGAGGAGAAAGACATCAAAATGCATATAGAGATGGGTGACGATGGATGATACAGTACGACCGGCATTGGTACCGTTACTTTTGAGAGGGAGTTAGGTAAACCATTTCTGTTGAAATATGTTATGAATGTTCCAAGTTCTAAAGAAGAACTTGGTATCAGTCGCAATGTTGGAGGATAGAGGTTATGACGTTGTTTTCAGCGATGGAAAAGCCTTCCTGTGACATAAAACAATGGGTCAAACCAAGAGGATAGGGATTCGAGTTAAGAATATCTCCAAGCTAGAGGTATATGGCTGCGCTGCAATGGTGGGCAAAGAAGAAGTGGTGAGCCGGGATGAGGGCGAATTATGGCACAAGAGATTGGGCCATCTTCACCATGGCGCCCTAAAGATTTTGCAGCAGATTTCTACTGGAATTTCCAAGGGTACACTTGTGCAGATAAATCAGTGCAACAGATGTACTATGGGTAAGTTTGTGAAGACCACCTTTCATGAAAAGGAGAACCGTGCTTCGGTGATCCTGGAGAGAGTACACACAGACGTGTGTGGACCATTATTGGTTTCTTCAATAACAAAACACATGTATTATGTTATTTTTGTTGATGAATATTCTCGTAGATGCTAGATATTATTCATACAGAAGAAGGATCAAACATTCTCAAAGTTATGTGAGTTTAAAGCATTGGTGGAGAAAGAGTCGGGGAAGCAAGTGAAGGCTTTATGGAGCGATAATGGTGGTGAATATATCTCGAACGAATTCAAAGACTTCTGTAGCAAAGAAGGATTCATAGAGAACTCATAATGCATCATAACCCATAGCAGAATGGGGTCACGGAGAGGAAGAATAGAACGATCGTGGGTACTGCACGAGCTATGCTGCATGATCAGTGCCTACCAATGCACTTGTGGGCGGAAGCATGCAACACTACGGTTTATGTGGAAAACTATTGTCCTCATAGAGTACTTGGCATGAGTTCACCCGTAGAAGATTTTACTAGTAAGAAACTGGATGTTTCTCACTTTAATATTTTTGGCTCATCTGTTTATGTTGATGTGACAAGAACTCCAAGAAGAAGCTGGAGCTGACTGTAGAAGTTGGGATATTTGTGGGGTACACAGAAACACCCTATAATTATCGTGTGTATTTTCCAAACAGTCGAATGACTGTGGTGCTACGGGATATAAAATTCAATGAGGAGAAAGCCATGAAGTTGTCACTTGGGAGGGAGCTACACTTGCATGCAGAGAAGGAATTGATTGTTACCAAAGATGAGCCTCAAGATGTGGATCAGCCACAGGAGGAGGATCATGGAGTGGAGGAGTGCACTCACGCAGAGCCAAACATCAGAACTAATAGAAGGCGTACCATAGAAGCTGAGACGCTGAAACTTGATGCGGCACAAAATGTAGGAGTCCCTACTTGACAGTGTAGACAGAGACAATATCCTGACCAATTCAATGGATACATGGCTCTCATGAGTAAATGTATTGTGACAAAACCATCTTCTTTTCAGGGAGTAGTGTAGGAGCCCACATGGGTAGATGAAACGGTGGAGGAGCATGACTCCATTGTCAGAAACAGTGCTTGGGAACTTGTTCCGAGGCCGGTTGATAAATCAGTGGTAAGTTCAAGATGGATATACAAGGTAAAGAAATCTGCTGATGGGAGTGTTGAGAAGTATAAGGCAAGATTTTTTGCCCGGGGCTTCTCCCAAATCGAGGGGATTGATTATGAATAAATATTTGCACTTATCACACGATATTCTTCCATAAGGACCATCCTTTCTCTCTCAGCGCAGATGGGTTGGCACATTCATTAGATGGATGTGAAGACTGTGTTCCTTAATGGGATCATTGAGGGATAAGTGTACATTGAGTAGCCTTAAGGATTTGAGATCTTCAGTAGCGATTCACATGTGTGCAGACTCAAAAGAGCGCTGTATGGGCTGAAGCAAGCACCCCGTGCTTGGTACACTCAGATCGACAAATATTTCACTGGACTTGGCTTCACCAAGAGTGAGGCGGATGCAAACCTATACCATATTGTGGTGGAGGGTAAGATTTTAATCATTTTTATTTATGTTGATGATTTAATACTAACTGGTGACGAGCAGCTGATACACTCATGCAAGGAGGACCTTGCAAAGGAGTTTGAGATGAAGGATATGGGCATCCTTCACTATTTCCTTGGATTGGAAATATGGCAGCGAGAAGGTGAACTGT
The DNA here is from genome assembly GCA_034641835.2 of Pinus albicaulis. Classification (NCBI taxonomy): domain Eukaryota; kingdom Viridiplantae; phylum Streptophyta; class Pinopsida; order Pinales; family Pinaceae; genus Pinus; species Pinus albicaulis. Next base: position 594,023,856 of record CM076584.1, on the reverse strand, counting down.
TTGTGTCTCAAGGCAAGTATGCAAGGGAGATACTCAGTAAGTTTCACATGAAGGACTGCAAACCCATGGATACTCCTCTTCCAGGAAACTAGAGGAAAGAGGATGCTACATCGACAGAGGTAGTGGATGCTATTATCTATCGACAGTTGGTGGGTTTGCTCATGTATTTAGTTAATACAAGACTAGACATATGCTATGTGGTGAACTAGCTTAGTCAAGCGATGGTTAAGCCTACCAAGCTCTTTTGGAAGGCAAACAAGCATGTCTTGAGATATCTCAGGGGCACATCTGAGCATGGATTATGGTACAGACAAACGGATGAGGTGAATTTGCATGGCTTCACGAATGCAAATTGGGTAGGTAGCCAAACAGACAGAAAGAGCACATCAGGAGGGGTTTTCAGTATCGGATCTACAACTGTTTCTTGGTACAGCAGGAAACATAGATCTATGGCACTCAGTTCAACAGAAGTGGAATACATGGAAACAAGTCAAGCTGCATGTGAGGCTATCTGGATGAGGAAGATCTTGGTTGGTTTGTTCGGTTCTCATTTAGATCCTACAATGATTCATTGTGATAATCAGATTTGCATTAAACTCTCGATTAATCCCGTGTTTCATGATAGATCTAAGCATATAGATATCCGGTATCATCGTATCAGAGATTGTGTGCAGTGGAAGATCATGTTGCTTCAGTACATTCCTACAGAAGATCAGGATGCAGATATTATGATGAAGGCGTTCACCAAGAGAAAATTCAAATACCAGAGAGATGGGATTGAGGTGAAGGATAATCCCTTTCTTGTTGAGAGGAAGTGTTGAGATTCTTCAAGATGATGATCCTAGTGAAAATTAAGCACCTTCACTAAGTGGGGCCCGCAGGCTATTTTTAAGTGTATGTCTATTTTTAGAATGGTGAGCATATTCTAAAATTAGCAGGATCCTAATTCTAGATGGTTGAGAAAATTATATATTTAGATGAGTTTCTATTTTTAGAAGATGGGCGAAGTCTATTTATAGATCGATAATCTAAAATAGAATGCATGTCGATTATTATTATCCCTTAATGATAATCGGACAATAAATAATAACTTATTCTCTTAGAGCACTTGATTTCAGTTAAATGATGTGGAAGAAAAGTTAGCTGAAGGAATTACGAGTTGCAAGGTTGGTTGGTGACTCATGCATGATGGATTTCATTGTAACTGAGTGCGACACAGTTGTAACAGATTTAGAAGAGTGGTTATGTGAGTTGTTATTTAGTTTAACTCAGTTAAGTGAGTTGAACTCAGTTGTGATAGTTGTAACTAAAAATACACTAGTGAAAGATGAGTGAATTAATTATTTAATTAATTCACAAGTAGTGTCTTACTTGCAATTGAAGAAATACAACAGTTAACTACTTGCATGTCAGATCAAGTGGAGACCCAGTGGAGAGATAAGTGAAAGGGTGTGTTTGACTATCAATTGTGACTATAGTAATGCATTCAATGCATCTACACACACATGGGAGTTTCCAGTGAGAATTTCTTAGTACAGGAAAGGAAATATCGAATTCATTCAAGGATCTTCTTCAGCAGGGATTGCATAGTGGAGGCAGCCTGTCAAGAGGCAAGAAATTGGTGCATAGATATGCAAATTTTTGCATGATAGTGTGAGACGATTGTATATTGTACTGAGAGCTCTATGAGTTGAGCTTTTTATGAGATTGTTTCATGATTCCATGATATAAATAATATATGATAGTTGGGGTTTTTAGCTTTAATATTTCCCGGTAAAACATATTTTTATGTGCAATTGATTTTCTTCAAGTGTTTTGCAATTGGCGATTTAATTTCTGCAAAGAATTGAATAGAAGGATTATGTATTTAACAGTGGATTTAATTGTTAGATCAGGGGAGTCTAGTAATATACATGCATAAGGTATATAATTTCTACAGTAGATGCACCTTCCGTGGTGTGTGGCTCTAGCCAAGCTGGTGGCCACTCTGTAGTGACACGCAACAAATCGTCCTTAGTGACGAGATACGACAATTCATACCAGATTCCTTCAAATACGCCCTTTGCGCGGATGTGAATGTTATGGAACATTTCTTTGAAATATGCAATCAAATTTTACTTCTCGTACAAAGTTGGAGACAACCTTGGTTTAGATTGAATTGTCTGAAAAATTGAGGCATCGAATAGTACCCAAAATATTTTTTTTTTCCATGATGCATGCGGGGATGGAGGAACTCCATAACATGGTGTATCGCGCGGCTTCACACATTTGTATCTCTATGTCAGGATACTGTGTTTCCTCTAGGGTCTTCCATCCGATCAGGGCTATCAACAACAAGAACCAATCATAATAGAAGTGCTTTCCCTCCTCTTGCGCCTTCCGCACGTTCTCAAAAAATTCCTTGCACAATTATTGCACCCAATTATAGATGACTACCTTCTCACATTGTCTTGCAAGTGCAATTACTTGCGCAGGGACTTCCTTAGGCCTACACTTCTGCATCATCTTGCATGCCAATATGAGCGTCCCAAATTGGACGGTTGGGTCATTGATTTCACTGATTACAAATCCTCGGTTGTGGTGCAACACCTAGTAGGTCAATTTGGTTTTGTTTGCCACCTTCTTTTCCTGTGCTTTTTTGCCGAAGTCAGCCATGGGATCCACGCCTTGATCAGGAAAGCGAGTGATCCAATTGATCAACGAGGAATCTATAGGTATACGTTCTCCCAGCCACAAGGCTTCATCATGCACCAGTGTGAGAAATTGTCGCAGACATATATAATTTATCGAGCTGCACCCGAAGTGTGGAACTTGCAATAAATTTAAAAGCCCTGCCTTGTGGAGGCCCAACACCCATCGTTTTGGCTCCACGTGCACGTCTCCCCCCTCATAAGGTACACGGTTGAGATATCGCTCAGGTGTAATCTTCGAAAATTTCTTAGCATCGGCGATGTCCCAATACTCCATCTTTAGCTGCGGCAATTTGGCGAACATATAACCTTCAAGCGGTACATTTTCGAGAATCAAAGGCATATTAATATATGCCTGCACTTTATCAAGATCCTTCGGGACCTTGACTGACGCCTTGCGTAGACATAGGTCGGCAACCGCGAGAATGGGGCCACTTCAATCACATCCTCCTCCTCCATGATGGTCTCAGGTAGCTTCGCCATCGGTCTATTCTAGCGCTTAGCTACAATGGAGTGTGACTTCAGAGTCTTATCTCTGGGGGATTTACGAGTCTTGGATGTCTGACCCTTCTTGTTTTTCGCAGGTGTCGGTGTCTTAGCAACTGGTGCAGCGAGATCTTCTTCAAGGAACGTAGCTATCATGTTGGGAGGGATAACGTAACCGAGATCCCTTCGGCGCAGCTCCTCCTCAAATCTCGGATCCAAACTGTTAGTATGAATTCTTCGTCGAAGTGTACGAAAAAGAACCACTTTAACTACGCATAACTAATAGCCCTAACAACAATAGAGGCTGCCAAACATCTTCAGATCTGCGATTAGTAGTTAAAATGCTGCAACAAACAGATCTATAAATGGAAAGACATTAAGCAGCAAAGTAAAGAGTTTGCTCCATGCATCCAACAGACAAGACAAGAACACGATTTTTGAATGAATTTTTATATTACAGGGCACCTGGGAGGAAACAAGAAGGTGTATCCAGATCTCCTCAATGGGATGGGTTCTTTGTAGTCCTCAACACTTCAGATCTAAGCTTTCTCTCTCTTGTAGATGTAGAAAACCCAATGCAGAAAGTAGAGCTCAATGGGAGCAAATGGTAGAAAAATGAGACCAAGTGTATAGATCCAGAGTGATCTAATAGGCAACAAAAGGTGAGGAATGATGGGGAAGAACCCTCCTATTTATAACAAAATACTGGGTCATTCTAGATCTTGGTGCATGATTAAAATAATGTTAACCAAATCTAGATCCACCTTTATGGAATATTTTATTATTATTTGTTGGAGGGAAAGGGTGTTTGACTTGGGTCAAATCCCTTGATTAGTGAAAAATAAATAAATAAATGATTTATTTATCTTTTTAAGGAAGGGGTTGGGATATAATCAAATAAATAATGATTTATTTGATTAATGGTGGTTGATTTGGTCATATTTAACAAGGAATATTATTAAATAATTATTCCTAGAAAATAATAAGATAACTATGGGTTTATCTCATTAATTTCTTTGTTTTTGGGTTAAACATGACCGGGAATAATAATTAAATTATGGTTTAATTAATTATTCCTTTTGGGGTTTCCTAATTAACATAGTGAAAGTAGTTTTACTTGGGGTAAAACTGGTCTTACATGGTGTACTTGGGTCCATCTAATGATGAAAGGTTAGATGACCAAAAAATGGTGTAACACAAACCAGACATAAACAATGAGCAGTTTGCAGAAATTAGAGAGCTCAAGGTAGATAATTCACATAGAAATCAAAGGGAACTATTGCAACCCCTTAGATCATATTTATAGTTTTGGCGTGTCTTAAACGATCCCTTATGCATTAATGTGTCTCTGTAAATGAAAAACGGTTCCAAATCTAGTAATATTCCCTCATTAAATGCAACCTAGACACTCCCTTAAATGGTAATAAAACTGTCTTTTCCAAATTTACTGTTCCAACGACTAGATTTTAGCACCTCTGCGACCTAGTCAACCTCCTCGCATAGTTACCATGCGCGCGTCGCACCTATCTGCACATCTGCCATCCCTTCTGCGCAGATCCAATAATCTGGCCATATAGTCATTTGGTGCATGCAGGGAGAGGGTCATCCCTGTATGGCCTCAATCGGCTGCCATTGACATACCCAGGAAGATACTCACCGCTCAGTGTGGCTAGGTGCACTATGTCTTCATAAATTATCTCCTTAGAAATATATGGCCCTAGCCAATGCATCTTGAACTTTCTCGGGTGACGCGCAAGCTTGCTGTCATGCAACAAGACCAAATCATCTTCCTTAAACACCTTTTGTCTGATGTGCCTATCATGCCTTGAATTTTCGCGCACCTTCTGAACTTGCTGATGGAATTCGCAATAAATAAATCTTCTTCAAGTGTGACTAACCGTGACAATCGTTCCTCCATAATATCTGCGTCTGCCACTTTTTTGAATGCTACAATGTGCAGACTGGGAACATTATACTCCATCGGAAACACAACTTCTTTCCCATACACCATGATCCTGAAGGGTGTCCTGCCAGTTACATTTTTACATGTGGTTCGATATGCCCAAAGAACTGTGGGTACGTGCTCATCCCAATCATTCCGGTTAGCATTGAAAATCTTCGTGAGCCAGTCTCCAATATCTTGTTGAAAGATTCCACCACAACATTCGCATGTGGGTGATATGGGGTGCTCTTCTGATGATGAATCCATAATTCATCTGTTAATGCTTCAATGGTGTCATTCAAAAAGTGCGTACCTTTATCACTTATCATAATTTTAGGACATCCAAAGTGAGTCACAATATTTCTCAAGATGAATTGCACAGCTGTATCCACAATACAATCCTTCACTGGCTCAGCTTTAGCCCATCTGGTTACATATTCAGTCCCAGTGATTATGTAACACACACCACTCTTCTTGCTTGGAGTGTTAATAGGTCCAACAAAGTTGAAAACCCATTTATCAAATGCTTGCAGCGCCACCTGTAGATGCAGGGACATATCATGTCCGCGCAATGGCTTCTCGCTCCTCTGGCATACATGGCATGCACAACAATGCGCATAGGCATCATTGTGCAAGGTGGGCCACCATAACCCAGTTCTTAAAATATTTTTTGTGGTTTCCTTCCCTGCATAGTGACTGTAGACAACCCCTTAATGAGCCTCTTCTAAGATGTCATGCCTTTCAAAATCCAAAACATTTCTGCGTAGAACTTCGTCTGCACCCATATTGAACAACTGGAAAGCAATAATAGTAAATTATGTTGCGCATGCCACAAGCTCTTTCTTATTCTTTAGGTGTGTGTCTAGTAGTCAAGAACTAAATAATGTCAGGAAAATGGTCGTCAACTATCTTGATCCAAAACAACAACAAATCTGGTAATCCATCCTCCAAGCTAGTAAGTTCTTCGCCAGTTTCAATGCGCGACAGATGGTCTGGCCCAACATTCATTCTTCCTAGTTTCACAATTCTTTCAAAATAAGACTCTTGGAATAGAGACAACCATCTGTAGATCTCCCCCCCCAACACAAGCTTATTGACCAGGTACTTCAAATTAGAGTGATAAGTAAACATTTTGAAATGTCCTCCTAACAGATAGTGGCGAAATTATTTAACACATAGACCATCACTAATCCTTCTCTTATGTGGTTGAATAATTTTGTTCTGCGCTTGAGAGCTTTTGAATGGCATAGGAAATGCGGTGATTGATATATCCATCTCATGGCTGTGCTAAAATAGCTATGAGCGCGATACAAGAGGCATCAACATGCACATGAGACACCTTTGACCACTTTGGAAAAATCAATATGGGCGTTGTGACCATTGTTTCCTTCAATAATTAAAAACTCTTCTGACATACCTCTTCCCAACCGAATGTCACATCCTTCTTGAGAAATTTCTACATAAGCGTGGTTATGAGCGCATAACCCTAATGAGCTTTCGATAATAACCAATGTGCCCCCAATATTGAGCACAATTGGCTGACATCCGCAGGTACCTCTAGATTAGCAATCATTGCAGTCTTTGCAGGATCTACCATCAACCCTTGTTGGCAAACAATGTGACCTAGAAATATCTTGAATGGAACATAGAAGATACATTTATTCAAGTTCAATGAGATTTGATACTTTTAACAGGTATCCAATATTAAGCGTATACTTGAGAAATGTTTTTTCAGCAACCCAAAAATAGTCCAATCATCAAAGTATACTTCCAGGAACTTATAGATATACTCCTTGAATGTAGCTACTACTACACGCGAGAAGATGGAAGGCACATTATTCAAGCCAAAGGGAATGACTGTATACTGGAAAGATCCCCATTCTGTTGCAAAGGTGGTCTTGCTGCGATCCTCTGGTGCAATCCTCATATGATGATACCGTGAGAACCCATCTATGAATGAATAAGCTTCTTGTCCTTCAACATTGTCCAAAATCTCATCAGAAAATGGCATTGAGAATGGATCATGCACACATACATCATTCAACTTGCTCAGGTCCACACAAATCCTCATTTCACCTTTTGTCTTCTTATCTTGCACGACCGTGGGACTCACCCAATCAGACTCTTCCACTGGTTCTATAATGCGTACAACAACCATCTTATCCAACTCTTCCTTCACCTTCTGCTTATATTTTGGATTCAATCTGTATGGGTGCTGATCCACCGGGTGTGCTTCAAGTTTCAAAGTGACCTTCATGACTCCAAGATATCCAATTATCCATTTCAACTACGAGAAATTCATAGGAAATAAGTCTTGATACTCTGTTAGTAGCTCAACTACCTTTCCCACTGTGTCATCATCCCAATAATCCCCTATCTTCCTCAACTTCAGTTTTTCTTCAGATCCAATATTTACCTATCGAATCTTTAAAGGTTTTGTGACATCTAATGAAGTGATTAAGGGCCCAACAACTGCACGTCATCCCTCAGATTCTGGAATTATGATATTCCTTGTATATTCTTCGTTTTCCTCAACTGTCATATTTCTACAGTTTACAATATCTTTCATTTGCGCATCACAAGCTGAAGAAGTGCGCTCTACCATTGGCTTCATTGTGTCAAAGATAACTTCTTGAATATCATGCAGTGCCTTACCAATGTTGTCAAACCCACTCTCAAAGCTGAAGATTAAAATGAAACTCTCCGTAAGTGTAGAACATTCACTCGTACCTTGGTGCAACTCTGTCTCAAGGTACTAATCAATAGGTACCTTTCCCAGCGTATGAACGAACATGTGTAACCACTCAGGTCTCGGTTCTACGCACCATACCTCACTCCATTTAGCCAAATATATGCGCAGATCATCCTTTCCAGAGTAGAATTATTCCATCCTGATAGTTGAACGTTCAAAGTGTAATCTCATCTTTCACGCGCATTCAACCCAATTACCCATGTTTTATTTATGCGTCTCCCACCATCTCGTTGGAGTACCACAGTCCGAGATCCATGGCATGGAATCTCTGCCCTTCTGGGACAATTATTTCAAGGTCTCCCAAAAACATATTTACATCAGTTAAACCATCATAATGCAGTAATTTGCGTACCTTTGATGTTATGCATCAGAGAGATCTGGTCACTCGATTGCAGTGCAACGCAGATATATCATGAAATCGGTTCTGCCAGTTCTCCAATTCTTCATCAGAATCTGAGAAGCAGGAGATGTATTTTTCCCAATTAAGCCTTCCATCCGTCATTGGGGTGATCCAAAGTCAACTTATAGATATGGTCAATATCATCATCAGTGCACACAGTTGTTGTGTATATTTCATCTTTTGTAGGATCTAGGGGAATTATGACTTTGGTTCCATTGTTTTCAAATTCCATTCTTCTCCTTTTCAGATTTATGATACCATCCATATCAATAGCCTAATCCAATCCCAACAATGCAGGATAAGGATTAGTATCATCCAAAAATTGTATAACTTCAAAATGTGCAAGTACCTTAACACCTTCAATACTGACTATGACTTGTGACAGTCTTCCTAATGGAATGATTTTCTGTTGGTTTGCCATGCGCAGTTGAATGGTAGACCATTCTAGCTTAGTTTCTCCCATGTGCTTACAAGTTTTCTTAGGTAATACATTTGCATCGGACCCCAGATATAGAATAACCTGATCCATCTTATAAGCACCAATATAAGCAGTAATATGCATATCTCGCCCCGTTATTTTCTTATTCTTATAGATTTTGTTGAATTTTTTTTGTTCTATTGACGGTTGTTCCTTTTATGCGCAGTTATATATCAATGCTTGAAGTTTCTATTCCACATTTTTTTTTTTTGCAATAACTTAATGAAATATTGTAAAAATGGTTTGATTTCATCATATACTCCTACTTCCTTCATTGGTCTACCTGATGCTGATGTGCTTCCTACTGCAAATCCCTTTCACACTTCAACAAAAGTCTCTTTTGCGTGCTGCAAATCAAATCCATCCTTGTTCTTAGGTGCCTTACGAATCCAAAGGTCAACATCCTGGTTCTCTCCCTTATCCTCATTAGTGGCCGCACCACTCTTAGTGACCACATTCACGCTAGGATCTTCCTCGCGTGTCTCCACCCTAACCATCTGAATATTTTGCATCGGAGTCCTCATCTTTTTCTCCTGCATCTAAGAAATTAAAACATGAAAATATTCTATTACATGGTCAAAATGTCTACAACATATGCATGATTGTCACACCAGATTTGGACAATCATGCGCATAGTGACCGACATATCCACAATTGTAGAAAATGGCCTGTCCTTTGCCTCGACCAGCTGATGCACCTCCTTTTCCTCTTCCTCTATTCTGAAATCCACCATGCCCATACGAGGATACTGGTCAGGTAGGTTTAGCCTGCATTCTATATATTTTAGCTTTGTCCATTGTTAGGTCAAAAATTCGACAGTGTTGTTCACCGTGTACCAACGACGAACAGAATCTACAAAACAACTGCTTCAACTCAGGCATATATTTTCCGATCCTTGGACAAAAGTAAGTTGCATGCAGACCCATAACTTGACAGATTGCATGCCATACTAGAGGTATCCCGCTTGGCCTTGTAGTGCTCTTCAGCGGGCTTGGTCCTCCTGCGTGTAGATAATCATTGAATATTGGACATTGATCCTTATGATGCCCGACAACTTGAAATCGTATGCACCAAAATTATATGCATACCTCCTTGCCCTTATCTTTGCAAAGATTTTGAATATCCAAATGCAATGCTTCTAATTGACTCTGAATCTGCTGAGTTCCAAGTGCAGCATGTATTGGAACAACTTCTAATTTCATCGCAATCTCCACAGCCTCAGCCTACGTGGCAATCTTTTGTTGACCAAATGGATGGCGCAGATGTGGGAGCATCATATAAATAAACCACTCCTTGTGTTGGGTATTATCGATAGTGAATCCACCATCTCTGATAGTGCTCTTCAGTCTGTGATCTGCCTCCCACACATATGCATTTATCTCCTCATGATTTTTTTTTTTTTTTAAAATTCAGTAACACACTGTGCATATGACATAGGCTTCTTGAATTGTTCTTTTAGGGAAAATTTCAACTCATCTAGAGTGGCATTAGTGTTTTCTTGTACATATCTGATATAATAGTCCAATGTGCGATCTTGGAAAGCAGTGGCCAATTGTGCTTTCTTAACATCATTGTTATTAACTTGCTCTGCTCTCCATACAACATCAGTCACAAACCAAAATTGCTTAGTATCTTCATTTCCAATACCTATGAAAGTAGGTAGCTTCATAGACGCGACCATATCTATGCCTGGGGGACGTGGAGGTGGAGTGGATGACTTGTGAGATGAGTTTTGAAGTGGAGTGGATGGGATCTGAATAATGGTCAAAGCTCCCTGATCATTTTGATCTGGTAAAAATTCTTCTCGGGATACTTCCTCTTCTTGAGAGCGCTCAGATTCACTAGAGCTACAAGTTTCTGGCTTGCCCTCACTATAAGATCTACCCTTGAGAGGGCTATAAACAAACCTTTCTGCTAGGTCTGTGTGGTAAATTCTTCCACTGCACATATTCGGGCCTCTTCAGGTAATTCACGTAATATGTTCACATAGATATCCCTGTTCACGCAATAGTATCTTCAGAAATAAATTCAAAGAGCATAGGAACTTAGCTAGGACCCTTGAAAAATATCCTTTTTTATTTATAGTATTACACAAATTGATCAATTGCAAATTCAATCACAAATCCTCCCAATAAATGATTGATCCAATGATCTATCGCGCAGGTGATCGTATTTCTTGTATTTTCTAATTTCTGTATTAATTAAGGAGTCCATTGAGTGACTGCGTCGTCCTTTGCAAAAATATTGAATTCAGTCAATCGAGAAAACCACTCATGAAACTCAATAGCAAAGGATGCAAAGAATATATCGTGAACCTATATATAGATATAGCTCTGAACCCACTTTCAGTAGATATATTAGAACTTCAATTCTCTTGGATTTTGAATTCACAGATCTTTCTATCCAACCAATCTCGCAATTCGTTCTGCGTAGGATTCCACAACATTAAATCTCCTTCAAAATGATCCCTGTCCCGGCAACAGAACCATTTTTTGGCTTGAGGGGTCCTGACCCAGGTTCAGAGTTTATCACGCAACCAACAAACCCTCCAACTACTGGCACTTTTGGTAGTGACCTGCTTATTCAGATCAAATTCTCAATCAAAGCAGTATGGGGGGGTGATGGAACTGGTTTTCTGAATCCCGAGGAAGAAATTGATGTGGTGGCCCTAAATAGGTTTATGACAGAACTTATTGCAGATTGGAAACATATGCGTACATGTATAGATCAATACTTATCAGATCAGCTCTGTCACAAACATAGTTAATGCATATAACAGATAAAACATATCACAGATCAACCTTGTCGCATATATATATGTATAACATAATGCATAATAACTTAATTCAATCGATATATGTACTTAACCATCAACAGATACTCATGCATAAACGACAAATGTACTTGTGCAGATATAATCGATAATAATAGAAGTAAAGCGATCTCAAAGCAATAACAATAAACATATAGCTTAGATATCAAACACATAAGACATTTGGTTCGCCAAAATAGTCCTTGTATTAGATTCAAAACAATTTAGTACAGTCACACTTTCCCTTACAATTACCCTTTCACGCACACATCCAACTGAGTCCGCACACAGCCAGGACTAGGTCTCTGCACACACAACCAACAAGAGCCTTTCTACCTAACCCATACTTACAAAATGTATCACATAAGCATAAAAACTTACTCAGGTCCAAAACATGACTTATCTTACTAGACTCTATCTATCTATATTTATATTCATCCAGCGCAGAGATACTATGGTCTAAAACCATGGTTTGAGGCCCACAGTTTACCCTTTACAACCCATTTACATAAAAGAGGGACTTTGAAATGCCCCAAAGCCCCTTAACCTTTCTGTGCAGCTCATATATCCAAAAAGACATACAAAAGTTACTTAAAATTCACCCCAGGGGACCCCACACCAACAACCACCATGGGGCTTACCTAATCAGATTCTCCTACTGGTTTAATGATCCCTCCAACAACCATTTTCTCTAGCTCCTCCTTGACCTTCTGTTTATACTTAGGATTCAACCTGTAAAGGTGCTGCTTGACAGGCCTACCATCTAGCTTCAGAGTGATTTTCATCACTCCAAGATCCCCAAAAATACCTTTTAACTCTGAAAAATTTGTGGGAAATAAGTCTTTGTATTCAGCGAGCAGCTTGACAACCTTAGCCACAGTATCTTCATGCCAATATTACACTATTTTGGAAATATTAGGTTGCTCTTCTATTCCAATGTTGACTAGCCTAATCTTCATGGGTCCAGTTACATTTGGCAATTCAACCACATGCCCAGTAACTGCGCACTGACCTTCAGACTCGGGGATATTGATTTTTCGTGGGTATTCCTCATGATATTCAATAGTCACATTCCTACATTCAACTATATCCTTCATCTGTGCATACCATGTTGGTAATGCTCGGTCTTCTAGTTTCTCTAGCAGGTCAAATACCACATCTTGAATCGTGTGTAAGGAAGTATTCATGCATGGGAATCCACTCTCAAAATTGAAGGTTAAAATAAATCTTTCCCTTAGCGCAACCCATTCCATCGTGCCACATCACAACTCAACCTCTATGTACCAGTTCATAGGTATCCGACTTAAAGTATGAATTAATGCATGCACCCATCCTGGTTGCAGATCTTCTCTTCAGGCTGCAGTTCACTTGGCTAGATGCATGCAGAGAACTTCTTTGCCTACACAGGTTCCTTCCAACTGGGCATTGGGTTGTCTGAATCGCAATTGCATCATGTGGGTACATTCTTTCCAATCTACAAATTTGTCCTTGTGCATTTCCCACCAGTGCGCTAGGGTTCAGTGCAGAGCTAAGTCAAGCGCATGGAACTATTATGTCTTTGGAACAATTTTTTTGAACTCGTCTAAAAAAAAATTGACATTGCCTACACCATCATAATAAGGTAATTCCTGAACGTCAGAGGACATGCATCGTAGATATCTGGTGACTCGGTTGCAACACAATGTAGAGACTTCATGCAAACAGTTTTGCCAATTCTCCAATTCCTCACCTGAGTCTGAGTGGCATGAAATATCCCTATCCCAGCTAGGCCTACCATATTCTATAGGATTGATCCAATATTAATCTCTCACATTTAGTTTGTAGATATGATCAACGTCCTCTTATGCGCGCACCATATATGTGTATCTTTCTCCTTCTGCAGGGTCCAGCGGGACCATGACCTTGGTTCCATTGTTTTCAAACACTATACTTCTGCGCTTGAGGTTGATGATAACATCCATGTCAATAGCCCAATCGAGACCCAACATTGCAGGTTACAGGTCTGAATCATCAACAATGTGAATAACTTCAAAATCAACTAGTGCCTTAACTCCTTCGATATCAACTATGACCCCAGAAATTCTACCCATTGGGATAATATTATGTTGATTTTCCATGCGCAGCTGGATTGCGAACCATTCCATCTTAGGCTCTCCCATTTTCTGCCAAGTTTGCTTTGGTAGTACAATCACATCAGAGCGCATATCCAAAATTACCTGGTCCATTTCAAACTCATCTATCTAAGTAGTCTGGTGCATCTCTCAGCCAACTCTTCTCTTGTTCTTGTAAATATTATTGGCAGCCTTTTGCTCCATCTAAGGCTTCTCTTTCTTGGTGCAACTATTAATCAGAGCTTTAATATTCTCAAATGCCTTCTTGTTGCGCAGAATCTTGATACAAGCCTGCAAAAATGGTTTCATATCTGCAGGCTCGACCCCTTCGATGGTATCCATGGTAGGCTTGCTTGGTACTTTAGATGTGCCAGGATCCGCGAAGTCCTTTACTGCGACAAAGGTTTCCTTATCCCTTTGTAGATTGAACCTTTCCTTTTTCTTAGGAGCTATCCGGACCCAAACATCGATGACAGGTCTCTTACCTTTTGCTTTATCTTCTCTAGTTGCTACACCACTTCTAGTCACAATATTTATGCTAGGACCTTCAGTGCGCAGTTCTAATCTCATCAATTGAACATTTCGCGTAGGTGTCTGCAGTTTATTTTCCTGCATTTTTGTAAACACAATAGGGAAATCCTTAAGAACATGATCAAACCGTGTACAATACTTGCAATATTTTTGTTTTGGTTTCAGACAGTCGCATGCATAATGACTAGCCTCTCCACAGTTATAAAAAATGGGTTGTCCCTTTCCACGACCAACTCCTTCTCCTCTTCCTGGAAATCCTCTGCGCCTAGATGGTGATGTAGGCGAATCCAGTCCTCTACCTTTGAATTTCCATATATACAAAGCAACCTGCTCAATCATCAGATCAAATCTGTGACATTTCTTCTCATCGTGTCCCACATATCGAAAAAATGTGCAGTAAGGTTGTTGTAGCTCCATAATATATTTACTAATACTAGGGCAGAATTTTTTCGTGTGCAATCCATTCGCTTGAAAAATCACGCACCATAGTTTCTGAACCTCACTAGGCCCTGCCCCATTTTTAATCAGACTTGGTCCTCCACCTGCTAGATAGTTATTATATACGGGACACTGATCCCTGTGGTTCCCTTCAAATTTACAGCGTGTGCACCATACTCCTACGCACACATCATTTTATTATCTTTTTGCAGAGTTTGTATCTCTAAGTGTAATGCAGCTAACTAGATTTGGATTTTCTGAGCCCCAACCTATGTATTTGGTACATGCGAGGCTTCTAACTTCATGGAGATCTCCACAACTTCAGCCTGTGTCGCAATCTTATTTTTGTTTTAGGACTGGCGCAAATGCGGCAGCAACATAGTAGTGAACCACTCTTTGTGTTGTGTGTCATCGATAGTAAATCCTCCATCCCTGATGGTGTGCTTCAACCGTTGATCTGCGTCCATACATATTCATTCACTTCTTGTTGGATCTCTTTTAATTCATTCATGCATTGAGAATACGATTTTGGGATTTTGAACTGCTCCTTTAATGCGGTTTTAAGCACACCAATCATTGCATTAGGGTTTGTTGCCATATACCTCATGTACCAATCCAATGCGTGTTCTTGAAATGCAGTAGCCAGTTGCACTTTCTTAACATTATCATTATTGATATGTTGTGTTGTCCACACAACATTTGTGACGAACCAAGATTGGTCAACATCTTCATTTCCAACACCCTTGAAATTCTGCAGCTTTATGGAAGTATCCATATCGACCTTTGGTGGTGGACTGGATTACTTTTTAGAGTGAGATGAATTTGGGAGTGGAGTGGATGGGATCTTAAATATGACCAATGACCCAAAAATACTTTGATCTTGTAATCCTTCTTCTTCTGAGTGCGCAGATTCACCATAGCTAATTGTTTCAGAATCTTCGTCGCTGTCAGATTTACCTTCGAGAGGGCTATAAACAAAACCTCCTTCTAGGTCTACCCTGTAAGTTTTTTCTCTACGTGTAGTCAGGCCTCTTCGGGACATTCACTTAATGTGATTGCGTAGAGTACAATTTTCACATAAAAGCATTTTAATCCACAATTTTAATGAGCGTAGAAACTTACCTATAGGGCCCTTGAAAAATCTCTTTTTAGCTTCAGAATATGATACAAAAATATCAATATCAAATTCAGTGACAAACTCACTCAAAATGCTATTAATCCAATAATCTACTCCGCGGGTAATTTTATTTGTAGTTTTTTTTTAATTATTGAACCAACTCAGGAGTCCACCTGGTGATCGCATTGTCCTTTGCACAGGTCTGAAACTCAACAAGCCGAGATAACCGCTCTTGTAACTCAGTTGCAAAGGAAGCAAAGAACATGTCGTGGACCTATGTATAGATATACATTTGCTTCCAATTCTTAGCAGAAAACTTAGGGTTTCGGTTTTCTTGGATTGCAGATTTGTGTACCTTCTTATCAAGCCAATCTTGCTGTTCGGTCTTCATCGGATGCCACAACATCAATTATTCCTCAAATAGATCCCCATCCCAGCAACAGAACCATTTGTTGGATTGAGGGGTCCTAACCCAGGTTTAGAGTGTTCTCTACAACCACTAAAACCCTCCAACTACCGGCCATTTTGGCAGTGATATGTTTGTGTAGACCAAAGTCTCACTCGAAGCAGTATGGAGGGGTGTTGGAACCAGGTTTCTACACCCTGAGGGAGCTCGGATGTGTGCTTTAACCTTACTTATCAGCTCTAATACATAAACCAAATCTAAATGAGGATGAAAACCTTAGCATATATGCGCCAAGAAATTAATTAGACTTTAGTTAGATCTCACTTATTAGAGCATAAACAACACTTGCGCAATCACACAAATAGTTTTCCAGTAAAATCCTTAACACAGAAGTAATCCTTGCGTGAAAACATAGATTTTACACATATAATTAACTCAGATAAATGTGCGTTCAAATAAAACATAAACAAATCTATCACTTGCAGTAATCACAAATAATTAATCAACATATTCATGCATAAACATAGAAATTGCAACAAATTTTGCCAAAATTTATTCTTTATTAATGGATCTTCGACTTAGTACAATAATTTTCCATCTGGGCACACAACAACGAAGTCCTTGCACATAGCTCACAACTAGGTCTTTGCGCACACATCCAACAGGAACATTTCTGCCCAGATCGAACAAAAACTAGCGCAAAACTCCAATCAAAAAATCAAACATAACCATCAACAAAAGATAAGATATTCTTCCTCGACTCAACCCTTACATATTTATATGACTTTGAAGCGAACATACCATGGTCTCAAACCATGGTTTGAGACTCATGGTTTCCCTTTTTACCCTTTACAATTATAAAGGAGCTTTGACCCGCCCCAAAGTCCCTTGACTTTTGCACGTTGTGAATTTCAACAAAATTTACCCAAAATTATACAAAAACTTGCCCTTAGGGGACTCCATCCAAAAATCTTGTTTGATATGGTTGCACTAACACATATGTGCCGAGAACAACTAATATGTACTTGAATATAAGTAGGTGATAGTTGTAGAATTATGTATTGCGAACGATGAATGTGAGTTTATTATTGATTATGACATGGTTGTTAGACTTGGTAAAGGTTTATTTAAAAGTAATAGATATGATGTGTTTATCTTTGGAACATGTGGCTGACATGTGTGGTCAGTTACAAGGAAGAATGCTTGGAACAACAAGGTAAGATAACTAGTATCTTGTTACATTTATTTATACAATGAAAATTATGTGTTTATGGCAGTATGATACAGTGAATTGCATGGAAAAGAGATTGCCATTAAATCTTGAAGAAGGATCAGGTTTAGCTTTCCTTTGGAACCTGTTGGGAAGCCATGGGAATTGAGTCACGGTGTTTGTTTCTAGTCTTATGCTTTTTGTTTTTTGTGATTTGTTGTGCTTTATTGTGGCTTGCTTATGTATAGTGTATAGCCATACCACTTTGTTTGTGGTGTTGTATTGCTATTGGTTTTCATGGGTTTCTTCTTGGTTGCTTTTGGTTCTTGTCTTTTATATTTTGAGGGTCTTGGGATGGGTTGGGAAAAGAGGGAAATTGATGGATATCAATAAGAGCTTAATGAAACATTACAGGTAATGTTAGACTTGGATGAAGCTCAGTGCATGTATAATGAAAGTTGAAGGAAAGAGTATGATAATGGATTGTGGCAGGACAATCATGAGAAAGGTAATAGGAAAGGTAAAGTAAATGGATTTGAGGTGTCAGATGCCTCAGCTATGTTGGGAACTATTATTCTCAATGTAGTGCATGTTGTGCACAGATAAAGGGAGTTCTCTTAACCTAGACCTTACGATATCAAGTAATTTTGTTGTGACTATGATTATGATTGATGTTTATATATGCATATATGTATGTATGTATGCATGTAGACATGTATGTCATTGACTAACGAGGTCATTAGGATTATTTCATGCTAGTGTTCACATGTATATATGTATATGTATGTATGCAGTTGTCTGACTGGATCTTCAGGGATCATGATTGCTTTATACTAATGATTATATATATGTATGTATGTATGTATGTCATTTTTATGACAAGGTCATCAGAGATCATGATTGTTTTGTAATAGCCCTGGTGAAAATTCCATGTAATAAAAATTAATAAAGGAAAAAATAATAACCTTAGTTGATGGGACACTTACCAAGATTAATGTTGGGAAAACATCCTAGTGGGTGTTCATTTCAGTTATTATGGATAAGGAAAATAGCAAAGGCAATGGAAAAGGATTCAAAAAGGAAAAATGACATTTTTGGCACATTTATTTATGAAAATAATGGAAAATAGGAGAAAAGGAAGGTGAAAGGTCACATGTTGCATGTCAGGAGGAAAATGAAGGAAAATAGAGGCCTAATTGATAACAAGTATTTCGAGAATCAGTTGGTACCTATTGTTAGTCTAACCTTTTGTTAATTTAGTTTTGGATCTCTCTTGTTATTCTGTTTCTCTCTCTCACTCTTAGACACAAAGTTTTCTTAGAGCACTTTGGCATTGGACCAAAAAAAGGGCAAGAGGAAAGAAGGAGCAAGCAAGGAAGAGTAGGATCACGCATATATAGTAGGATTATTTGCAGGTATCTATTTGCAAGTGTGACTTCCTTACTAGTTTTTGCATGCATGGTATTGCATGTGGTTCTTTTTTGTCATGGACTGGGTTTTGTCAGGTGTGATAATGTTTTCAGCCTAGCCTTTCCATTTCCGGATAGCCATGGTGTAATGGGGTTCTCATGTTTTGATTGAGCTGGATTTCCGGATGAATTTGAAGTTGAGTGAGGTGTATCTCTGAATGATAGAACACATAGCCTAATAACCCTTGAACTAGACTGTGGGTTGCGGTAAATCCGGATAGTGCATTGCATCGGTTTAGGGACTAATGATCCGATGTGGATTGTGGTAAATCCTAAGAGGTGGGTGCTCTCCATCAGGGCTAGGAATCCCAGGTTGGGATATATGGTAAATCCAGGAGAGCGTGTCTCGATTTATGGCCTAGTAATCCCTGGATCGACCAGTGGATTGCGGTAAGTCCTGAGACTAGTGGACAGGAAAATTCCTTATGGTGTAGGTGGAGAAATTCGGTGGCATTCATGCTTTTTTTGGCCTAGTGATCAGGTGCAGATCATGGTAAAGCTTATTATGACATGTTTATTGTTTTGGCATGGTGATTCGATGTGGATTACGATAAAGCCTGATTTCTATTGAGGAGGGTGAGGTGATTTAGCCTTGGGATGCCCTAGTTGGTAATTTTGGTTTGAGTCCCACATTCATGCTTGGAATATGGCACGGGGGTAATTGGATAAAGAGAGATTTGGATCAGCCAATCTATGGTCGGGTGGAACATGGTAGTCCCATCCTGGGTTGGCTTTTGAATTCATTAATAAGGGGTTCTATCCTTGAAATCTTATGTGTAAATGTACTGGTTTTGGGTTGGCTTTTGAATTCATTAATAAGGGGTTCTCTCCTTGAAATCTTATGTGTAAATGTACTGGTTTATATGTGGATTATATGGCTGATGTATCCTTGATATTTCTATTGTTATTATGCTGGTTATAATCATGTATTATGATAGTGATGATGTATGGTTCTCCTCATGTTTTGATTTGTAAATGGATGAACAATGTATCTATGACCTAATAGATGATAATGCAACTAATGATATGAGGGAGCAATGCTTCTTAGCGATCTACAGATAAGTAGGAGACCCCTATGCTCAAATTTATTGTTTAAACCAATAGATTACATATTCGCGACATGTTTAACAAAATGCTTGTCATCGCTAGTAGGGGTCTGGTCAAGTCCTTATTAAATTTTTTTATTTTGCATCATTGTTTCGCTGTTATATTTCATTTTTGAACTTGTCATTGAGTTTTGGGAAGTGACCTGGGATCTAGGCCTAAAAATGTGGCTCAAATCCCGTGGATGTTGGAATGGGTATGTGGGAAAAATACCCTGGACACACGCATGCATATGCTGTCTCCTAGATGCACCCATGCCTATACTATGGGAGCGTTCGAGGGTTTTAAGGTCTAAAAACTTAGTGGGATCAATGGGATGGGAACCTGAGTGGTTGGGTTGACTCCTGGGAGTACTATTACTAATGTGGAAGGTATGTTTGATGTGTTTTCGTTGATTCCACTTCCTTAAGGTCACCTAGCAAGTTGAATATGATCATAGTAACTCTTTGTCACATGTTTACCTCAGTTGGCCAGTTACTTGGGTAAATGTGGGAGGAGGGTGTTATAGAGTGGCAGAAGAGCATAGTTCACCACTAGGAATGGATGGGCGGTGTGTGTTGGTCACGCATTCATGTCACTTTCACGTGTGTTTTCATCCTTGTGTTCTATATGCTTGTTGCATATGCATGGTGTCGGTCATGGTTGTAGTGATGTCACCATGTGAAAGAAGATGTTGTTGTTGTGGAGTGCATCTTCATGAATGTATCATTGGTTATGCATGGTTGTGTGTGTTAGTGCTTACACGTTGACAATGTACATTGGTATGGTTGTTGTTGTCATGCATGAGGTCATGGTATGTGTAGTTGATATGGTCATGTATTGCTCACCAGAATTTTTCCAGAATGATGTTTATTTCTTGGTACATTTATTTGTTATAAGTATACATGTTGTTTTGATTATGTTTGTACATGTATTACGCTGACTTGGATGATCTTGTAGATGAGGTATCCTCCTCGAATTATGCTAAGGTATGTTGGTTTATTGTAATTTGGATTAGCTGATATAGTATGCTTTGCAGGAAAGAGATCAAAATGAATAAAAAGATGGTAGACTACAAAGATTCTCCCTATGAATCAGATGAGAAACATGGTGCTGGGAACTCTTCTGATTTAGCAGGCACATTGAGAAGCTTGAAGGAAGAAATAAGGAGTTGTAAGGCAGACAATCGAAAAATCATACGGGCACAAGAGAAACAAGCAGAGGTTAATACAACACTCCTTTAGAGTTTGTCAAAATTGTAGCGACAGGGGCCACTTTGGATCAGCCATGGGCATGAGGACTTAAATAATGGGGCATATGGTAGTAGGTCTCCTGGTGGGCACAAGTCAAATAGAGCTGACACAGTGAGAGATGGCAAGTTGTTGGATACTCCGGATATGAGAGGTGATGGACACATGTACTACTCTAGTTCTAGTTTTGATAGGCATTATTATTGTCATCGTTATCATCCTTATAGGACTATTGATAGGGGATATTTACCAGAGGAATTTAAGAAATGAAATCCACTTACTTTTGATGGGGACTTGAAGAAACCAGAATATGCATAAACTTATATATTGGGGATGAACAGGTTGTTTGAGTTGCATAATTACACATATAACATGAAGGCCAGAGTAGCTATCTTTAGCCTGAGAGGTAAAGAAAATATCTGGTGGGAAGATGTGAAGTGGGTCAGAGACATTGAGACAGAGGAATTGAGTTGGCATGAGTTCAAAAAGGATTTTCAGGAATAAATACTTGTTAAAAGGTACTACAATAGTAAGGTCAAATAATTCTATGAGCTTAAGATGGGATCAATGGCAGACAAAGAGTACATGACTAAATTCTTGAATCTATTGAGGTATGTAACATATCTTTAAGATGAGAAGGCTAAATTTCAGTGATTTGTCAATGGTTTTCCATTAACATTTAAAGATCGGATTAAGTATGATTAACCTTAGTCACTTGAGGAAGTCATTGGGAAATTGAAGCATTGTCATGAAAAATCAATGCATAAGATTGAATCTCAACAAGGATGGAAATAGAAATATAAAGATAAGGATAAATGGCAGTTGAAAATAACAAGGCCTCAAAATGCAGAAGAGAAAGAAAATGTGGCACCACAAAAGAATTTTAATGCAGCTTGACAGGTACATGGATCATATTAGCAACATAGAGGTGATGGTACTGGATGATTGGAGTGTTGGGCATGCGGTAAGGAACACCTTAAGGGATATTGTTCACAAAATCAAGTTGATAGGCCTCATATATATAGTGCAAAGGAGGCGCAGATTGTTGGGGATGTTAGACAAATCATTCCTCGTAGTTACGCAGTTGTGGACAACAAGCATACAAATTATCAAGAATCTATCATTGAGATGGACATTAATCTTTTTGATCAAGTTGTTTCTATTTTAATTGACACTGGATCTAATTATAGTTATGTTAGCCTTGAATTGGCGTATAAGTGTGGTTTGAATAAATAAGTGCATGCAAAATCGTGGTTTGTGGCGTTGGCTATAGGTACAAATAAAAGAGTGCAACATTGTGTAAGATCTTGTGCATTTGAGTCAAATGGTACGCCTACAACAACACACTTGAATATATTTCCATTGGGTTCATATAGTATACTATTGGGTATGGACTGGTTATACCTTCATAGGTTTAAGGTGGATCGTTATGACAACTCCATTGAGTGCTTGGATGACAATGGGGATTAGAGAATTTTACAGGGTAAGAAGAAAGAAACATCATTTAGGATGGTGACAACTATACAGGCCAAGTGCAGTCGCAAGAAAGAGTGTGTGTTATTTTTAGTGCACATGTCTAGTGACAAAGGTAAGGAAGTTGAGGATGCAGATGTTTTGAGCAGGCACCCAGTTCTATAACAGTTTCAGGATGTATTTCTTGCATATATTTTAGAGTTTCCACCTCATAGGGAAGTAGAATTTTTTATTGAGTTCGTAATAGGGGAAGCTCCAACATCAAAAGCACCTTACAAGATGAGTGCACTTGAGTTGGTAGAGTTAAATTTGCGACTGAAAGAGATGCTTCAAAAATGATACATTAAGACAAGTGTATCACCATGGGGCACACCGATATTGTTTTTAAAGAATAAGGATGGTACTCTCAGATTGTGCATTGACTAAGCAATTAAATAAAATGACCATCAAGAAAAAGTATCTGTTGCCAAGGATTGATGACTTGTTTGATCAGTTAAAGGGAGAAACATTGTTCCCTAATATTGATTTGAGATTCGGATATCATCAGGTACGCATCAAAGAAGAGGACATCTACAAGACTGCATTCAGGACTAGGGATGGGAATTATGAGTTTGTTGTAGTTCCATTCAGTTTAAATAATGCTCCAACTACATCTATTTGTTTTATGAATAGTGTATTGCATCCTTATCTAGAAATTTTTTTTATTGTATTCATTGATGACATCTTGGTATATTCTAAAAACGAGGAAGAGCATGTCGAGCATTTCACATCAGTGTTGAGATTGCGAAGAGAGCATCAGTTGTATGATAAGCTCAACAAGTGTAGTTTCTTTCAGACTGAGGTACATTACTTGGGACATGTTGTCTCCAAATAGGGCATCGTAGTATATCTAGAAAAGATAAGGGTCATCATGGAATGGCTAGCTCCTAGAAATGTAGATGAGGTGAGATCCTTCATGGAATTGGCAGGGTATTATAGGAAGTTCATCACGAAATTCTCACAGATTTCTTATTCTATTATATCATTGTAGAGGAAGGTAAGAAGTTTGAATGGACAAAGGTGTGTGAGGTTAGTTTTGAGCAGCTTCAACAGTTGTTGACACATGCTACAGTGTTAAAGATCACAGATCCAAATAAAGAGTTGGTAATATGTACATATTCTTGAAAGAGAGGACTTGGTGGCATCCTTATGCAAGATGGAAAGGTGGTATGTTATGAGTCACGAAAATTCAATGAGCACGAGCAAAAATATTTGATGCATGAACTTGAGCTAGCAACGATCATCCATGCAAAATGTTGAGGCACCATCTTCTTGGCAGGAGGCTTGTATTGATGAGTGATCACAGTGGATTGAGATACTTGTTTGACCATCCAAATCTGATTTCCAAGAAAGCTAGGTGGTTGGCCATGGTCAGTGAGTTAGACTTCAAGTTCAGGTACATCAAAGGGAAGGAGAACAGGGTCACAAATGATCTTAACCACCAAGTATAGGTAAATCACATAGAAACTAGGAGCTCTTATGGGACAAATTTACAGGATAGGACAAATTATGCACAGGTTGCAGTAGAGTACAGGTACACATGAAGGTGTATAAGATTTGGACTATCTTCTCACATTAGATGGATTGGTCAAGTTTAGAGACAGGATATATGTGCGAGACAGTAGTGAGCTCAAGAAGGTGGTACTGAGGGAGTTTTATGCGAAACCATATTTAGGTCACCCACGCTATAAAAGGACATTGATTGTAGTAAAGAGGTTTAATTCTTGGTTTATTTTGAATAAAGATGTAGCAGAGTTTGTGGCTAGATCTTTGGATTGTCAAATGGTTAAGGCAGAGTTGTAATATTCCTTTTTGGGGATTCTCAAGATTCTATTTCAGGATAGAATACAGAGTAATTTACTAGTTATGTCTCCTTCTAAAGAAGGGAGAGAACCAGAGGCTACCTGGCCAACTGTAGACTCTGCCTATAAAACTTGGAATAATCCCTTTTAGGAATCTCAACAAGGTCTTCAATGAAAACGCTGTATAAGAAAATATGAATAAGAATAACGCAGATCAGGGCTAGGATCCCCTCATTTAGGCTGTATGTGACTTACGTATGCAATTTCAGCAGAAAAAAATAAGTTTAAGCACATTAAAAAGATCTCCCGAAATCAAGACTAGCTAGAAATCAACCAAAGAGAGAGGCTGCTGCAACATGAAAACCCCAGCTACTAGGATTGCACAGATTTGACTGAACTCAGAGGAAGACAGCCAAAGATCTGATACTTCAGTGATATAACAGTAAATCATATTTACTCATGAGCTTATTTCCTTTACAACTGATTACAAAAATAACTAGGGCAAGATCCCTTCAGAAATTAGAGCTGCAACTAGAAATAAACTGCATAAATACATAAACAACGTTATTTTTCAGATGGTTCAGCTGCTGTACATTAAATTTCAGATCTCTGACATATGTATGGATGAGGCATCAGATCTAATACAGATCTGGAAACTACAAGACTTTAAGAACAAGATCCAATTGGAATTACATCAAAATATTGCATATTAAGCTGTAGATCTGAATCACAATTTACAGTGCTGCAGAAAACCCAGAAATTTCTGAAGATAAATTTTATTGCTGAAATAGATTAGATCTAAAGAGACATGGATCAACAACCCAATCCATGGATCACCAAGGGAAGGCAAGCCTAAAACCAAGAGATCTTCCTCCAAACTGAAACAAGGAAGCCCTCTCACAAAATAACGCAGTATGGAGCAGAAACTAAGTAGAGGGTGAAGGAGACTAAATAACTGGAATGAAAGTATAGATCTGATACAAAATATGTATCAAATATCTCCTTGGAGGCTGAAGAACACACTCCAATAGAGAAAGCCTCTCAAAACAAGCTAGATCTAAGCAGATCTAGAATGCCACTTGCTACAAAAGATAGCAACTGCAAAACCCTCAATGGGCCAGCGCTGCTCATGAATAGCTAGCTTGGTATCCAACCAGATAGTGGCCAACGTCAGCAAAGAACTCCTCCAATGATCCTCAAGGGAAGAGATGAAACCCCTAAATAGGAATTCCAATCACAATCCTCCACTAAACAACAGAGAATGGTATTTGTCTAAGCAGACAAATACTTTAGAAATATAATTCATCAGCAACCTCTTCAAGTATCTTCTCCTCCTTTTTATAGCATGAGAAAGCCTTTGCAAACCCTAAACCACTTTGATGATTTGGCCATTTTCACATTAGAGGCTCCCTTCTAGAACTGCGCAGTCCCTTTTGGAGATACAATGAACCTAGACAACGCAGTTGACGTGGTCAAGATGGACCCAATCTTGGCTCAAAACCTCTTTCACAACTGCAAGTGATTATTTACATAGCCCTGATTTGACTTTGTTCACATGGGCATTGATTTATTTAGACTTCTTAGGAGTTTTACATGTCCTCCTATATTCATACAACATAAATTAAATCAAAATTGAATGTCTCCTCTTAGCTAAGGCTAAGTAGGAACATTACAAGAGTGTAGGCATCCAGGTGGACTAATACAACCGATTTTGATTCCAGAGTGGAAATGGGAGGTCATTTCCATGGATTTCATCACAAGTTTTCCCAGGACAACTAGAAAACATGATTCCATCATGGTTGTTATGGACATTCTAACAAAGGTTTCACACTTCGTTCCAGTGAAGACAACATATTCAGCTAGCAATGTAGCACAATTTTTCATCATAGCTATGGTCAGATTGCATGGTGTTCCAAAGAAATTTGTGTCAGACAAGGATGCAAAGTTCACGTCCAAGTTTTTGAAGGAGTTGTTTTCAGGTTTGGGTACCAAGTTGGCCTTCAACACAACTTATAATATGCAGACAGATGGACAGACATAGAGGGTCAACAGGATCTTGGAGGACATGTTGAGGATGTATGTGATGCATCAACAACGAAAGTGGGAAGAGTATATTCCACTGTTAGAGTTCACCTACAACAATGAGTATTAGGAATCCTTGAATATGAGTTTGTTTGAGGAAATGTATGGGCAGAGTTTCAATACTCCTATTAGTTGTAGTGATCCCATTAACAAGTATTGATTGAACCGAATATGTTAGAAAATATGGAACAAGAAATGTAGGTTATTAAGAGGAATATGAAGGAAACATAGGATAGGTAGAATAGCTATGCAAATCGGAACAAGTTGTTTAAGGAATTTCAAGTTGGGGAACAATTATATTTGCACATCAAGCCCAAGAAGATCTCCTTGCAAATTGGATCATGTGCCAAGATGACACCTCGATACCTTTCAAGATTCTTGAAAGGATTGGGCCAGTCGCCTATCGATTTTCACTTCCTCTTGAAGTTAAATTTCATGATGTTTTCCATATATCATTGCTTAAGAAATTTGTTAAAGATGTTGATCATGTGATTGACTAGTTTGTATTGCAGGTGGAGCCAGATGGAGAATTCCAGCCAGAGCTTTAGTGTATAATGTAGAAAAAGGTGCTCATGCTCCAGAACTGAGAAATCGAGCAAATTAAAGTGTAATGGAAGCTTTTTGGGCCCGATGAAGCTACATGGGAGATGTCGGATCTAATGCGGGCTATGTATCCTTCATTGTTTTCCGGTTGAGGCAAAGCTGTTTTCGTATGATGTTTGGTATATGTTTTGGCGTATGTTTTGCTGTGATTTTTTGATATGTGTAGATATGTATATGGATGTAAGTACTGCCATGAGCTATGTTATAAAGATCTAATAATCGGTATGGGTGTCATGTAATTATAATTGTCATGTTGTTATGTTGTTATGTTGGTTTGATTTTTAGTAGGGTGATCATTATAAATATTGCATCAAGCTATGTTATAAAGCTACATGGGTAGTATGTTTTCTTTTCAGTGGTTTTGTTGAGGCATATGTGTGGTTTAATGCCAAGGACGATGTCCCCCAAGGGGGAGGGTTCTGTAATATTCCTGGTGAAAATTCCATGTAATAAAAGTTAATAAAGGAAATAATAATAACCACAACTGATGGGACACTTATTCCAAGCTAAATGTTGGGAAAAAAATCCTAGTGGGTGTTCATTTCGGTTGTTATGGCTAAGGAAACTGGCAAAGGAAATGACAAAGGCTTTGGAAAGGAAAAATGACATTTTCACACATTTATTTATGAAAATAATTGAGAATAGCAGAAAAGGAAGGTGAAAGGTCACACGTTGCATGTGAGGGGAAAATGAAGGAAAATAATCGAAAAATGAAGAAAATAGAGGCCTAATTGATAAAAAGGATTATGATGATCAGTTGGTACCTTCTATCAGTGTAACCTTTTGTTACTTCATTTTTGGAGCTCTCTCATTATTTCCTCTCTCTCACTCACTATTGGACACACTAAAAGAAAAAATGACATTGGTAAGGGACGAAAAATGTCACCATAAGCTCATTGGTGATGGTCAAAAGAATCTTCGTCACCAAAAACTGTACGTCACCCAAAACTGAACGTCACCAAAGGTGGCATCATCAAAAGTATAGGTCTTATGGTGACATTCAAGGTTTGTCACCAATAATTATTTATAATGACGGATAGTGACCGTCACCATTTCATATGAGCAATGGTGATGGACAATAGCCTCAGTCACCAAAAAATTGAATGTCACCAAAGGTGGTGTCGCCGAAAGTATGTGTTGTGGTGACATTCAAGGTCCGTCACGAATATTGATTATAATGATGGATAATGACCGTCACCATTTCATATGAACAACAACGATTTATTGTGATGGACCTTTTATGGCTGTCACTATTGGTGCATATATATGGCAACATTCATTGACCATCACCATTTCATATTTGGTGAGGGTAAAAAAATGACATGATAAGCTCATTGGTGACTTCAATATCCGTCACAAATAATGACTATTATAATGACAAACATTGACCCTCACCATTTCATATCAACAACAACGATTTATGGCAACATACCTTTCATGGTCGTCACTATTGATGCGTATATATGGTGGCGTTCGTTGACCGTCACCATTTCGTATTTTGGTGAGGGTCAAAAAATGTCACCATAAACTCATTGGTGATGGTCAAAAGAGCCCCCGTCACAAAAAATTGATCTCCGCCATTCCATATGAATATTAGGGCACGATGGAATCAAACCACCTACCTCCTTCTTGTAAAGTAGGTGCTCTTCCATTGAGCTAGTACCCTTTAAAGAATTAGACTTTGAAAAATTACATCTTGAAACTTTATGGATTGTAAATTCTACAACTTTCAATAAATTAAAGTCTCGACAATATTTTACTAAACAAGCAAAACATCATCGAAGTTACAGGTCCCTACCTAATGGTTATGGAAGTTATGAAAAGTGGATGGAGAGAAAAATATTTACGTATAAGAGAATCAATATGTTCAGTTGAATACTCAACTAGAATTGAAACTATAAAGACATTTATAGCCTACAAATGACCTATAACTCCCAAATGCACCAAATATTTCGAAGGAAATGTCATAAATGGATAGCATATGGAAGAAGATCATTTATGAAGAAAAATGCAATATGTTACAGGTTGACTGAAAGAAAAATACCAATGTTATTGTTGGGTGACTTTTTATAATTGGGACCTTTGTCTTTCCTTTATCATGTAAATATTCAAATTAAAAATTAGAAATTTTAGATATCTTAATGATATCTAAACTTTTGTGAAAATGTAACATGGATCTCTAAGGAACCACAGGAAAGAATAAAAATAATATATATATATATATAAAGCGACATGCGATTTGGAATTTCACAAGTCTGCACTCAAAACATGACAACAACCAACAAATAAAAAAAAATGAAACTTATCACAGTTATGATTACACTCGATGTTAGTTTAGTTATATGCACCCGTAATTACAATATACATGAGAAAACTTTGCATAGGTGTATAATGGTTTGAATTCACAAGGATATCATTGAATATATTATTTTTAATCAAAATTTGAACATTAATGTCTTTTTTGGCCATCCAAGTTTTTTCCCATTTTTTTTCTAGATCTTGTCGAGTTTCAACCAGTTTCCAGTTTTAAGGGTCAGCCAGTTGGGTGACCAATCTGGTTATGATAACATTTGTAAGGATCCAATCACATAGCATACATACATTTTGTAATTGATAACATCAAATATAATTTTTTTGAAGATATTACAAGGATCATATAATATAGCATATTATATATAGTTAATATAGAACAAATAAAATAAGAACAAATTTTAATAAAAAATTTACAAAAATGGCTATGGCATCACATGCCACAAGTACATGCATATAGTTTTAGGGTTGCATATATAAAGACACACACAAACATGTAATGATATCCAATGAACATCACATAAGATATTATTTTTCGGCATCCATTCATCACTCTCTGACCACCAATGGAGTTTGTTCCCTATAAGCGCCCACTGACCCAACAAATTCTTTGACAAGATATCACCATTGGAATATTTGGAGGGAACCTTAAGAATTCCGTGAATCATTGGACCATTGATGAACCCCAATGAACCCCTTTGGAACCATTCTATAAGATGGTTATTTAGAAGGCATGTGGGATGCATCTGGGCCACAAGTCTCAAATAACAAAAGCTTAGATGTCAAATATCAATTTGATGTATGTAAGGGATACTCAATGCAAGATTGTTTCTTTTGATGGTACTTTATGTTCAATTTATATCAACTATGTCTCTTCTTTATTTTGTAGGGTTCAACATTTTTGAAGTGCATTGACCAATTAATTTGTAGCTTTGTTATAGGATATGCCACCTCTGTGTGGAGAATGAAATGGATCCTCAATTTGAAACAGATCTTGAAAATATTTCAAAATTATAGACACACAAACATGTAATGACATCCAATGAATATCATATAAGATATGATTTTTAAGCATTCACTCACCACTCTCTCACCACCAATGGTATTTGTTCCCTATACGCACCCACTGACCCAACAAATCCTTTGACAAGATATCACCATTGGAATGTTTGGAGGCAATGTTAAGAATTTCCTAAATCATTGGGACCTTGATGAACCCCAATGAAACCCTTGGGAACCATGCTAGAAGGTGGTTATTTAGAAGGCATGTGGGATGCATTTGAGCCCCAAGTCTCAAATAAAAAAATCTTAGATGTCAAATATCAATTTTATGTATGTAAGGGATACTCAATGCATGATTGTTTCTTTTGAAGGTACTTTCATTTTCAATTTATACCAAATATGTCTCTTCTTTATTTTGTGGGGTTCAACAATTTTGAAGTGCATTGACGAGTTAATTAGTAGCTCTGTTACAGGATATTCCACCTCTGTGTGCATTTCCACAAATTCAATCTAGATCTGGATTTGTTAGAGTCTTCCTAGGATCTATCATGCAAGAATACCCTTGTAGAAGGAAACAGATCAGAGGCCATGAGACGAATCCTATGGAGATTGAAATGGATCCTAAATTTGAAGTAGATCTTGAAACTTCGAGTGATTTTTTGATCCACCGATCCCCAAAAAATGATTTTTTAATGAAAATATTCAAAACTATGGACCCCTAAATCATTAATACTATAAATTGCATTCCTAGTCAAGCTCTGATCAACCCTTAAGTTAAGACCATCTCCCGAGTTCTACTATCAAGGTTTTCTCTCAAGTTTTGTTTTATAATCATGGTCAATATCTTATACTTCCTTATCTACTATGTTGTTTCTCACTTCATTGACACTTTTTTTTAGTCTCATCATAGCCATCAAGAAAATAACTTTATTCACTACTGATATGGACATGTGTAAATGGCTCACAAGAACACTCTTATGATCTGCTACATGGTCGCGTTCAAATGATCGTCAAAATTATCGATATTAATAATAAACAAATTATCAATTATGGTACATAGATGGAAATATTAATATGCATGAGAACTCTCTTTTTTATTTTGTTAATCGAACAAGTAATTCCTCAATGGTTTTGATTATTGACGATTTTTTATTATTATTATCTATTATAATATTATTTTTATATTTTTGTAATTGTTTCCTCGTCATAAATGGATCCAACGTCTTCAAAAATACGGGTGGATCCATATTCATATTTTGGTAACTTAGATTGGTAGATGGGGTAAGTTGAGAAAATATATGTTAAACCATATGAGGTGGACATACCCTCAACGCTCACACACTAAAAATATTTGTAAAAACATATTCAGTGAATAATTTTGTATACATTATGTTGTACATATGATTTTTTTATATTGCATGTTTTACATACAAAAGTTTCAACTAAAACAATATAACACTTATACTTTTGTAAAATTCCAAGAAAAATAGAAAGTGTTCCTCTAGAGTTTGTTTCCTCCAACACCTAGTCAGAAAATATATCCTCAATATCACATAGGTAAATCGATTTACATATACTTCAAGTTTACTTTGGAAAGCATGTGGAATGTTTTGATCCTAAAATTGAGGACACTATACACAAATTTTCATTCCAAAAGACATATGAATAGTAATCATTATAATATTTCCATAGAATTTGTTTATTTTGGAAAGCAAACTGATTGTTTTGATCTTGCACTTGAGGACCTTATAAATAAATTTCATTCCAAAAGACCTATGCATGGTAAGCATCAATATCTTTCCAAAGAAATATGCATACAACTTATTTAAATTTATGGCAACACATATAATTCTATAAACCAAATATCTAAGCACACATACCCAAAGGATTCAAGCAGTTCTCTTATTTGTGCTTTTGTGAAGTAATATGGTAAGCCACCAAAAAATATTCGATGAAGTTCCTCAGCTCCTCCAACAACACTGCCATAAATATATAAGTTAGCCATGTTTTATTAGGATTTATCATAGTAAAATATCTATATGTCACATATGCAAGTACCATTTTTATATAGGACTAGAAATGAAACAAGCACACAAGCAAAATAAAGCATTTCAATTCTTAGCCACTGATATACAAATGTTGCATTACATAAATTACCCTAGTGTAAGACCAACAACACCTAAATCAAGGTGGGGATTGGGTTGGTTGTGGCCAAGGGCTGCTGCGAATGAGGGACTGTAATCACTTGGTCTTCTCACTCACACAGAAATGTCGTATGAAATTCAATGATAATAATAAGAAAATTAACAAAATCAACTACCCAATTCATTAAAATGGTGGAAAGGGATTGTCTACTATTGTACAACTGAGTCAGACTCTTTTTTAAACTTACATAGAATGGTAATTAGAGCATAAGTACATAATAATGTACCTCAAACATGATACCACCAAGAGCCATTCCAATGTTGGCCTCTTCAACTGTGCGCATCTCCACAAATGCAAACTTATTTTCATGATTGATATAGACATTAATAGCAACATCACCTACTCACAAATAGAATTTTCAGGTCCATGCTCTAGAGTTTAGGATAATGATGTAAAAAATATAGACATAAAATACTTCCTTATAATCCATACCTATCCCAATAGTGTTTCCTCCTATAGCGATCGTAACTTGACTAAAACATGTAGCAATTCTTTGGAAATCAAACTATGAGGAAAATAAATATTCAGTTCACCATAAAAAAGATGCATGGGAGTAACTACCTTCTACACCACTTCAAAATCACTTTGAAATTTCTAAGCATATTTAGATGGTTAACATTATCAATTCTTTTATATTACTCTGCCAAACAATACCCTTTCTAGACATGAAAACATCCATCAATCTCTTGATTCAGGTAGAGATTTAATTGATGGATCATTAGTGCAATTAAGAACACACATATATAATTTTCATATTATCAAACATCATGACTTTGTGAGTGACTTGTCTCAATTGTTGTGAAAGGAGTGTGTTGAACACATTTGAAGTTCATAAAATGTTTAAATGTTTTAAGTAATGAATTGCACTGAACACTCATTATTGAGTATATATAATTCAATAAAGCAATAGATAACAAATGCAAAATTGTAAGACAATTTATACAAATTCTTGAAAGTATAACTTTAAAATTTCTATGGTTGTTAATTAGCTTATTAGAAACATATCAAGAATTGTTCCAAAAAAAGCACAAAATTTTACCTGCGCATTGGCCATTGGAGGAAGACAACCATCATATACATATTGCGCATGACTAGTTGCCTATATCAAGACCAAGAAATTAACATGTTATTCCTAAGAACTTATCCAGATATCGTGCAAAATCAAAAGAATCCAACCTCAATGAAACCAAATCCATCATATGCTACCTCTTCTAGAGCGGTAGAATATATTAAAGACAACTTCCATGCTTCTAATAATAAAAAACTCTGCAATCTCCGCCAATATATAAAATAGGTTCCAAAAGTATTACATTGAAAAGGCTTACTAATGTGTTGTCTTAATTTGAAGGGAAGTATGCATGTTTAAAACTTATTTTTCTTCATACTTGCTCAGTTTCACAAATGGAAATATACCATGAGATCACAAATTGGAAATATAGTAAGATGATAAACCCCAAATCAATCCACTGCATATATCATCCTAAAACTCTTTTTATCTGATGAAAATCACAATTTTACCCCTCATACAATACTAGGAATGGAATGGAAACTGGGAAGAGCCAAGACTATTTAATGAAGCAACCTGTTACACAGTAATTTGTCACCGTCCTTACCATTCCCCATCCCGCACAATGGAGGACCCATTCTGTGACCTGTGAACATTGTCATGCCTTGAAATCATCATCAATGCATCCCTCTGAACATGAACTTTATTTGCCCTTGAGACATCTCCTTGCAAAAGTCATAAAAAACAGCCCTTTTAGCATTGGCGCGGGCAAGCAGTTCAGTACTCGCGCCAATGGGGAAATTAATGCAAAGAGGTCGTGCCACCTGGTGCTCTGTCATAGAGCCGTAGTCGCGCCACCCAATTTGGGAGTTGTTTTTTAAATATGGATGGCGGAAGTTGAGTTCCAACAAACTCACAAACCATTGCCTATCTTGAGTTGGGAGGTTTGGCTGCGGGAGTTATATGGAGGGGAAGTAGTTTTGCCACCTCCCATGGAACCTTCCTTGTTGATAGGGCCAATCCCATAATAATGGGGATCCCAACTCCCTCCTTCCCCATCTATAAAAGCCTGCTCAATCCCATGGCAAGCTAGTCTTGAAGTGCCTAAGCTTTGAATCTCCATATTCCCAAGAGCCTTCGTGCTGTAAAGAATCCTCTCTTTCCCTTAAGGCCGACTCAAGTGAGGAGACCATTGTCACGAGACTCTGGAGAGGTTTCCCTTTCCCCCGGCAAGCTTTGCGAGACGTGGACGACCGGAGACCCGCGCGAAGGAGGCTGCAGCGTCAGAACTTGGTTGTAACTTCTATTCGTTTACCACTTTAATAGATGACTATGATTATGGTTCCACTCCTTTTTCCATTATGTTAATGCGAGTAATGTCTTTTCTGACCGATGTTTAGTTACGTATGTTGGTTCCTATGCTTGTATCTGTTTGTTCTTTCTGTGTGCAGGTGTTCATCCACGGAGATCGTGGAAGGATTGTGATCTGCCAGGACTGAAGGACGGGGGCATCTCTTCTTCAGATCGAGCGCTGGAATCCAGGTAGGCTTCTATCTCCAGCCTTTTCATTCTTAATTAGGAACACACGTCATGCCATTGTTTGTTTGTTGCTGAACCCTGCTTAGACTGTGGGGATCGCCACTACGTAGCGGAGGATTTGCCTCCTCAACAAAATGGCGACTCCTTTGGGGATCAACTTGTTGTTGATTGTTGTTTGATTTGTAAACTATAGACGGAGTCTGAAGTACAGCCAGCTAGCCTTCGAAACGCTTCTGCCTAGCATTAGCGGAGTAGATCAACGCTACTTCAGTCGATCTCCGGTTTGGTTTGCAGACTGAACGACTTGGAGTCTTTGTCGTGCCTTGCCGTTTGTATCTTGCTTTTCCTTGCTTGATGGACCTTCTGGGTTGGATTTTTTGTGTGTTTTTTGTTTCTTGGATTGTAGCTTGCATTGGTGTTTAAGGTGGCTTATTTTGGTACACAATGAGAAATAAGTGGCGACGGTTTTAACCGACAGGTCGCGCCCATAGCGCTTGTTGCCTTTGTGTCCAGCGCCACTGCTTGTACAGCGCCGATTTCACTCTTGCAGTGGCATGCCTGTGGTTTGCAGAGATTTCTCATTCTGAGCAGCTCTCTGAAGTTGACCAGTGTTTTTCTTCTTGATTTTCCGACTGCCTGAGTGTGTTGGAGTCTTGTCTGGCTGGGAATTCACCTCTGTCCTTGGGTTGTTTTCTTTTATCTACCGATTTCACTTTTCAAGCCCTAGGTCATCTAGTGGCTTAGTGCATCGAGCCCTCCTTGGGAGTTTTGGTGTTTGGACTGTCCTGTCAACTATCTGATTGATTCTCCACACCCTCTAAGTAGTTGTTCATTGTTTCATTGCGATTTTTGGGTGATTGTTCATTTCTTCATACGAAATTCGTTTGGTCTTGCTTTGGGCCTAGATCACACAGTCCATTGGAAGCCTTTGAGTCTTTCCTTTGCTTTGAGAGACTTCGGTCGATTTGGGAATCTGATTGTTTGTGTTGTTGAGTGAAATGTGTTTGTTTCGCTCTCTCGGATATCATTTCCCAAGTTTCTCCATTCATTTTCAAGTTTGATTAGTGCATATTAGCCATTAAACATTGAGAATCAAAAAAAAAATCTCTTTTGCTTTTGTTAAATAGTGCAAATTGTAACTTTTTCCATATCGCTAGTGATTAGTGTTTTGCATGAAAAATGTGCAATTGCATTAGTTGCAGTAGAGATATTCTTGTTTGTATTCCGTTCATTTCGTTTGTATTAAAGCTCTCAACTCTCATTTAACTAGTTTTCATCGAACGAAATGTTGCATCGTGGCATATAGCTTGCATTTGGGAGACACTACATTTTATAGATGCAGTGGGGCTTTGGAAACAGAAGGCAATTGAAGTCCAAGTTTGTAAAATTTATTCGATTAAACCTGAACTGATTAGACTTAACGAAACATACAAGCTAGGTCTAGGTTAGAGACGTGTTCCGGCGTCGTTAAACCTAGCAGCTGTCGTTCGCCTGTTGGCTTTAGACAGCGCTAGTACGGACTTGCGCTCCTCGTACCGTCGCGTATATAAAGGGAGACCCCTCTGGGTTTTCAATCCTTTATCCACAGGAAGCCGAGTCTGCCGCCCTATACCCGTGATACACCGAACACAGCATTCGGGGAGACTACCTGCACGTACGGAAAGTCCTTGGTCGATTTCTGTTTCATTATTGAAACCAAGGTGTATATTGCGGTTCACGGATATTTGGTACACCCTTTGTGCCTAGTTTTTCCTGAGCAGTCATTTGGTCTTTTCTGACTCCCTAAACTTGAAAAGACCGTCAAGCGCTTGTCCTTTCACGCTTGTGTCAACTCTGAAAGAGATAGAGTCATATTTTTATCGTTTCTCGACTCTTAAAATATGAAACGGTAGAACTTCTTATTTTCCAATGTGGTAAAATTAATCGCCCGCGATTTCACACCTATTTAGACATTGCTTGTTGACCGTTTGATCGTGTGTCTTAACTCATTTTCAGCCCGTGTGTGGTTTTGAGTTTGATGGCAACTTTTTCAGAGTTCACCAACCAAGGAATCCCCTCAGAAGGGAATCCTGGTCATTTTCCTCCTTTTGGAAATGTTGGTGCTCCTTACATGGCGACGTTGTCCCTTCCTGGGTTAACTGTTGGGTTGCCCGTTTGGTTGTTCTCAACCTCTGTTGTCCCGAATGACTCCGCTACTGTTCAGTCAGTTCCTCCACCGGAACAACATCATGTTGATTCCAAGGTGGACCTCTCCCCTTCTTCGCCTGTTTCTGCGTCCTCATCTTCTACTTCGCCTGGTGAAAGACTGGATTCAAGTAACCAGGTGGATAAGAAGAAGAAGAAGACAAAGAAGAAGAAGTCTGATAAGCGAGAGGCTAAAAGTGCAACTGCTATTTCCGAGATATCTCCTCTTGATAAACCTTCCAAACCTCCACGGAAAGTCAAATTCCCTTGCCTGTTGTGCACGGGAGACCATCTTCTTCGAGACTGCCCTGGCATTCCCAAGGTGCTCGAAGTATGGTCCAACGGCCGCCCACCGTTGCCTTTGGCTTCCGGGAGTCAAGTTGGGGGCACATCTTCAGCTGCTGTCGATAAGAACTCTAAGAAGCAGGGTAAGATTACCAATCCCTGTAAGTTGTGTGAAGGGCACCATGCCATTCACCTTTGTCCTTATATGGATGAAGCCAAACAAGGTAAAATTAATCACCCACGATTACACGCCTGCTTAGATATTGCTTGTTGACCATTTGATCGTGTGCCCTTAACTCTTTTTCAGCCCGTGTGTGGTTTTGAGTTTGATGGCAACTTTTTCAGAGTTCACCAACCAAGGAATCCCCTCAGAAGGGAATCCTGGTCATTTTCCTCCCTTTGGAAATGTTGGTGCTCCTTACATGGCGACGTTGTCCCTTCCTGGATTAACGGTTGGGTTGCCTGTTTGGTTGTTCTCAACCTCTGTAGTTCCGAATGTCTCCACTACTGTTCAATCAGTTCCTCCGACGGAACAACATCATGTTGATTCCAAGGTGGACCTCTCCCCTTCTTCGCCTGTTTCTGCGTCCTCATCTTCTACTTCGCCTGGTGAAAGTCTGGATTCGAGTAACCAGGTGGCTAAGAAGAAGAAGAAGAAGACAAAGAAGAAGAAGTCCGACAAAAGAGAGGCTAAAGCTGCTGCTACTGTTTCCAAGATATCTCCTCTTGATAAACCTTCCAACCCTCCACGCAAAGTCAAGTTCCCTTGCCTATTGTGCACGGGAGACCATCTTCTTCGAGACTGCCCTGGCATTCCCAAGGTGCTCGAAGTATGGTCCAACGGCCGCCCACCATTGGCTCTGACTTCCGGGAGTAAGGTTGGGGGCACATCTTCAGCTGCTGTCGATAAGAACTCTAAGAAGCAGGGTAAGATCACCAATCCCTGTAAGTTGTGTGAAGGGCACCATGCCATTCACCTTTGTCCTTCTATGGATGAAGCCAAACGAGTTTTGGGCAACCCGACCGGTTCTACACCACGCCTTCCACCTGGTTATAATCGGCTTTCTTTGAGTCCTCCGCCAGTTGATCCTATGATTGGTCAAGAGTTATCCTTGGTCGATCCCACTCCCCCAGAAATTCAAATTCACGAATCCATCCCTGACCAACCATTGGTCGTGGGATCGGTTGAACTGGCCCCGTCCACGGTGCACCAGGTCTTTTCTGTCGAGAGTGGACCTCACACCCCCCATGTCCTTCTGATATCTTCAGATTCTTCAGACTTGGAGAAAGATTCTCCTGTCCCTGTGCTTCAAGAAGCTCCTCCTCCGCCTCCCATGATGGAGGCTACGGAGGATATTCCTCCCGCCTTCGAGATGGAGGTCATGGGGGAGGCTTCTGCTTCCGTAACATCAGGGGAAGACCTTCGCATCTCGATGGTAGCCCCTCCGAGTAGTTTGGTCGCTTCCTTTGACTCGAATCGATTTGCAGGATTTCGCCTTCCGTCTTATGTGCCTTTCGAGATCACAGTACAGGCTCTTGGTCTGGTAGTACCCAGCACCATTATAGACGAAGGTGCCTCTCGTTAGTATTCTCGATTTTCAACTACCCTGGCAGCTGTTCGTTACTCGTTACGCAGCTTCGCTCACTTTACCGTAAGGAGGATGCAACCGTTGGGGATCCTTCCAAGGTTACCTCGCATTTTGGGAGGTAAA
Organism: Pinus albicaulis; assembly: GCA_034641835.2. Lineage (NCBI taxonomy): Eukaryota > Viridiplantae > Streptophyta > Pinopsida > Pinales > Pinaceae > Pinus > Pinus albicaulis. The sequence continues at coordinate 593,984,439 of CM076584.1, read as the reverse complement.
ACCGTTCATATGGACGTGATGGTTGTTCCAGGCCCCTTGGATTTTAATCTGCTCTTGGGGCGCGATTACACCTATGCCATGGGAGCGCTTGTTTCCTCCCTCTTTCGTGTGATGTGTTTTCCACATGAAGGACGGATCGTGACCATTGATCAGCTGTCGTTCTTTGGTCCTACTGTGGCAACTGGTTCGCCATCACCCCCTCCCGGTTTTTATCCACCCGTTGTATCTGCTCCACCGCAGGTCAACTATGTGTCTACCTACCCCGTGCCTGTGCCCAGTGATGATGCCGTCGTGCATCAGGTGCTGGGGGCATTGGGTCCTGACTTCCAGAATGTTTTCCTTCCATCGGGAGTGGAACTCTTGGAAGCACCGCCTTCTTGTTCATTTTGATGTAAGCCGGTTAGAGCACAGTTCCCCTGTGTCAAGCTCTTTAAAAAATGAAACCAGGTTGGCGGAGCACAGTTCGTTGTCTTGTGTAAAGCTCCTTAAAAAATGAAACAAGATCGCCGGAGCATAGTTCCTCCACTTGTGTCGAGCTCCTAAAACAATGAAACAAGTTGTTTGAGGATAGTTCTTTTAAGTGTGTCAACCTCGTTAAAATAATGAAACACACGCTTGTTCAATTCGAATTTTTGTTTTGAACCTTCACTCCATTTTCAATGGACTGAAGCTTGGGGGGCATGCACCTCGAATTGAGACATCATGCTGGGGGGCATGCCCGTCTTCCTTATTTCAAGCATAGTTTGCATATGTGTGTGTTCATGTGTGCTTTTAAGCTTGCATAAAAATGAAATGTGTGATTAGATACATTGTGTGAATACATTTCGCATTGGGTCGTTTGTTATGTAACTGATACATTAGATTACATCTGTATTAGACATTTGCATGACATATAGAAAAAATCATCACATGTAAAGAAAGATCCATCCAAAATAG
>CM076584.1:593756588-593983403 GCA_034641835.2 Pinus albicaulis | reverse complement strand
AACTTCACATCCCGCTTGACAACAGCTCTCCTCTGTGCGGAATATAAATCCGAAAGGCCTTCGAGGTCTCACTGTAGCCCACAAAGATACCCTTCTTTGTGGTGGGCTCTAGTTTGGTCCTCTTCTCCTTGGGTACGTAGGACTATGCAATACACCCAAAGATACGAAGATGACCAATATCAGGCTTCTTCCCAGAAAAAGCCTCCTCCGGAGTCACATGCCCCAAGGCACAATGCAGACTCATGTTCTGCAAATATACAGCAATGTTGCAGGCCTCTGCCCACAAAAACAATGGCAACCCCTGATCATGTAACATGGCTTTGGCAGCCCCTCCGATGGATCTGTTCTTTCTCTCCCCAACCCCATTCTGCTGGGGGTTGTAAGGAACTGTGAACTCCCTCCTAATGCTTGCCTCCGCACAATAGTCAACAAACTCTCCAAGGATGTACTCACCTCCATTGTCCGACCTCAGTGACTTGATCTTCCGACCTCTCTGGGTCTCCACAAGAGCTTTGAACTCCTGAAACCGCTTGAAGACCTCACTCTTGGTCTTCAAGAAATAAATCCAGGTCCTCCTGGAGTGATCGTCAATGAATAATACATAATACTCATATACACTCAAGGAAACATGAGACATCCAATCGCTCACATCGGAATGAATCAAATCAAGTATCCCAGTCGATCTGCTGTCACTGCTGGGAAAAGGGGATTTGGCAAACTTGCCCATCGCACATCCTCTGCAAGTATCAAAGTGATCAGTACTGAAATCTGGCACACCTGTAGTGATCTCCCGCAAAGTCCTCAAGGCTCCATGATACATGTGCCCCATCTTGCGGTGCCAAATCTCACACAGCTCAGAACTGCTAGCTCTGCTGTCGGTACTACTGCTCAATGCCAAAAGGGGCTGAAATGCAAACTTGTACACCTTTGCATGGTGTACACCTATCACTCTAGCTGAATCAGCTGGAGCGCCCCTGGGATATATCAGCACCTGTCCTCCCCTGAACAGTATCTCATATCCTCTATCCTCCAAAGCTGAGATGGATATGAGGTTCTTCCTCATCCCTGGCACATAAAGAACATCTGACACCTTCAAGGGAGGTTTGGGTTCCCTATGAAATGTCAGTGTTCCCACACCGACTACTCTAACAACTCTGTCATCACCAAGTACTACCTCTATATCAGTGCCACTCTCTGAAAGCTCTGAGAAGTACTCACGGACTCCTGTCATATGACGTGAAGCCCCACTATCAACATACCAGATACCTGAAGATGCTCCGCTAGTGGAGGGAAATGCACACTCCCTCTCAACCTCCATGGCAGGTGATCCTGCACTAGTGGACTCACAAGCAATGAACCCAAACTCCTGGTCAAAGCGATCCGTAAAGTCCTCTACCTCTGCTGATGCTGCCATGTTCTGGTTCTTCCCCTTCTTCTTCTTCACCGAACACACAACTGCATAGTGTCCCATCTTCTGACAATTCCAACACTTCACCTTGGAATAGTCCTTCTGCGTGTTCCCCTGTTTACCTTTACCTTTGCCTTTGCCCCCACCACTGCTTGTGGAAGCTTGCTTCTTTCCCTTGCCTTTCTTGCCTCCTGCCAACAGTGCTACATCCTCATCCTGCTCAACTGGTTTGGCTGCTCCAAGCTGGTTCTTTCTGATTTCTGTCTGTATGCAATCATCCCAAAACCTCTCCCAAGAGGGAAGGGTCTCACGTGCACAAACCCCATCAGCAAAGTTCAGCCATGAACTGGGGAGGCCATTCACTGCAATCCGCACCAACTCAGTGGATGGAATGACCTCTCAAACTGCTGCCAACTCATCTCTCACATTAGTAATCTTTGTGAGATATTCAGTTGCACTATCAGTCTTACCCATCTTAATGGTCTTCAACTTCTCCCTTAGGACCATTTTTCTGTAATCATTGGTACTCTGGTAGAGATTGGTCAATGTTGTCCACATCTCATGAGCATTTCTGTTTCCTCTCACATGAGGAATGCAATGGTCTTTGATTTCGTCTAGAATCAGTCTCTTACCCTTGTTATTCTTTTTATTATAAGCTGCCAACTAAACAGCATCAGTAGACACATTAACATGGTGTTGTGCGGTATGCACCATGACATCCCAGACTTCTTCCTCCTCAAAGATACTCTGCATTCTCTCCTTCCAAACACTGTAGTTACTATGCCCATCCAACCTATCCTCCACCCTGAAGCCAAAAGACATGCTTGTCGTCCTAAATAAGCTGAAAATAACACTGTTGTAGTAAAGATAAAATTTTCTGCGTGAAAAATCAGCTTGCTGTAATTTCTGAGTGAAAAATCAGCATGCTGTAATTTTTCCTTCTTGCTGTCCCAAAATTCCTTTCAGCAAAATAGCTCTGATACGATGTAGAAATTTTTGTTTCCCACCCCGGTTTTCAGTTTCACCTTATATCTCCATATAGTTAAATGCCCATTCCCATAGCCTTACATTCAACAAGCTGAAAAAATAAATATTTTCTGAAAACACAAATTCTAGAAATTTTCACAATGCTGGAAATGCAGAAATAAAACTCAGCAAAATAAATCAACCACACAGAAAAATAGACACACTGATTTTTGGTTAATGTGACCCTGGAAAAACCCCCTACAACTCTTGGGGAAAACTAGTTTGAAAGCTCCTTATTTCTGATAAATTCTTTTACAGTGAGACAGAATTTACAACAAAAATTCCAGCAACTTAATAAATGTACTTATCTCAATTTTTGTGCTTCTACACCGCCTTGGAAAACGTGCCAAACAGGGAAAAACTCAAAACAGAAAATTTACAGCATTAAATGCTGAACTGACTTTCTCGAAATATGTGCCCAGCTGTACTGCTGTACGAACTGTACGGAATACACAGCAGTCTCTCTCCTCGATTTTCATGCCCTTTTCTGCCTCGAAATCTGTGCCAAAGCTGCTGTACGACTGCTGTATGGATTTCTCAAAATCTGTGCCACCAACCAGCAGTCTCTCTCCTCGATTTTCGTGCCTAGAATCTGCCCAGAAATTGTGCTAAAGCTGTTGTACGGTTTTCCTCGAAAACTATGCCTCGTCCATCGAAAAATGTGCCAACCTCCTGTTGTACGGATTTCTACCTTGGAACCATGCCTCTTTGCTGCTGTACGGATTTGCTGAAGTCTCTATCAGCTGCCCTCCTTCTCCTCACTGTTGAGAAATTTTTCCTTTGCTTTCTCTCCTCCTCTCTCAATCTGCTCATGAAAGAATGAATGACTTTTTCCCTCTTTTTCCTCCTTTAACCTAACCCTAAGTGACTTTTGGGGAATTCCTAAATCCAATGGCTGAGATAGCTTTAGATCTAGGGCTGAGATTAAAAGCTCATTTAAATCTCACTTTCTATTTTTTAATTCACCCCACTTTAATAAAGACCCACTTAGTCATTTATTTCCAAAGTCACTTTTCCTTTCTAATTTTACATTGACTTTATTAAAGTCACTTTAAAATTAGACTTTAGTAACTTATCACTTAAAGTCACTATCAAATTAAGATTTGACTTTATAAATCCTTGGTCGATTTTTGTTTCATTATTGAAACCAAGGTGTATATTGCGGTTCACGGATATTTGGTACACCCTTTGTGCCTAGTTTTTCCTGAGCAGTCATTTGGTCTTTTCTGACTCCCTAAACTTGAAAAGACCGTCAAGCGCTTGTCCTTTCACGCTTGTATCAACTATGAAAGAGATAGAGTCATCTTTTTATCGTTTCTCGACTCTTAAAACATGAAACGGTAGAATTTCTTACTTTCCAATGTGGTAAAATTAATCACCCACGATTACACACCCGTTTAGATATTGCTTGTTGACCGTTTGATCGTGTGTCCTAACTCATTTTCAGCCCGTGTGTGGTTCTGAGTTTGATGGAAACTTTTTCAGAGTTTACCAACCAAGGAACCCCTTCAGAAGGGAATCCTGGTCATTTTCCTCCTTTTGGAAATGTTGGTGCTCCTTACATGGCGACGTTGTCCCTTCCCGGGTTAACTGTTGGGTTGCCTGTTTGGTTGTTCTCAACCTCTGTTGTCCCGAATAACTCCGCTACTGTTCAGTCAGTTCCTCCACCGGAACAACATCATGTTGATTCCAAGGTGGACCTCTCCCCTTCTTCGCCTGTTTCTGCGTCCTCATCTTCTACTTCGCCTGGTGAAAGACTGGATTCAAGTAACCAGGTGGATAAGAAGAAGAAGAAGACAAAGAAGAAGAAGTCTGATAAGCGAGAGGCTAAAAGTGCAACTGCTATTTCCGAGATATCTCCTCTTGATAAACCTTCCAAACCTCCACGGAAAGTCAAATTCCCTTGCCTGTTGTGCACGGGAGACCATCTTCTTCGAGACTGCCCTGGCATTCCCAAGGTGCTCGAAGTATGGTCCAACGGCCGCCCACCGTTGCCTTTGGCTTCCGGGAGTCAAGTTGGGGGCACATCTTCAGCTGCTGTCGATAAGAACTCTAAGAAGCAGGGTAAGATTACCAATCCCTGTAAGTTGTGTGAAGGGCACCATGCCATTCACCTTTGTCCTTATATGGATGAAGCCAAACAAGTTTTGGACAACCCGACCGGTTTTACACCACGCCTTCCACCTGGTTATAATCGGCTTTCTTCGAGTCCTCCGCCAGCTGATCCCATGATTGGTCAAGAGTTATCCTTGGTCGATCCCACTCCCCCAGAAATTCAAATTCACGAATCCATCCCTGACCAACCATTGGTCGTGGGATCGGTTGAACTGGCCCCGTCCACGGTGCACCAGGTCTTTTCTGTCAAGAGTGGACCTCACACCCCCCATGTCCTTCTGATCTCTTCAGATTCTTCAGACTTGGAGAAAGATTCTCCTGTCCCTGTGTTTCAAGAAGCTCCTCCTCCGCCTCCCATGATGGAGGCTACGGAGGATATTCCTCCCGCCTTCGAGATGGAGGTCATGGGGGAGGCTTCTGCTTCCGTAACATCAGGGGAAGACCTTCGCATCTCGATGGTAGCCCCTCCGAGTAGTTTGGTTGCTTCCTTTGACTGGAATCGATTTGCAGGATTTCGCCTTCCGTCTTATGTGCCTTTCGAGATCACAGTACAGGCTCTTGGTCTGGTTGTACCCAGCACCATTATAGAAGAAGGTGCCTCTGTTAGTATTCTGTCTTCAACTACCTGGCAAGCTTTCGGTTCGCCACCGCTTGCGCCTGTTACGCAGAATCTGTTGACATTCAATAGAAGGACGAGTCAACCGTTGGGGATCCTTCCAAGGTTACCTGTTACTTTGGGAGGCAAAACCGTCCATATGGACGTGATGGTCGTTCCAGGCCCCTTGGATTTCAATCTGCTATTGGGGCGTGATTACACCTATGCCATGGGAGCGCTCGTCTCCTCCCTCTTTCGTGTGGCCTGTTTTCCGCATGAAGGAAGGATCGTGACCATTGATCAGCTGTCATTCTTTGGTCCTAATGTGGCAACTGGTCCGCCATCACCCCCTCCTAGTTTTTATCCACCTGTTGTCTCTGCCCCACCGCAGGTCAACTATGTGTCTACCTACCCCATGCCTGTGCCCAGTGATGATGCCGTCGTGCATCAGGTGCTGGGGGCATTGGGTCCTGACTTCCAGAATGTTTTCCTTCCATCGGGAGTGGAACTCTTGGAAGCGCCGCCTTCTTGATTCATTTTGATGTAAGCCGGTTAGAGCACAGTTCCCCTGTGTCAAGCTCTTTAAAAAATGAAACCAGGTTGGCGGATCACAGTTCGTTGTCTTGTGTCAAGCTCCTTAAAAAATGAAACAAGATCGCCGGAGCATAGTTCCTCCACTTGTGTCGAGCTCCTAAAACAATGAAACAAGTTGTTTGAGGATAGTTCTTTTAAGTGTGTCAACCTCGTTAAAATAATGAAACACACGCTTGTTCAATTCGACTTTTTGTTTTGAACTTTCACTCCATTTTCAATGGACTGAAGCTTGGGGGGCATGCACCTCGAATTGAGACATCATGCTGGGGGGCATGCCCGTCTTCCCCTTTTCAAGCATAGTTTGCATATGTGTGTCTTCATGTGTGCTTTTAAGCTTGCGTAAAAATGAAATGTGTGATTAGATACATTGTGTGAATACATTTCGCATTGGGTCGTTTGTTATGTAACTGATACATTAGATTACATCTGTATTAGACATTTGCATGACATATAGGAAACATCATCACATGTAAAGAAAGATCCATCCAAAATAGTCATATGTATATATATATGTGTGTCGAAATGTTTGCACAGTGTGCATCACAAAACTCAAAAAATATACATAATTGTCTTAATACATCCTGAGACACTGTGTCTCTCAAAAAATAGGTGTGGCTAAATCCTAGAGACTAATCCTCATGGTGCTCATGATAGCACGTCACTGCACGCACTAGGCGCCTCAGGATTCGGTGGATCCGGTTCGGAACTCCCACCGTATGGCGCTGGTATGCCATCGGTACATCTGATAGTCGGGCATAGTCTGGGATCCCATGGGAAATCCCCTCGAGGTTCTGGATCAGTTCCTCTCCTCCGGTGCCTTCCCCCTGGATCTCAGGGGCGAGTTGTGTCCTCCGGGAGATAGGAGACATCCCGGCTGGTCTCTCAGGTCCTACATCTGCATGCATATATAATTGTGTTAAGACGAATGTGTATTAACAAAAAAACATATAAACATAAAATCAAAATATGAGGTCTTACCCAGCTCCTCGTCCCAGTCATCTCCTTCTGGTAGTGGGAGATCTGGGTCCCCGGTAAAGTCAGTTCCCGAATAGGGCCAATCTTCCACGACGATCAGTTGGCGCCATAGCCACCTAAAGAACTCTGGCCTCCAGGACATCTGTTGGCCACCTCCAGATCTGGGCATCAGTGCTGCCCAGCGAGCCATTCGCGGCTCTCGTGGTATCGGACTCGCCACTGCGGCCCCTTGGCCCTGGAAGATTGGTATGCGTTCCAGAATGAATGATACCAAGATGGAACCATAACCGAACTGTTTCAGTTTCCCCTGTTTGCACTTTGTGAGCTGCCTTTTCATGTTGATAGTTACTGCTTCTGCCCAGTTGAACAGTAGGGGACCCATGCATTCTGAGGCTAACAGGAGTTGAGTCTTCGTGGCCTCGTGCGGAGCCTGCGACCCAGCAGCCCGCGTAATGGTGTGGAGAACTACTCTCAGTGCTAGATCGGGGATGGTGGAGATGTATACCTTCTTGCTTCCTGATCCTGTTTGTGCCCCTCGGCACACCCGCGCCATTACCTGTTCCATCTTTTCCCCGGATGGTCTGCTCCCAGTCAGTACAGGGATTGGACCTCTGCGGGACAATCCGGTAATGAAATAAATGTCAGTGACCTCCAGTTCTAACACCTGGTCTCGTAGCCTGAACACTTGTTCGTTTTCATCCCAGATGCTGATTAGATATTGGAGGAGCTCGGGCTGAGCTCGTAAACATGGCGTGAGGAAGAACTTTTTCAATCCACGGTCTCTTAGAGCGTTCATGCAAGCTTGGCTTTGCATGGCCTCTTCATCCTCATCTCCGTGCTCTCGTTCCTTCCATTCGATTGCCATTTTGAGTGGTTATCTGCATTCACATGGTCAAAAACCCCTGATTAGATCTTTGGTGAGCTTCAAATTTCAAGAAATTTGGTGTAAATACCGGAATTTTAGGCGAAAAATTAGGTTCGGCCGCTGGCGCGGCTGTTTTGCTAACAGTCGCGCCATGTGGCGCGAGCCCTTTAGTAAAAAGAGCTCAGTGGCGCGGTTCCGTGCCCGATACTCGCGCCACTGGGCCCGGCCCTAAAATTCTAAAAGTGGCCACACAAAGTTGACTTCTAAAGGAAAACCATTAAAAAATGCATGGAAATGAAGAGCTAAGGAGCGCCTATTACCTGTGACAGACGAGAAGCTGAATGGTTGCCTGGATTGGTCGCAATCACCGTCAGAAGATTCTGTTCCAAAAGGACCACTGTTGCTTTCCACAAGGTAAATAGTAAAAAGTAATTTCATTTTTTACCAATTAGACATATTTATAACTTTTTCGACGTTAAATGAACTTTAAAAGTTATTTTTGTCAAATATTTGCATATGTTATGTCGAAAATGGATTTTACGCTTGCTTGGTATGTGCAGCAGCAGGTTTTTGCGACTTAAAAAAGATGGACACGAGTTGTATTTTATACTTTTTCGGACTCGGTAAATACACGAAAAAGTCACTCTGGAGTCATCTTTCAGCTCTTTTCTGACTCTCTAAATATGAAAAGATCGCCGAGGCCCTTGTCGTTTCGATCTCGTTAAAATGGACACGAATCGACATTCACCCGGTATAAGTTTAACCCTTTTTCGGGCCGGGATGGATTGATTACGAAAAAGGAATACCCTAGCCTATCGCGACTAGGAGGTTTTCCCGGATATTGTTTTCTACCTTTTCGGATCTGGGGAACTATTTACGAAAAGGGACCTGTGGAGTTTTCTTTTCCGCTGTCTTTTCAAACTCTCTAAGCATGAAAAGACGCCGAGTTCTTCCTTTGTCAGACTCGTTAAACCCTGATGACATTGGATTTCGTCGAAATGACGTTCTCCGAGTTTCTCCTTCCTAGGACTCGTTAAATGCACTGGGATGGATTCGCCCGAAGGGCGGACTTATATCACAAGCATATGCTATCCCCTTCAAGCTTGTTACCAAAAAATAATTGGGGTACTCGCCAGAAATGGTGGGGGAAAAATGGAACCATCGTCGTTGTCGTCGGCAGTATGTCGCTCTTGAACATGGCACTTGTCTGCATTCGTGTCGGGTTAGGGACATCTCATCTCGTTGTTTCACTTTGCTTCCATGGGTTTGGGTAATCTCACAGACTCTCATCATTTCAATATGACCTCGATACGGTGATGTCCAAATCTTTTGCCAAGTCCTTGTCGTCACGTTCATATGTTAAAGTTGACCTCTGCAAATATCAACCTTCCTCTGATTCTCATATGATCCTGATTCACAACAAAACATCATGTTCCTCTGTCTTGTGTCGATGATGTGGGAAACATTATGGCCCACCTTCGATCAAGGTCACTTCCTGTCGACTTCAACTCATTATCCAGGAAGTTGGTCTAGAGACTCCTTATGGTACCTTGGAGCCTGCATGCCTCAATGGCAGGTTCGTCGCATTCGACGAGGGGTTTACATCATTGGCCTCCGATCGAGTGATTCTGCGGGTGTTCGACGTCAGCTCATTTATTCGCACGCCGTAGATTGTACCTGTAGTACCTTGAGGACCATTGTCATTATTGGTGGTTTCTCTCGCGTCGGTTAACAGCTTTCATCATTGGCTGGTAATCCGATGATGTTCTTGCATGTTCGACTTCAGCTCACATATTCACATGCACGAACTTGTACTTTGTTGGGTCGAGATGGAGCGCAAGACCCTGGATTGTGTCTGTTGTAATCCAGGCTGCGATTGTGGATTATTATCATTATGTACATGACTCACTGATTGGATGGATGCGACCATACCTGAGTCTATTTGTTTGATCTTAGTTGGATGGTTGCGCCCATACCCTGGATCCGGATTATAGCATACTCTATTTCGGATGGCTGCGTCCATACCATATACATCATGTACTTGAGATATCAGTTGTATCTTTCTGCGCAGGTTTTCCGACGACGGGCCTTCAGTTGAACATGTTCTCGTAAAGCATTTCACCCCTCTCCCTCTCGGGCCTCATACTTTAGGGGGCATCTGTTACACAGTAATTTGTCACCGTCCTTACCATTCCCCATCCCGCACAATGGAGGACCCATTCTGTGACCTGAGAACATTGTCATGCCTTGAAATCATCATCAATGCATCCCTCTGAACATGAGCTTTATTTGCCCTTGAGACATATCCTTGCAAAAGTCATAAAAAACAGCCCTTTTAGCATTGGCGCGGGCAAGCAGTTCAGTACTCGCGCCAATGGGGAAATTAATGCAAAGAGGTCGCGCCACCTGGCGCTCTGTCATAGAGCCGTAGTCACGCCACCCAATTTGGGAGTTGTTTTTTAAATATGGATGGCGGGAGTTGAGTTCTAACAAATTCACAAACCATCACCTATCTTGAGTTGGGAGGTTGGCCGCGGGAGTTCTATGGAGGGAAGTGGTTTTGCCACCTCCCATGGAACCTTCCTTGTTGATAGGGCCAATCCCATAATAATAGGGATCCCAACTCCTCCTTCCCCATCTACAAAATCTTGCTTAGATAAATGGCAAGCTAGTCTTGAAGTGCCTAAGCTCTGAATCTCCATATTCCCAAGAGCCTTTGTGTTGTAAATCACCCTCTCTTTCCCTTAAGGCTGACTCAAGTAAGGATACCATTGTCACGAGACTCTGGAGAGGTTTTCCCTTTCCTTGGTAAGCTTTGCGAGACGTGGACGACTGGAAACCCGTCCGAAGGAGACCGCGATGTCAGAACTTGGTTGTAATCCCCTTAAAATACTTTAATTATTTAACCCATAAAGTGGGTAAAAATTATCACCTTTCCGTTGGAATTTTCATACACGTCAAAATTTTGACAAGTTCGAATAGCTTGGGCTCCTCTCTTATGGCCTTAAGATACATACCATAGCTAATGAATTTAAAGAACATAAGAATTTTCATAGATGTAGATCAGAACATTTATAAGCTTTGATCAAACTCCAGATTGGCAGATTCTAAATTATTCTTGAGAAAATTCTCTCAACTACAAGAATATTTCCTTTAAGTGTGGAAAGAGTTTCAAATATGGACACCTTTCTCATTCTTTTCTTAACAATAGCTACTCATCACAGTTTAGAAATATTTAGAGAAGAAACATCCTAAAGACCCTACTTCTCCAGGCAAAAAAGGCAGAACTGAATTGTTTACCCGTAATGTTCTCTTAACCAGAAGACCAAACTCTGGTGCTTCAACAAGGTACACACATCATTAGTTTTTTATTCCAATGAAAACATCACTTTATAGCATAGGAGCATTAGAACCCAAGCGTGGAAAACAACATTGAAAATATTCTCGATGTCTTAAAAAAAATAGACAGTCCATAGGTCTTATGTATATGACTTCAATCCTTAGCCACCCACATTTGGTGATTTATTTCAAAAAGATGAATTTCATTAAATATGAAGCAACAATGAATTTAATCAAGATAGTTAAATTTTATAATAAATTTAAAAACAAAATCTTTAAGATTCATTTATTTTGTTACTTGAAACATTAAAAGAAAAACCAAATCATCCAGTCAGGGTTTTGCAATAATATTGAGCCTCCTATTTTTGTATAACTTATAAAAATATGAAAACAAAATCCATGTAGATAGGTAGATAGATAGATAAGCCCAATGAATGGGGTCGATCAATTTGAAAGGGTTGTTTCAAGGTAGAGTTTGTCATGAGGTCTCCAATTCTCGTCCAGTCGAGGTTTGAGTCCCAATGAAAATGCTAGGTTACTAGTTCATGTTATCAATGATAGTTAAAGCAACCTCCATCCAAATACTTTGGGAAAATATGTTACGTTTTGTTTAGAGGAAAAAAGGTAGATAATTAAAGATATAGATATGAAGTTATAATGAAACTAAAAAATGACTTAATTATTTTGTCCAATGTAATGGTGAATTGTATCATATACTTTTTCACTGGCACATATTTTCAAATTCCATTATTCCCAAGTTTTAATATCAACTTGGTGACTTTACCTAGAGCAATATATAACCCACATATAAGAAAACAAACACCATCTTTCTTTAGCAACCTCTAATGAACCATACATTTCTATATCAGAGATTGCAATATAGGACCTCAATTCAATATTAGGCTACAATACCAGTCCCACAGGTCACCTTGATCTAAGCAAAAATTCCTAAAATTAATATAATGTCAATGGGTATTTGTTCACAGGTGAGATTAGGGAAGTGTTAGAATGTAAATAGGTGTTTCATTCTCTCCATGGCATGCCTCACCCATGTCGCATGGGTAAAAAAATCATAAGGCAAGGCACTCAACCTAGGTAAGTTTGATAGAATGGCTACCACTCATACCTTCAGTCGAAGGGGAAGCAATTGTTCTTAAGATCAAGGCCTAAGAAATTTCATATGTAAATGACCACATACAGTTTCAGGAGCAATTTGTTTAATGAGCTCATAATTCTGTTCAACATCTGATACACAATAGAGAAGGCTGGGAATTTTTTTTTATGTTTATAGGAAGCAAAATATTCCATCGAGATATTAAAGTTCAGTTCCCATTTTCTGGTGTACATATTAAACAAAACATGTCCAACATACCACAACACTTGAAGTTCAGGTTAACTTTAAAAAAAAAAAGAAATAAAGAAAGAAAGAAAGAGATATTTCTACTTCATTTGAAAGAAAAACATACAAACTTTGGCAAAGTATAACTGAAAAATATGTAACTCACATCCTAATACATCCACTATTTATCCTCTCTCGCAACATCATCAGAACAGTCCTGGGACACTTGGCTTTGTTTTAATGCTTTGATGACAGACTCTGGCAAAAACGATTGATTGGTAGGTGCAACAATTTTCATGATGGCTTGGGTTTTCGATGGCTTCGTTAGTTGGAGCATCACCATCATACTCCCCTCCCTCTTTTCAGTAAGCATGAAGATGGGTTGTGTTTGCGATGGCTTGGTCAATGCATCCAACAACAACATCATACTCTCCTTCCTCTTTTCCCTTTCACGTTCACCATGAGTTGATATTCTATCCCCAATATCTTTGTCGTGACCATGCAATAGGGATGCCACACCACTTTTGTCATGCTGAGATTCCTTCCAGGCCCCATACAAATGTCTGGCTCCTGGTAGAATGTTGTCTAGGATGATCTGTTCACCATCAATTAGAAAGCTCAAAAATAAGTTCACATGGAGCTGTGAATTGAATTCAGATTCCTCATTCAAGAAGGCTCACAAGCATGTTCAGATGGAGTTGTGTGTTGGGTTTGGTTCCTCATTCTTCAAGCACTCCCTTACTACTGTACAGGGACTTTTTGCTCCACAACCAATATTGTTTCTTTTGTAAGTTTGATTAAAGTTTTGAATTTCTCATGTCAAATTTACATGCTTTTGTCCAGTTTCCATTGAGAACGAGGCAAATGTTTCTTCAATTTGACATTCTCCAAAGTTAAGTAGACACAAAGGTACATATAGATGGCCATGATGCCTATTTCTCATGTCAAATTTACATTTTTATGTCCAGTTTCCATTGAGAACGAGACAAATGGTTCTTCAATTTGAAATTCTCCGAAGTTAAGTAGACATAAAGACACATATAGATGGCCACAATTAAGGCATCGAATTGTATAATGAAAAAAAATGGTTGAGAATAAGATCTAAAAATTAAGGTCTTTGAAAATCTTCCTAACTTGCTGAAATAAAGTTGTTGAGAATAAAATCTACAAATTAAGGTCCTTGAAAATATTCCTAACTGCACAGTGAATTGTTCCCAATATATATGTTCCTGGATAATATTTTGTTTTAATATGGTTCCCTCCCACCATCTATTTGTGCTTTCATTCCTCACTCAAATCAATCAAATGTGTATGCCACCGTTTCTTCCTTGGTTCACAACCTAACCAATCACTGCATTTCTAGCACATCCTATAACACCATCAACATCTGGGCCATTGGTTTGATCGGGTGAAAGCAAGGAGGACAAGGAAGGGCCAGCAGAATAAAATATATCATCAAATTTCCTACCAGATAGATTGATATCAATATGTTTCTATCTACCTCAGTCATATGGATAAGGAAAGACGTTGGTAAAATTAAAAACTACTTCTACTTTATATTGCAATCCGATCAATGTCCCATCACTGAAAAATTGATTATTTAAAATCTTCCTAACTTGTTCCAGAGTAACAAAAAGAATGATAGTAAAAGGACCTTGTCTCTTCATAATGGGAATAAACCCCTTGTAAAGAGCCATAGAACCTTCAGCCTTGATGGTTTTCCTAGCAGAGTCAAGGGCTCCAGAATAAGGTGCTTGCTCCTGGTAGAATGTTGTACAGAGGTCTGGCTCCTGGTAGAACGCATAATTGATGGCCAGATCTTGGTAGAACCCATATTGTGTAGGGAATGATTCCTCTCAGATAGTTTCTGGACAAAATCAGAGTTTTTAAACTATGACATCCCCAGAGTGGGTGGAATGGAACCTTGGAGTTGATTCATATGGAGTATAAGGTCAGCCAAATGAAAGAGATTTCCCAATTGATAAGGATTGGGACCATGCAAATTGTTATGGCTAAGGTCAAGTTTTACTAGAAACGAAAGATTACCAAGAAGAGGAGAGATTGTGCCTTCTAATCCCATGCTTGAAACATCTAGGGACACCACTATGTGCCCACTATATCTGATACTTGTCCACTTGCCTCGAGGGGTTATAAGTCCCAATTGCAGACACGAATCCAAGCATTGCCTCATGGTTGATAGCATTGCTTATATGAGCATTGGAACAGTAAGATAATCGAACTATGGAAAATCCAAAGGGAATGACAAGGAGAAAAAAATAAACAAATAACAAATACATTCTCATACTAGAAACAGAAAGAGAAGGAATGTACAATATCTCCATCACCTCCTGCAAGAGAATACATTTTTCAAGGATAAGGAAGCATTGTAGTTTCTCGATCGATATATATAAAGTGATTATATGTCTAGAGGCAAACTAAAATGTAAGGCGATATTGGGCGTCAAATTCAACAACAGGTGTATCGTAAGTTGCAACACAATTCAGTACGACGTCCTCCTCGAGAAGAAATTTAGAGTTAATAAAGCAGATTTCATTGTGATTGCAGTCGCCATCACATATGAAGTGGGCGACAATAATTGAAGTGTTCGATAACATCAATGGAAAATAATGTGATGCATGAAAACATAGTTTTAGATAACACCGAAGAATATACATTGATCTAGGGGCATTCTCTTACCGTTTTTTCAATCTTCCCAGCAACAAAGAAAAATGAATCCCAATTTCTCTGCAATATCTTTAGGATGTCACTCAAATTTTCTGCGGGATATCTTCCAAATAAACTACCAGCACAATACCATGGTAAGTTGTTTCAGATCTGATGTGTACTGCTTTAGCTTTGCAGGAGCATCCTCTCGCATATTTCTTTCGATTGTGCGAGCTGTCGAATAGATGGAATCCGAACCCCACATGATATTCCTCCCTGTTTCTACAAGGTAGATCTCATTTCCTCAAAGAAAAGGCTGGGCGGTTTTCTCTCTGGCTCTACATAATTCATAGGAAGGTGAATACATTCTGAGAAAGGGGATTGTTTCGAAGTGGAAGGATAGAGAGACTAGCGGACCTAAGACCAAACCCACTGACTGTGGTTGGATTGGTTCAATGGTGGATAATCAATGTAGATGTTTGATTTGATGTTCAATTCAATAACATGGGACGTATCCACCACAGGGAGGGGACAAATCCAGACCATTTCTTATCTATCTAATATAGACGCCCATTCCCATCCCGATTCTAGGTTCAGGCTAGAGCTTGTTCGAGATCAAGATGCAGTCCTAGCATTCTTTCGACATTCCAAGCAAAGAATTTTTTGTAGACACAGTCCAAGCTATTTCATGGTAGAGAAACCTTAGCTTAGCAAGCTCTCTTCATTACAACATAAGGATAAATCCCCAGGAGAGGTGCAGGTGCTAAGTTGTTCCCTACGAGGGATCAACCATGGATAAGAGAGGTGCCGTCGATAAAGAATCTGGGAATCTCATTCCACCACCAGCCTATTGATTGGGTGGATCTCATGTGAATTGGAAATGGAGGCCTTATTTATCTCCACCCATCTTCTGGATAGATTTATTGTTAGGTTTGATTCGTGGTAGGCATGCCAAGCTGTGTCAAATAAGGAACATATGCTGGAGCTTTCATGATCTATTCGAATACCATAAAAACAAGATGTGTGACTTCTGTTTCAATACATTTGAATCTTCCTATTAAATATTAAAAAACATGAATCCATACTAAACTGGAACAAACAAACCTCTATCCATAAAATACAAAACCCATATGTGAAACCTACGGTAAACTCTAATAACATGTAAGGAAACAAGAGAGTTTGAAATTTCTTTGGAAAAAAATGAAGAACAATAGCCTAACGGGCTGCTCACATAAGTATTACAATTTTTCAACAGATAGCTAGGGTTTAAGAGTGAAAAGGAATTTGTGTCAGGAGATTGAAACTTGAAAAGAATGAGACAATGTTGTCTTAGCCTCCTCAGCCTCTTCGTTATCGGTGCCCTCCTTGAAATTATTGGGAGGCCCTCGATCAAATATTTGGCCTTTGGTGAGCGAGTGGATGACCTTGATTACGACAATTCGAGCGCTTTTCTAGAAGTATTATGAAGTTGCGAAGAGAGATGGAGGCTTTAGGGATGGGCCATCGCTGCCACGGTGGGGAATATTGTTTAGATTCATTTTGTGGAAATAAATCACCATGATTGAAGCACCCCTCCTCCTTCTCTAGACAAACCGTGTAACACGAGGGAAATGAAAAAAATTGATACTTTGACCCTGCAATAGGAGGGAAATGAAAAAATTAGATATTCAAAATTTTTTGATATTTTGACTTGAAATGAGTGTGTTTTTTTGGTCACAAAGAAGACATATATGAAGCATAGAATCCAATTTAGGGGTGAGTTGGAAGGCATTGTCGAGGATCATTTTTTACAAAGTTTTAGCATGGAGAAAGGTTCAACAAAATTTGAAAAAATATGAATTTATAGAAGTAAATATGTAGAAGGTTGAATATGTTGATTCATAGAAGGTTGAGTATATAAGGTTAAAGAGTCATTTCATATGTTTTTTGCACCTAGTTTTCTAGATAATTTGTATATCTCTTTAAAGAAATAGACTTTTTTGTAGTCTATTTGAGTGTTGAGTGGCTTATAGTTGGTAAATTCTCTATTATAATTTCGAGTTTTTTGAGGTCACTCTAGTTTCCTATATATGTAAGGTCTATAACGTACTTAAATAGATTCAATATTAGGGATAAGTTGTAATGGGGATTGCATTTGTTATTAGTTTTTGGTGTTCAGTCTACATTAGAGTTATGTAATACTATGCATGTTATTAGTATAATGGATTACTATTCTAATTATGTGTTTGTATTTGTACTATATTTGGGTGGTATATGTTAGTTTTTATTCACAATTATGTTAGTTATAGTGGTTTAAATGGATGCTAATAATATCATAACGAATGTGATCCCCACTAAAATATTTAACATTTTGCACTTTATTTATTAGGAATTATTATATGTGTCTCAAGTGAGACCTTCTTGCCCCTATAAGATGGAATATATTAGGAAATTAGACAACAACAGGCCATATTTAGAAACATTCCATTAACCTTGTGTCTATGATAAATCCAAGACTCAATAATGGGAAATAATTGTCTAAAATCTTTGAAATATGGTAGATGAGTTAAATTAGGGTTTAATGACCGAGGGTGTTGGGTTTAACCTACAAAATGTCTTCAAGTGAATTGAATGTTTTTAACCATGACCCTAAATTTCCCCTAGGCTTATTTAGGATGCAAATTATTCTTGGAAATGGGTTGGGAAAGGCAGAAGGTGACATTAGGAAGAGGTGCTTGAAGAAAAAAAGTCATTTTATTGTCTCTTGGGAAAAATGGTAAAGAAATATTGCTTTTAGGACTTTGTTTTTCTATGTTAATGTATAATTTCTACCTCAGGAGAGATGAATTTTCCACTAAGCCATTATGGTGATTGGAGTAGTTAGATACTACTCATGTATTGTCTAAGTGGATAGAGAAGGATATGCTATACTTAGCCATATTGGGGTATTAAGCTCCCATTACTAAGCTTAACATTTTATTTTGGATGAAGGTGGTGTTGTAAGCCAAAGACCTTACAATTACAAAAGTACTAGACTAATTTTGATATTAGAACAATTGATGACATTGTTGGGTAGAGTATAGTTCTTGAGTGAATCTTCAACGAGTTTAAATCATATGTTCTAATTGAGATAAATCCCTGCTTAGAGGGCAAAGCATATTTGAATGTGTACCTGGTAGGGATGAAAAGAAAACCTTTTGTGTGATTTACCCCCATAACATACCATTCATACAACAAAAATATTAATATGCCCTAGTATTACATTGATCATTTCTTTAGAAGATGGAGGTATGAACTAGATCCATCCTAACAGTGGCCAGAAAAGGAATACACTAACAATTTTCCTTGTTGGCACAAAGGGACGTTGTTAAAATGTATGTTTCTAGGATTTTGTGTGGATTTGATTATACAAATTGTGTGACAAGAAACAATCTAGAAAAAACTGCTATATCAACTATATTTTTCTAGAGAATAACCATAACCATTTGACCTTCATTATTGTAAGCATAGAAAATATTGTTTTTACTTCTTAGATGATTACCAAAAAACAATTAATTTCTTCATACATAAGTCCTCATCATAACCATTGAAAGAGTCAAAGCAATGTCTTACATTTTTTGTTGTAGCTAGAGCAACTTATTCAATAAGGGACCCACTAGGACCTCAATGTTCAATTCCTATTACATCCCAAACCTGGAAAACAAAAGAAAGAAATGACCACTTGTTATTTAAAGATGAGCTTTACTTTCAAAAAAAAGGTTTAAAAAGAATGAACTTCAGAAAAAATAAATGCATTTCCTCCACAACAAAAAAAATGTCATTTCCAACACAATAATTTTAATTTATAGTAGGTTTTAATGATGTCAAGCCAATGTATAGTTGCACTTCAATATGTAGACAAATGAAGAGACCATTTCATGAATATATTTTATATTTTTGGTGGTGATTTTTTAAAGCTCTATTAACATTCAATGTTTCTTGAACAATGAGATGAAAATTTGTCTTTCCTTTGTTTTCCAACTCTAAGTGGATGAGGAAATTAAATATGGGTTAAGTCACTATTTTGGTCACTGGCGAATCATCTAGGAAAGCATAGTTTTTTCTCAGCGGTACTACCTTCCAAGATATGGCATCTGATCCTTGTAGAGGTATAGATAATTTCAATGTTAGAGTCATGTCTACATTGTTTCGAAGGAATTTATATTCTCTGGATTGAATATGAGAAAAATAAATGAATTTCAAAAATGGTTTGCAATCTTTTATTTTATTTTGTAATGCTTCTTTTTATAGATGACCATTTTGCGCAATACAAGGTGGCTTGTGAATGTTTCCTTCCATGTTAATGCAAGCTCAAGTGCTTACTAGTTCAGGCTCCTTCTTGAATACAAAAATGGATATTGTGACCTAAACTAGGTGGGTGATTTACAACGTTAAATAATTTCCCATTGTATATGCTACATTGAATAATGAAATTATAGTATGCATGGGTTACAAGTTTATATAATAGGTTCGTGTTTCACTTTTCTTTATGGAAACCCAATACATGGAAACCAGTGCAACAAACATGGCTTGCAAATTGGGCTTTGAATAGTGGCCCTTTATGTGTTGTGTTTTTAATTTTCCTAACAACCCTCTTAGCAAGGAAAATGCTCATTATAGATAATGTTATTCTAGAGAATTGGCACTGAAATTCTACATACCATACCAATGCCAACAATCAAGCACTATAACTCTCTTTTCAAAGTCCTTTTCGTCTTTTCCTCACATTACTTGTTTGTTATCAGTATCTTGTCCATATTTAGCCTTGGACAGAATTTACCACCCAATTAGGGTTACATTCCCAAACAACCTGACTCATCGATGGTATCGCATGGTCTTGCCCTGATGGCTCAGTCACCCTATCAATTTCCCCCTTCAAATGGACTTGCGATTAGTCTAGAAAAAATGGGAGTTGATCACCCTACAGATGGCCCTCAGTAAATATTCAAATGCGTTTGACAAAAAAATCTTATACCGCATCACCCTTCACACAAACTGACAATTCCACCCATCCACCATGCATCCAACATCCTCGAAACCATACAAAGGAAAATCCCCTACAAGGGAGCCGCATTGATCCGCCAAACAAGTTTTCATTCAAATTTCCTCCCACTAAGGTGTGCTTGATCCGAGGTGTGACAACTGAGAAAACTGACAATCGGCCACCCTATAATTGACCCATGACCAATTTTTAGGTGAACCCAAATTCTATCTCATTATAGAGTCACACTCTTTGCACACACAAACAATTTCCATCACCATTGAAAAAATGTGGTTGTGACTCTTCACAACATTCCAACTAATTCCCAACTAATGTCCAACTAACAAAACCGAACTAGCAAGAAACTTGGGTGAAAATTTGTCAAAACTGCATATAGAGTGAGTGCCTACGAGGGAGACACAACAATCCCCCAAAGGGGGTTCCTGTTCAAAGTGTCTCCCACTAACGTGGTGACCCAGCATACCACACCTCATGTGTTACCTTTTCCAAATTTTCATATTAGTGCTTATGTTAACTCCATCAAGTAAGATGTTTTTTTGGATTTGTGAGGGTTGGTCTATGTTAGTCTTCCTTCAGTAGACAAAAAAAAAACTCTAAAATTTCTGCTTCTTCCTTGAATTTTCATCAAAGATAACTTAGATCATAATCATGGAGAGTTAGGTTGTTATTAGCTTGTATCGTAACTCAACTTACAATTACTTCGATCATATGGCTTAAATTTATATTTGTGCCCAGAATTGAGATTTTCATAATCTCAGGCTATTCTAAGCTTGTAGTAATAAACCAAGACCCTTGGTCCTTCTCTTATAACAAATACATTTTGACCCTAGTAGAATAGAGATAATTTTAGACTTGTCTTAGCTATTTTTTTCAATAGGAAGTGTGTTTCAAACCATAGAAAGTTATTCTTACAAACTTGACTTCTGGTGAATACATCCCTCATAATCTTGACTATATTTGAATACATCCCTCATAATCTTGACTAGATTTCAGAGACAAATTTGAACCTTGTCCTAACTCTAATATCATGTTGAAATAAAAATGCATAATATAATTTCTTAACATGATAATTGTTTATATATGTTTTCTCATTTAGATATTACTTCATTCATTGGGTAATCAAGAAATTATACAAATACAATTATACAAGTTCAGAATAAGACTTGCAAGAGGGAAGCCTATGGTTGTGATAAGGTGTGGAAAAGGTAATTTCAACGAAAGGGAGAATTTGGGTTGGGCACAACATTGTTTTGCTAATGACTTGGTTGTGTTCGCAAGTTTCAAAAAAATTAAGTCTATCTATGAGGGTATGACAGTTAGGGAGTGTCAAGGTGTTCCAAGGAATGTAAGGTTCCCAAGTAAGCCTAGTTGTCAGGACATGAGTGCCAAGGTGTGGTTGGGAATGATAATATGTGACAAATAGTGTGAAGGCATGTCAAACATGCTAATATGTTCCAAGTGTTAAGGCATTCCAAGATGTGCAAGGGTGTGACAATGTGTGTCAGGGATGGTCAAGGAAACAAAACAGAGAAACAAGTTAAACTACAAGGAGATGAACACATAAGAGGGTTAATACATCATAAATTTACCTTTTCCATGAGGGGCATGCTAGGCACACCAATACTAGGTGCAAATAAGTTCCAAGTGCCAAGTGTTAGTGAATTATACGTGCCAAATCTTCCTCTATTGCTTCTCATCTACTTTCAAATAGTTGATCTCAAATAAATTTAATATTAAACCATGCCAAAGCATACCAAGTCATCTCAATGCATGTCACACATGCTAATAATTTCCAAGCGCTAAAATGTGCCAAGTGCCAATGTGTGTTAGGGAGTGTTATGCATGCTATGAAGTGCCGAGGCATGTCAAAAAGTGCTAAGTAGAGAGTGCCAATGCATGCTGAGGAGTGTTAGGGAGTACTAGGACAACACAAGGGAGCACTAGCTCAAAATGCATGGAAGTGAATGAATATGAGGGTGTGTCAGGGAGTGACAATGTGTGTTAGCTATCATGCCAAGGAGGAAGTGAGAAGGCATTCTAAGCATTCACACACCATATTGACCACTCACTTCTTACCATTCCCACACCATAAAAAAAAAAAAAACCCTAAAAGTGTCATTCTTAAAATCTCTTATGTAGTTTCCTAATGTCATTCAAGTAGAATCTCACAATTACTTATGTTAGTAATGGTGCAATCATTTTTTTATTCTCTTAAAGGAACTTTTTCTAGACATGCACCCCATCAAACATAAATCATCGAGTGAAAATGAATGAAGAAGAGGGTGTCTTGGGGAGTGTCAACAAGTGTCAAGCATGCCAAGGGGGGACTGACAAGGCATTCTAGGGAATTCTATGGAGTTTCAAGAAGTACCAAGTTGTGCTAGCATGTGCCAGATAGTGCCAAGGCATGCCAAGACATGCCATGTGTTAAGGCATGACGAAATGTGATAGGTGTTAGGGTATGTGAATGTGTGTCAAGGGGTGTAAGGTGAAAAAATAGAACAACAAGTTAAAATTAAAATAAATGAACACATATGAGGGTTAATAATTCAGGACCTTACCTTTTCAAGAGGGGCATGCTAGGCATATCAAAATTAGTGCCAATACATGCCAAGGGCTAAGTTTTAGCGTGTATTAAGTGCCAAATCATCCTCTATTACCTCTATATTAATTGTGAATAATTTATCTCAAATAAATTTTATCTTAAACCATTCCAAGGAATTCTAGGGCATCCAAACACATGCCAAGAATTTTCAAGTGCCGCTAAGTGGCAAGAGCTAATATGTGTTAGGGAGTTATAGGGCATGCTATGGAGTTCCAGGCTTTCTAAGGAGGGAGTGACAAGATATGATAGATATTTCAAAGGCATGCCAGAGTGCTAGGGAAGCATACCAATATTTGCCAAGTGCCAATGTGTGTTGAGTGTTAGTGAGTTCCACTGAAACACAAGGGATTAATATGTAAAAATGCATGGAAATGAATGAATAAGAGTGTGTGACATGGAGTGTTAGCGAGTTAAGGGTGTGTTAAGGAGGGAGTGACATGGTATGCTAGGAAATGCTAAGTCATGCTAGTGTGCTAGAGTGGCATGTGGCCAAGATGTGCCAGGTGCCAGGGTGTGCCAACACATGCTAGGAAGTGTTAGGGAGTCATAGGGACACACAAGGGAGCATTAGGTGAAAATAATGCATGCAAAATAACAATTAAGAGAATGTGACAGGAAGTATCTTCCAAGTCTGCTAAGGAGGCAGTGAAAAGGTATGCTATGCAGTGCTAAGGTATGTTAGAGGTCAGGGAAACATGCCAAGATGTGTCAGGTGCTAGGGTGTGCTAATGCATGTCAGGGAGTGTTATGGGGTGCTAGGAAAAAACAAGGGAACAATAGTTTCAAATTAATGGAAATGAATTAATAAGAGTGTGTGACAGGGATTGTTAGAAAATTCTAGGTGTGGTAAGGAGGGAGTGACAATGTATGTTAGGTGATTCCAAGGAATGTTAGTGCCAGGGTGACATGCCAAGATGTGCCAATTTCCAAGGTGGGCCAATGTGTGTCAGGGAGTGTTAGGGAGTGCCGTAGAAACATAAGGGAGAACTAGTTCAAAATGCATGGAAATGAATGATTATAGAGTGTTTTATAAGGAGTGTCAATGAGTTCCAACTGTGCTAAGGATGGAATGACAAGGTTATATGCTAGGCAATGCTAAGGAATGCTAGAGTTCTGGGAATGGAAGAAATGGTAGGGTGTGTTAGGGAGTTCCAAATCATGCCAAGGAATGTAGGGGATGCTAACATATGCCACATAGTGCCAAGGGATTGTTAGACGTTCTAGGCGTTATGGCATGTCAAGATGTAAACTATGTTGCTCAGTTGTTGTATGGCCATGATTAGATGTGAGCCTTGAATTGGTAAATTTTTAAGTGGGATGCTTTAATATTGGCCATGAGTAGCATAAGATTAGTTATAATCCATTCTTAGGTCAATAAGGCATATTCTAGTTGTAGTAAATGAAACTTGGTCAAGTTGTTGTAGTCGAGGCAGGACTTGGTTGGGTTCCAAAGTCTAAAAACAATAAGGGTAGTTATGAGGACATGACAGTTAAGGAGTGCCATGGTGTCCCAATGAATTAAAATGTGTGCTAACACATGCCAGTTACTTTTAATGCATGATGAGGAGTGTTTGGGAGTGTCAAGGCAACACAAGGGAGAACTAGTTCAAAGTGCATGGAAACAAATGAATACGAGTGTTTGTCAGGGAATGTCAGTGAATTCCAGGTGTCCCATGGATGAAGTGTGTTAGGAGAATTTAATAATAGGACTTGCAGGAGGCAAGCATATGATTGTGATAATGGGATGGATGAATCATTTTCAGACAAAGGGAGACTTTGTGCTAGACACAAGACTATTTTTTCAATGACTTGGTTGGGTTCACAAGTCGCAAAAAAAGAAAGGTTATCTATGAGGGCATGAAAACTATAGAGTGCCAAGGTGTGTAGGGAATCCCAGGCAGTGTTAACATATGCAAGAAATTTCTAGGGCATGTTAGGCATTCCAATATGTGCTAGGTAATAGGGTTTGGCGCCAACACATACTAGGGATTGCCAAGGAAACAAAATGGAGGACTAGTTTCAATTGCATGGAAATGAATGAATAAGAGTGTGTAATAGGGGGTGTTAACAAGTTCTAGGTGTGACAAGGAGGGAGTGAAAAGGTATGATAGGAAATTCCAAGGCATGATAGAGTTTTGGGAAATCATGCCAAGATGTGCCAAGTTATAGGGTGTGCCAATGTGTGCCAAGGAGTGTTAGGGACTAGTGCTTGGAAAAAAAATGTAGCACTATGTCAAAATGCATGGAAATGAATGAATAAGAGTGTGTGACAAGGAGTTTCAACGAGTTCCAAGTGTGATAAGGAGGAGTGATTAGGCATGCTTGGCAGTGTTAAGGAATGCTAGAGTTCTAGGGTGGCATGCGACCAAGATGTGCCAGCACGTGCAAGGAAGTGTTAACTAGGAGTTCCAAGGAAACTCAAAGGATCACTACATCAAAATGCATGGAAATGAAGAAATACGAGTTTTTGATTGGAAGTGTCAGTGAGTTCCAGGTGTGTTAAGGAGGGAGTGACAAGGTATGCTAGGTAGTGTTAAGGCATGCTAGAGGCTAGGGTGACATGCCAATATGTCTTAGGTGCTAGGGTGCACCAACACGTGCCAAGGTGTGTTAAGGAATGCTATGGAAACACAAGGGAGCACTAGGTAAAAATGCATGGAAATGAAGGAATAAGAGCTTGTGACTAGGAGTTTAAATGAGCTCTAGGTGCGCTAAGGAGAGAGTGATATGGTATGCTAGGTAGCGCCAAGGAATGCTAGAGTGCTAGGGTGGCATGCCAAGATGTGCCAGGTGTTAGGGTGTGCCAATGCGTGCTAGGGAGTGTTAGGGAGTGTTAGGTAAACACAAGGAAGCACTAGATAAAAATGCATGGAAATGAACAAATAAGAGTGTGTGATAGGGAATGCCAATGAGTTCTAGGTGTGTTAAGGAGGGAGTGACAAGGTTATATTCTAGGCAATGCCAAGGTATGTTAAAATACCAAGGCATGTAAGGAAGTGCTAGGGTGTGTTAGAGAGTGTAAAAGCATGTCAAGGAATGTAGGGGATGCTAACACATGCCACATAATGACAAGGCATTTAAGGCATGTAAGGAGTTATGGCATGTCAAGATGTAAATCATGTTGCTTAGTTATTTTATGACCATAGTTGGATGTGATGAGCGTTGTCTTTGTAACTTGTTACATGGGATCAGTTGAGATTGAACATGAGTAGTCTAAGATGAGTTACATGTAGTTATTATGTGAACAACACATATGCTGAATTTCCACAACACATGAGAATCTGGGTTTGGTCTTAGAATATTTGATGAAAACACACTGAAGTGCCGCAACACATCTACTTTGCACAACGAAATATATACACATCAGGGAATCAACTAGTGCTTTTTAACTTTTTCAAACCGTTCTTCGTTAAATTACAAACTATAATAGAATAGGCTAGAGCTCTCGTACCAAGGATCATTTCCCTTTACAATCACAATGATAGAAGGAATACAACTAGGGCTTGGTGTTACTCCTTTGACAACCAATCTCCCTTGAAAAAGAAAACACTTGACCCACTTTTTGATGTTTTCCACACATAGCTCTTTCAATCCAAATGTCTTGAACACATCTGGCAGGCCCTCTTTCCTCCCATTATGCAACTCCTCAATCTACCTCTATCAATGAACTCAACTCCTTTAGTTTATTGAACTCCACTCAAAATTTTTTTCCCTTTATCTACCTATTTTTTCCTTTAAGGTTTTCAACACTTAGGGTTTTTGGTTCATTTTTTCACAACTTCGTTGTGAAAAACTCTTTGGTCTGCCCACTTTTGCCATACTACTACTCCAAGATGAAAAGTATAGGGATATGGAGGTTTCACTTTTTCTCAATGGTGCAATCCTCTACAATACAATGAAATAGGGATAGTTGGCTAGCCCACTTGACTGCTACTTTAGTCCTTCAAAGTCTGCATGTCCTTAGGCCCGATACACCTACTTTTCTACTAGTCTTGTTTTCCTTCACAAGTACAAGACTTAGAGCTCTTCTTTGACAGTCACCTAACAACCCTCCAATTGTACTTATACTTCCATCAATTTTCCCAACCACAATCAATTATTTTATTGATCTAGTGCCCACAACACTGCCCTCATCTAGGGCTCTTCAAATATGCCACGTAATAGTGATTTGAGTCCTCTCAAAATCAATATTCTCGTGTACCAATTTCTTTGTTGTCCAATCTATGAACAAATATGAACTACTCATCTTATCATCCTTCTAACAATTTGTAGATGAATGAACTAGGGTCACAAATAATCCATTAACAGTCCAGCAACTAACTATTTATAGGTTGCTTCAGATCTTTGTCCAAAACTCTATGGACAATCCACGAAAATCAACTCCTCTTCATGTCAATCCATTCCTCACATGGCCCATTTCTTCTACTCCATATTCTACTTAGGTTCCACCTTCCTTTGGATTTTATATCTCCGCACATACTTCTGCAAACCATCTTCCAAATTTGTTGCATATATTGCAGAGATAAACCTCTCTCTAAGGGTCACAAACCCTCTTCTTCTATGTAGATCTGTCACAATATTAATAGCAGACCTTATGGATTGAACATGCTAGGAAACCTCCCTAAATATGGAATTATACTTCTATTTTATTTGCTTTAGAACAAACCCTATCCACCCATAGCAAAAATGACAACTCTTTCCTCCATAAGAGACTCGGCCTAGAACATATGGATCCATATATTTTGGACATTTCTTTGACTAAATATTGACCTGAACGTTAGATCTCTACGACCCTCAAACTATGGTTACCTCAGTCAATATTACACCTATGACTACTTCTATTCTAGCCCTAAATTCTAGTGTAGGCCCTCCTTCATTTGTGTTGTTCTTTATCACAGACCTTGCAACCTACTAACCACCGCAATGTAGGGTCTAAACCCTCTCTACTATTTCAAAATTTGATGCGACCTTCACAGACAAACACCACTAAAATCACATGCCCAAATTCTCATGAGCCACCTCTCTTGAGCTTGATCTTCCATAAGGGAACCAAAAATATGCCATCCTACTTCCTATCTCAAACCCATTAAGGTATGTGAAATTATTGTGAACCCTCACATGATGATCTCACTCTTGGTGGATGATCATGGCCTCCCTTTAGCAACGCTTACTCAGACCTTTAACTCGACGTACTTTAGGACGACATCTCTCCTAGCCTCCTTGATCAAATGAGCTCCTTCTCACTTGATGTTCTTGCCTTCATACTAAGGCCTCCTTAAATACATTTTCCTAGCTAGGCCTCTTAAGAATGTTCTATAAATTACAAAATTTATCCACTTAGACCTTAGAAAATATTATTTTTTTTATTTTATTTTATATTTTAAACCCCATCTCAGGTCCAAATCCCCTTTGCTTGGGTTATTTTCCCACAAAGCCTTTTGTGGTTAAAATCACACAAACCCATCTCACTAGGCATGTGGAGTACCTCTCAAGCTACAAAATTCAACAACATAGTCTAGCTGTAGTAATCGTAACTTTCTCAAGCTCCTATAGTCAAGCAAGGACTTGGTTGGGTTCCCAAGTTGAAAATTAAGTAATGGTAGTTGTGAGGGAATGGTAACTAAGGAGGGTTAGGGCATGCCAAGGAATGAAAAGGTGTGCTAACACATGCTGGAAAATTTCAATGCTTGTTGAGGAGTGCTAAGGAGTGTTAAGGCATCACAAGGGATAACTAGGTCAAAATGCATGGAAATGAAAAAATAAGAGTGTGTGACAAGGAGTGTCAGTGAATTCAAGTGTGCCATGGATGAAGTGTGTTAGAAGAAGTTCATAATAGGATTTGCAAGAGGCAAGCCTACGATTGCGATAAGGGGCTAGAAAAAGAAGTTTTAGAAAAAGGGAGACTTTGTGTTGGGCACAACGATATTTTTCCTTTATTTATTATTTTTATATGACATGTGGCACGCTTGGCTGAATTCTCATGTTTGAAACTGTTTTAGACAATTTCATATTGTATATTGTTGTGTATAAGTTTTGGGGCACTCGGCTTGTGCCAACTTATATCTTGTCTGTCTTTTGCATCTTGTGGTTCTTGCAAACTATAAGTTAATGCTCTACTATTTAAATGAACTGGACGTACATGTGAAATATTTCCTATGTAAGCTATGTTGCTTATTTTTTTAATGGCCATGGCTAGATGTGATCCTTGTATTGGTAAGTTCTTAAGTGGGAAAAGTTAAACTTGGACATGAGTGGCCTAAGATGAGGTATAGGCAGTTCTTAGGTGAACAAGGCACAATCTACTTGTAGTAGGTGCAATTGATCAAGTTGTTACAGCTAAAGCATACCAATATCATGACATGAACTGCAGTAGCTAAGGACTTGATCGGTTTCCCAAGTTGTGAAAAAATGTAAGGATAGTTGTGAGGGAATGAGTGCGAAAGCATGCTAGGGAATGCTAACATGTGCTAGATAGTTCAAAGGCATGTGAAATATGCTAAGATGTGTCAAGTGCTAAGGCATGGAAAAATGTGCAAGGGTGTGACAATGTGTGCCAGGGACTATCAAGGCAACAACAAGGACAAACAAGTTAAACTACAAGGAAATGAACACATCATAGGCTTAATAAGTCATCAATTTACATTTTTTAGGAGGGACATGTTATGCACACCAACATTAGGTGGAAATAAGTGTCAAGTGGCAAGTGTTAGTGCATTCTAAGTGCCAAATCATCCTCTGTTACTTCTCTTCTACTTTCCAATAGTTGATCTAAAATAACTTTAATATTAAACCATGCCAAAGCATACCGAGGCATCTTAATGAATGATAGACATGCTAATGATAATGGTATCTCTAGGACTACATCTCTCTTCTCCCCATTCATCAAATGAGCTCCTTCCCACTTGATGTTCTTTCCTTCATCCTAAGGCCTCCTTAAAGAGTTTTTCCAAGACCTATTAGGAACCCTCTAGAACTTATGGATTTTATCCACTTAGACCTTAGGAAATATTAATTTTCCTTCTTAATTTTATTTTAGATTTTAAACCCCATCTTGGGTCCAAAATCCCTTTGCTTGGATTCTTTTCCCACAAATATTTTTGTGACCAAACTCACACAAACCCATCTCACTAGGCTTGTGGAGTACCTCCCAAGCTACACAATTAAACAACATAGTCTAGTTGTAGTAATTGTAACTTGTTCAAGCTCTTGTAGTCAAGCGAGGGCTTGGTTGGGTTCCCAAGTTGCGAATTAAGTAAGGGTAGCTGTGAGGGAATGATAGCTAGGGAGGTTCAAGGCATGCAAAGGAATGAAAAGGCATGCTAACACATGCCAGAAAATGTCAATGCATGTTGAACTAGAGTGTTAGGGAGTGTCAAGTCATATCAAGGGATAAATAGGTCAAAATGCATAGAAAGGAACGAATAAGAGTGTGTGCCATGGAGTGCCAACGAATTCAAGTGTGATAAGGAAAAAGATGTGTGTTAGGAGAAGTTCAGAATAGGATTTATAGGAGGCAAGCCTACAGTTATTATACGAGGCTCGACATAGCAGTTTTAGACAAAGGGAGATCACTTTGTGCTATGCACAACATTGTTTTGGCTTTAGCTATTTTTTTATATGAGATGTGCCACACTTTGGCTATATGTTCATGATTTAAACTATTCTATATAATTGCATATTGTACATTGTTGTGTATAAGTTTTGGGGCACTTGGCTTGTGTCAACTTATACCTTGTATGCCTTGTGCATCTTGTGGTTCTTGCAAACTCTCAGTTAATGTTCTATTGTTTATATGAACTGAACAACCATGTGAAATATTTCCTGTGTAAGCTATGTTGCTTAGTTTTTTTATGGCCATGGCTAGATCATGTGATCCTTATCTTGGTAACTAGTTAAGTGGGATAATTTGAGCTTGGAAATGAGTGGCATAAGATGAGTTATAGGAATTTCTTAGGTGAACAATGCACAATATACTTGTAATAGGTGCAATTGGTCAAGTTTTTGTGGTTGAAGCAGGCCAATACTATCACATGAACTGTAGTATCCAAGGACTTGATTGGGTTCCCAAGTCATGAAAAAATGTAAAGGATAGCAGTGAAGGCATAAGCGCCAAGGCATGCTAGCAAATGATAATATGTGCCAGATAGTGCGAAGGCATGTCAAACATGCTATGATGTGCCAAGTGATAAGGCATGCTAAGATGTGCAAGGGTGTGTCAATGCGTTATAGGGAATGCCAAGGAAAAAAAGGGAGAAACAAGTGAAACTACAAGGAAATGAACACATAAGAGGGTTAATTAGTCATCAATTTACCTTTTCCAAGAGGGGCATGCTAGGAACACCAATACTAGGCGCCAACAGGTGCCAATTGCAAATTCTTAGTGCATTCTAAGTTCCAAGTCTTCCTTTGTTGCTTCTCATCTACTTTCCAAAATCATACCAAGGCATCTCAACGTATTCCATACATGCTAAGACTTTCCAAGTGCCAACATGTGCCAAGCGCCAATATGTGTCAAGGAGTGTTATGCATGCTATGAAGTGGAAGGGCATGTTTAAGAGTGGTAAGGTGTGCTAGAGAGTGCTAATGCATATTGAGGAGTGTTAAGGAGTACTAGGGAAAAACATTAAGGGAGCACTAGGTCAAAATTCATGGAAGTTAATGAATATGAGGAATGTGTGCCAGGGACTAGTGTTAATGAGTGCTAGTTGTCATGCCAAAGAGGGAGTGACAAGGTATGATAAGCATTGGTAAGGCATGCTAGAGAATATTAAGGCATGTCAAGAAGTGCCAAAGTGTACTAGGGAGTTCCAGAGTGTGCTAATTATATGTGCCAAATAGTGCCAAGATATGTCAATACATGCCAGGTGCTAAGGATGTGCAGGGTGCCAGGGTATGTGAATATGTGTCAAGAAGTGTCAAGGAAACAAAAGGAAGAACCAAGCTAAAATGCAAGGAAATGAACACATAAGAGGGTTAATAAGTCAGGTCTTTATATTTTCCAAAAGGGGCATGCTAGGCACACTAATAATAGGTCCCAATACATGCCAAGTGGCATTGTGTGCCAAGTGCTAATGTATGTCAATGCATGTAAACAAGGTGTTCCAGGGAATTCTAGGGACTACATGCATGCCAACACATGCTAGGAGAGTTCTATGTTGTTCTATTGCATGCCACCATGTTCTTGGGCGTCAATGTCATGACAAGATGTTCTAGGTATAGATATTTTCCAAGGCATGTGAGGTGCTAAGAAATTTTAGTGTGCCAAAGCATTAATTTAAGGTGTGCCCATTTTTTTGAGGAGTGTTATCTATTTCTCATTAATATAATTGATAGAGTTTGATTAAGTATTAAATAAGATATTTCCTACACACACTAGTGAAACTTTGTTTAAAGGGAATTTGCTAGATAATAAACTTAATAAATATGAATCATGTGTTGACTCATAAGAAAAATATATTCGATTAGTCATTACTTGAGGGAAATGATACACACTAATCACTTCTTAAAAAATTGACTGACTCTAACCACTAAGGCATTGGAAATATTATAAAAAAGACTCCACAATAATGGTCTTAAATCATTATCTTTTGACAAAAAATAAATTAAAAAGAACATAGCGTCATCAAAAATCATTGGAATGATCAATGATGACGAACATTTTTTGACCGTCACCAAAAGTAAAAAAAAGAGCATTGGTGAGGGTCATTAAAAGTTCGTCACTAGAAGTGTCACCAAAGAGATAATTAGTGATGGGTCTTTAACGACCCTCACCAAAAGTTTCATTGAAAATGGCTTTGGTGACAAAACTTAGAGGACCATCACTATATACACTTACAGTGACGTTCTTTTAAGGAACGTCACCATATGTGACATTGGTGACGGACCTTAAAGGTCCGTCACAAGCATGCCCCTCACCAATGTCCTTTTTTCTTGTAGTGACACTTAGATTTTTCTTGGATCACTTTGGCATTGGACCAAGAAAAAGGAAAAGAAGGCAAGAGGAAGGAAGGAGAAAGCAAGAAAGAGGAGGATCAAGCAACTACGATAAGATTCTTTGCAGATATCGATTTGAATGTATGATTTCCTTGCTATATTTGGAATGCATGGTATTGCACATGGTTATTTTATATCATGGCATGGGTTTTTCCAGGTGTCACAGTGTTTTCAGCCCAACCTTTCCATTTCTGAGTAGTCATGGTGTGATGGGGTTCTCATGTTTTGAATGAGCTGGATTTTCGGATGAATTCAAAGCCGAGTGAGGTGTATCTTTGACTGATAGAACACATGGCCTAGTAACCCCTGAATCAGACTATGGGTTGCAGTAAATCCACATAGTTTGTTTCCTCAATTTAGGGCCTAGTGATCTAGTGTGGATTGCGATAAAGCTTGAGAGGTGGGTGCTCTCCATCAGTTCTAGGAATCCTGGGTTGGGATATACAGTAAATATTGGAGAGTGTGTCTCAGTTTTGGGGTGAGTAATCCCTGGATGAGACTGTGAATTACGGTAAATCTTGAGAGACTAGTGGATAGGAAAATTCCTCACTGTGTATGTGGAGAAGTCCGGTGGAATCCATTCTTGTTTTGGCCTAGTGATCGAGTGGAGATCATGGTAAAGCCTGACATGTTTATTATTTTGGCCTAGTGATCTAATGTGGATTATGGTAAATCCTGATTTCTATTGATGAGGGTGAGGTGGTTTAGCCTCGGGATGTCCTGGTTGGTTATTTCGGTTTAAGTCCCACATTCATGCTTGGAATATGGCATGGGGGTGACTGGCTAAAGAGAGATTTGGCTCAGCCAATCTATGGTCGGGTGCAATGTGGTAGTCCCATCCTGGGTTGGATTTTCCATTTATTAATAACGGGTTCTCTCCTTGACAAATTGTGTGTAAATTTACTAGTTTATATGTGGATTCTATGGCTGATGTATCCTTGATATTTTTATTGTTATTATGTTGGTTATAAGAATGTATTATGACAATCATGATGTATGGTTCTCCTCATGTTTTTATTTGTAAATGGATGAAAAATGTATCTATGACCTAATAGATGATAATACAGCTAATGATATGAGGGAACATTGCTTCTTAGCGATTCTAAGATAACTATGATACCCCTATTCTCAGATATGTTGTTTAAACATGTAGATTACATATTTGTGACATGTTTGACGAAATGCTTGTCATGGCTAGTAGGGGTCTGGTCAAGTCCTTATTCAAGTGTTTTATTTTGCACCATTGTTTCACTATTATATTTTAAATATGAACTTATCATTAAGTTTTGGGCAGTGATCTAGGCTCTGGGCCTGAAAAAGTGGCTCAAATATCGGGGACGTTGGCACAGTTTTGTGGGAAAAATTACCTAGACGCACGCATGCATATGTTGTGGGAGCATATAGAGCCTCCCAGACTCACCCAAGCCTATATTTTGGGAGCGTCCAAAGCCTCCCAGATGCACCCAGGCCTATACTGTGGGAGCGTTCAGGGATTTGAAGGTCTAAAACCTCAGTGGGACCCAGGGGCTGGAAAAGACATCTGAGTGGTTGGGTTGGCTCCTTGGAGTTCTGTTGCTAATGTGGAAGTTATTTTTGATGTGTTTTAGTCGATTCCACTTCCGTAAGGTCACCTAGGAGGTTGAATTTTATCATAGTAACTCTTTGTCACATGTTTACCTCAATTGGTCGGTTACTTGGGTAGATGTGGGAGGAGGGGGTTACATGTTTTATGTTAATGTTTATATGTGTATATATATGTATGTATGTCATTTTTTGACATGGTCATCAACTATCCTGTGGAGGAGTGATTTCTTATTTAGGTGAATGGCATGAAGAGGTTTCTGGTTTATGAGGAATCAAGTGGGAAGAATTTCCCTAATAGATCTATGAGGTCAATATCATGTGGATGTTGTTATCACTCATATTGAACCTCAGGCTGAGAAAGACAATTTTGAGGTAACCTCAAACCATGCTTAGCCAAGTAGCTAGCCCAACTAAGCAAGGAGAGGGATCTCTTCGTAAGGATCACATCCAAGATGACTGTAGAAAGAAGATATTATGCTAGGTATAGTAGCTTAGAGTTTTGATTTTGATTGTGTAGGGTTTTGCTGGATCAAGAGGAGTAAAAAAATCAAGGCAAGGAAATTAGGTCAAGATTTGTAGGGTGTTCTATGGGTCAAGGTAGGTACCATGTTTAGCACTTTAGGGTTTTGATGATGGACAGGTGAGGAGCTAGAAACAACATGGTGAATTCATGGTTTCTTTCTAAACTGAAGAAATTAAAAATTGTGGATATTTACCCAAAACAGAGTATAGAAATTATGGATTCTGTTCATATAACTTGTAAACATTCACTTAATAGCAATGAAATGATGGATGAAATACAAAAAACATTCTAGCATATGAGCACAAAATAAGAAACTGAAACTAAACACAATACCACATGGATCCCAAAAAAATAGCTTCAAATTTGATTAATGTCTAGGCCAAAACTGATACAAAATTGTGTCCTTGAGAAGCCAAACCTCCCAAAGAGTCCAACCATTACAATGACTGAGAAAATACATCATATAGACCTCAAAAACACTCTCCCTAGCCTCAAGGAGTTGAATCCATGAGATAGGAATCAGTTTCACCTAATTCCAAACAAGAAACTGAAGACTAGGAAGACCCAACAATTTGCCTCTAAAAGAGAGGAAACTGATTCATTTGACCTCTAGAGGACTCACCTAATGTATATACCTTATATGGAAGTAAAAACAAGAAATTTACATTCACCGTGACCATTTACATCAGTAATTTCTTCATATTCCCAAGTAAAAAGTCAAACTGGAGTGAAACTTCAAAATTGGCTGAAGATTGTGAAAAATGCATTTTCCTGGCAAACGCGCAGCGCCCTAACATGAAAAAAAGCCTCTTTTGCAAGCAACTTTTGAGTGCCTTCCCGATGTCCAAATCAGCTCCATGATATCCCATTGGGAAGATCTCCGAGTCTAGTTTCCAAATCTGCCTTGAGTTTCCAAAATGATGCTCATTTGCCTTGTCAAAAGGTGAATCTCCCAAGACTGGTAAACGCGTAGTGACCAGGTCAAAAAGGAGGCAGAAACATGACAATTTGGTAGTTTTTTGCACTTTTGAGGGACCAGTTCTCCTCCAAAATTTTTGAAACTTTCTAGGGTTGATGTATTCATCATTCTTAACATGATGTTGGTGGCCATTTTTCAATTGGAGGCCCCAAAAAGAGCGCAGTGCCCAGGTCGCTGCACGTTTGGCATAATTTCTGTGTGCCGAAATTACTCAAAAAACCAAAAATGCACTAAAGTGCCAAATGTGCAAAAAAATTGCCAAAATTGTGAGGTTACTTGCTTATCAAGTGTTTGAGGAATGAAGAGACATCTCGAAAAGTATGTCTAACCTCTCCTTCTCCTTTTGCTTGGTCAAAGTTTGAATTTTTGCATGGACTCGTTTGAGCTTGGCCCCTGCAATTTTGTTCCTCATGGCATAGTGATTTGCAATTTTCCTCTGAATGTCATTGTCCTTTTGGGCCTTCTATAGCAAAATTTCTAGATGCAAATTGGCTCTATCAAGCCATGATTCCCTGTCCTTGTTAATCTCTAAGGAAAGCAGCTCACTTGTTGTGAGCTGCTCTACCAACTCAACTTCTCTTTATCTCTCAAGGGCTAAACCTATTTTCAACCCTCTAGTCCTAATCTATCCAAGGTCTCCTCCAGAAAGGCCTAGCCTTTTCTACCTCTCTTTGTGCTTTGATGGTCTTTACCTCATAGATGATATGCATGGTCTTCAACTGCTAATTTTATTGCTCAATAAAGTCAATCACATACTTTGCTCTGTCAAGATTAGATTGAAGTTCACTAATCCTTGCTTCTTTGCCTTTTATTGCTGCAATAGTTATTCTGTCCTCATCTTCCTCATCAAGGTCAATCAGCTGAAATTCCTGATCTGTTTCATGTTTATCTTCCTGCTCCTCAATGATTGGCTCTTTAGCCTTTTGAAGAAATTGTTGAGGAAATGAATCTTCTTGGAGGTGGTTAAATGCTTTGAAACCCTCCCTGAGCAAATGCGCAACGTTCTGGAGGAATGCGCAACACCCAAGAAAACGCGCAACGCTTGTGTTGTTTGGTCTGCATTTGTCGGGAAAACGCGTAGTGTTAGGTCTCTGTATTACTAGTATAGTCCCTTATTGTTGTTAGTGTACCCCCCTTATTGTTATTATTGTACCCCTATAACCGCCATATTGTTATTATTGTGCCCTAAAATTATTATTTTTAGGTCGGCTAGGATTACAATGTGGCCCCATGGACTCCTATATATAGAAAGGAGGTTTTGTAATTTGAATCATCCAAGAATTTTTCATTTATGTAATGTATTGGAGGTTTCCCCCTCGAAGTGGCTTAGTTCTAAGGCGTTGATATCTCTTTTCTTCTATTTTTGGAGCTGGTTTCACAACACACCGCCTAGGCAAACGTGTAGCGCCTGAGTGCAAACACGCAACGACCCTAAATTTTTCTCAAAATGCTCAAAAAACTTGAAATTTTCTCCTTTGTTGGAAACTTATGATGGATGAATGGATGAAATGAATTGCTTTGAGGTGTTTTGAAAGGCTTTATAACATAGTGGATTTGAAATTTTAATTTGAATCACCCACTTTTCTAATGTTCACTTTTCCCTTTGGACTTTGGCACTGATACTCTTTATCTTTTTGAATTTTTGGCATTGTAGGTTGATCAAGACATCGAGTTTGGATTTCTTTGCTCCACTTAGGCTGGATGATTGCATTGACAGCTTGGGATTGAATTTATTACATATAAGAACATTAAATTATATTTGGAAAAACATAAATAAATTACATATTTTACTTTTATATCAAAATGACATTTTGATATAAAAGTCATTGAACTCAAAAAATTACAACTTTGAAAGTATGAAAATTACATAATGATGATCTTATTTAGTCCCTCTAATATATGTGCTGACCTCATTTGAAATGAAGGATTGACCTTGAGAAATATAAAAACCTAATGACCTAATGGGACTGCTTTAGACCTGACTTTCATGAATGAGATTTTAACAAGACTTCCTGGTGAAAAGCTCATTTCCAAAGGTGTTGTTATGCTCAAGGAGACATGAGAATGAGTCAGCCAATATGATATTCTGAGGGAGAATAGAGTTTATTGATAAGGAAAACCACCAGTGGAGAAATTTTATATCATGACCGAATGGAATGATTGAAAATTTCTTTAAAATGGAACACCTAAGATGCACATGCAAAATGTGTTTTGATCCCTAGTGGAAGTATGCAAATACTGACACTAACAGATGTGAATTGATATTATGTATATGTTTATGTTATGAATAGGTAATGCTGAGGGATACATCAATGGATTGAAAGAAATATGATCTGTGACATGCTGGGACAAGCATGGATAAAACACTAGAAGTAAGGTTGCTTGGTAAGGACAATGTGGTCTTAGGACATGCAATACCAGTGTTGTGTACATGTATCATATGCAACATTGTGTACATATGATGTTGTGTGCATGTTGCATATATAGTGTTGTGTGCATGATTGCGTATGCGATGCCGGGTACCGATGGTGCTAAGCACATGTTGTATATGCAGTGTTATTTTTAGATGGTGCTATGTAAATTTGGTGCAGTGTACATGTTGTATATGTGGTGTTATGTACATATGGGGCAATGTACGGGTTGTACATGTAGTGCTGTGTAGATATGGTGCAATGTGCATGATTGTACATGTGGTGCTATGTACATGTGCTGTTGCGTGCATGTGGTGTTGTGTACATGTTGTGTACATGTGGTGCTATGTACACACCGTAAAAATATTTTTGTGTACACGTTGTGTAGGTGGTATGGTATACATGTGGTGTTGTGCACATGTTGTGAAGGTGGTGCCATGTACATGTGGTGCTGTGTACACATTGTGTAGGTGGAATTGTGTACATGTGGTACTATGTACATGTTTTATATGTGGTATTGTGGAAAAATTGTACATGTTGTGTTGTGTATATTTGGTATGGTGCTATGGGTATTAGGTAGTCATTGTATCGTGACATGTGTATTCATGGTATGGTACGATGTGTATGTATATGTATTGTGTTGTACATCGGGTGTAGGTGTTTGTATTGTGTTGTACACCGAGTGTAGGTGCACGTGTTATGTTGTACATCAGGTGTAGTTTTATGTGTTTTGATATACTGTGTATGTGTATGTGCTGTCTTGTACATCATGTGTACGTTTATGTGTTTCGATATACTGTGTATGTGTATGTGTTGTATTCACAGTACAATACACCTACACCCGGTGTACAACACAACACATATACGTACATACTATACCATACCATGAATACACATGTCACGATACAATGACTACATAATACCGGTAGCACCATACCAAATATACACAACACAAAATGTACAATGTGTCCACAATACCACATGTACAAAAATGCCACATGTACACAACACAACATGTACAATGTGTCAACAATACCACATGTTTCAATATACTCTATATCTGTATGTGTTGTACAGTGTGATGGGACATGCAAGTATGGGATTTTCTGGGCCCTTGTCTTGATATTGAGGGTTGAGGCAATTTAGTCTCTAGATTCCCTTGTTTCTTAAAGAGATGGAAATGGGTGCTTGCCGGGTTTTGCAACCGATTCAATGTGTGTACAAAAAGGACAAAGACTAAAGGCAGAAGCAAAAGAATAATGGAAAGATAAGTATCAATATTTTACTTCAGTTTTTAATTATGCATGTGATATATTATTTTTATTTATGATGGTTGCATTTTAAGCTAATTAGATGTGATATGTTTATACATGATGATTTGGTCAAAGAGCTAGTTTGACTTGTTGTGGCAGGAAGTAAACATAATTGCCAATGTACCTTATTGATGGGCCACCGATGAGGTATGATGTGAATTCATTTCAATTTATTTTGAATCTAATGGAAGTTATGTGCTTGGAACATGAATTTATGTGCTGGGGTTGTTGAAATTGACAACAAGAATTAGCAGTAGCAAAAGGAATTGGAAAGGGCAATAATATGCTGGCAAAGCATTTCAGGAGTTGGTTCATTATGGGACACTCATACCCAATAGTTTCCATTGATCTCCATGAGCATGCTATGACCAATATGCTGGTTTTGAGGTAGGTATATGCCTTGGTTTTTGTATATTTTGATGCGAGGAAGCCTTGTCAAGGGATGGATTTCCCAGGATAGGGGATGATGGGGAACTTAGAAGGTGAGTGACTGAATGGAAGGGGTGACCAGATTGTGTGAGGGAATTTGTAGCAGAGAAGGGGAGGTCAGGGTGAATCCCGGTACTACTTTTTAGGGTGTATGTGTGAGCCTCCAGAATCCCTTGTCGCAGATGCATGCATCATATCCTTTCATTTGATGGTTGAGAAAATGTGGATATGTGTATATGTGTGTATTATTGTAAATATTGTATCAATCTAGATTT
Source organism: Pinus albicaulis (assembly GCA_034641835.2). NCBI lineage: Eukaryota > Viridiplantae > Streptophyta > Pinopsida > Pinales > Pinaceae > Pinus > Pinus albicaulis. The sequence goes on along the minus strand of CM076584.1, from coordinate 593,943,351 downwards.
ATAAAGCTCCATAGACAATATGGCTATTTTCAGGTTGAAGCAAATGTGCAAAGTATATGTGGTTGTTATTTTAAATTTCATCGAGTGCATTCAACACATCTGCCAACAGGTTCATGATATATTGGACAGAGCCAATGCCAAGTACAAGCAACGCCATCATCAACACCGGGTGCCACACAACTTCCAGGTGGGTGACAAAGTATGGCTACATTTGCAGAAGGAGCGCCTCACTGGACCCCACCGCAAGCTTCGCCCGCTCCGATACGGGTCGTACACCATCACCAAGGCTGTAGGGAACAATGCATTCGAGCTCGGTATTCCACCATTCCTTGGTCTGCACCCAGTCTTCAATGTGGATCGCCTTCGTCCTTACTTCCCACCTCTACTGGACACCTCGGACATTGCAGAACAACTCACACCAACAGAGTTAAACCCAGACTGCATGGAACGGGCCACCACAGATTGTATCATGGACATGCAAATCAAGAACACTCGTCAACAGCAGATCCAACTGTATCGGGTTGTCAAAGCTGGCCAACTCCTGCACCAAGGAAAGTGGTTCACCAGGGACCAAGTTCAGCAGAAATTTCCTCATCTCATGGGGGAACTTAACGCAATGGGGACCATTGCTTCCTAAGGGGGGAGGAATGATCCAGGTGGATATTGGTGGTCACCCGCCTATTCCACTTGGGGCTCCACCATTGTCTATTTCGGTTTTTCAGTTTCGGCACAGTTTACTATTTTTAGCAGTTTTTCGGGTCCTAAACTTCCGGAGCCGTTTTGAGGCCCTAAACGACGTTTTTTGGGAAAAAGGAGAGCAACATGGGTCCGTGGATCAATGTTTCTCGTTCCAAATTTTTAGTCCTCGGATAGATCTTTCTAACGAGGTATGGTACGCGTCAAACGGAGATCGTATGCCAAAGTTACGCCCCTGGGAAGTTGAAACACCAATTTACCCAAACGGGGCCCATAGTTTTAGCGCTTCATCTCCTAGGGTTAGGGTTTTGGCTGTTTAGGATTTCCCATTGTTTCTAAATGATAAATAGGCCCTCGAGCCTCATTGTAACACGGTTCAGAGGCCTGTAGCCGCCACATCTCTTCTCAGAGATAGCTACCAGCGCCCTAGCTAGTTTTATTTCCATTCTGTCTGTAAGCAAATTTCAGTTCTTTGATATTAATGAAATGAAGTGTTATTTCCGCTGCATCTCTGTATTTATGGTTATATGTTTATTCTGTTGCGTTCCTGCATAAATCCGGATCAGTAGAGGTGGGAAGTAAGGACGAAGGCCATGTCTGCATTGTAACACAGTTCAAGGGCTGGTAGCCGACACATCTCTTCTCAGGGATACGCTGCCAGTACCATAGCTCTTTTATTTCCATTATGTCTGTAATAGGCCTGCGAGCCTCAATGTAACACAGTTTAGAGGCCTGCGTACGCTACATCTCTTCTCAGGGATACGCTACCAGCGCCCTAGCTTATTTCCATTATGTTTGTAAGCTTATTGCAGTCATTCTTTTATTAATAAAATGAAGCATTATTTCCGCTGCATCTCTGTAGCTATGGTTATATCTGTATTCTGTTGCGTTCCTGCATAAAATCCGGATCATTTGCTATAAATAGTAAGATGTGCTGAAGCTGAAAAACTGAAAGAATTGATGCTGTGGGTCCAAATGGAATAGGTGGGAGGCCACCGATATCCACCTGGATCAGTATATGTGGTTGTTATTTTAAATTTCATAATGAGTTGTATTATAAATCTCCAGTACACGGTATGATTGTAATGTTTTCAACATATTGTTCATTGTAAATACTGCAATGATCTAAGTTATAAATATCCTTGGGCAGTATTTTTTCTTTTCAATAGTTTTGCTGAGGTATAGGTGTATTTTAACACTGAGGATGATGTTCCCCAAGGGGGAGGGTTCTGTAATAGACCCGAGCTATAATTTCATGTAATAAAATTTAATAAAGGGAAAATAAGGCCACGGTTAAGGGACAATTATTCGAAGCTAAATGTTGGGCAAAGATATCCTAGTGGGCATCACTATATATGTTTATGGCTAAGGAAAATTGACAAAGACAATGACTAAGGCATTAAAAAGGAAAAAAGGTATTTTTGGCACATTATTTATGAAAATAATGGAAACTAAGAGAAAATGAAGGTGAAAGGTTGCAGGTTGCATGTGAGGAGGAAATCAAAGGAAAATAATGGAAAATGAAGAAAATAGAGGCATCATTGATAAAAATAATTATGAGGATCAATTGGTAAGCTCTTGCTAGTTAGATTTTTGTCAGCTTAGTTTTGGAGCTCTCTCTCTCTATTCTCTCTCTCTCACTCTTGGATACTTAGAGTTTTATTGGAGCACTTTAACATTGGATCAAGAAGGTAAAGGAAAGAAAATATTGTTAGGCGGATAAATCGTTCTTGCAGACAAGAAGGATCTCCCTAGTATCACAAGGATAGCTAGAAACAAACAGGACAATTTGTAAACTATTTTCTCTAGATTACATATGATTTATAATTTTCTATGATGAAGAAAGAACCTACCTGTGATCCAATGATAGTTGAATTCTTCTTTCCCGTTGCTCCAAGAAGTCACCTCTTAAGATTTGCAAACAAAGACATAGAAGAGGATCAGTAACACCTGCAACATATACTAATTCAGAAATCACAAATCTATTTTAATGATCAAGGAATTTAAGAAATAAGCTATTTAAGTAAATACATAAACAACTTATTGAGAAAACAGGAGCCAATTGTATTATCTTTAAATAAAAGAAGGAATCTTACAACCGATTTCGCCTTGATGTCGTACAAGTTCTTCCAGGGGTCCGGAACAAGCATTTTCCTTTAGTTTGACAAGCCATTCCACTCTTCGAACCAGCCTAACTACGAGTATGTAATCATTCTCGCAGCTAGCAAAAGAGTATGTTTCTTCAGCAATTCCCTTCTCTATCGTAGCTACCAAGTACAAAGCAAGTACTAAGTGTATACAAAATGCATAAAGAAGTTCTACATATGTGAGCATGTACCCTTGAGACTGAACCAAAGCTTCAATTTATAGGAGAAGGAAAGTGGTTGCAACTCCAAAATGGAAGGGATAAAGTCCCCTTATCAAGGGATTAAGTTCCAAAATCCAAGGAATAGGCTCCTTTTATGAAGGAATGAATGTTCATGATAATGGAGGGAGTAAGACTTCGACTGGATGACAGATTATATAAACTTCTAGTTGGGAGAATATTCGAGCAGCTAGGCTACTAGAATTTACTTTCGCCTTCATTTACCTGTTACAGGGATCCACACTTTTAATGAAGAAAACGTGCGGTCGGCTCCGCAATTTTTGGAGCAAAAGAGTGTGGTGCCATAGGTAAGACTAAGGAAAAGTGCGGTACAAGTATTTTTATGATTTTTACAAGATTTTCTCCAAATTCAGAATTTGGTTTAGGAAATTTAGGGTTGTAGACTTCTAAGGGAGCATTATATAGGTATTGATGAACCCATATAGACATTAAAATGTCATGGTGACAAAATAATGTGTAATAGATTCCACCCTAAAGCACGAAATCTGAGATAATTCGAAGAGTGAAGTGCTTTATCATTCCAAGGATTGGCTTGTGGACGCCAGTTGGAACCTGTAAAAACATTCAATGCAAACATATATATATATATATATATATATATATATATATATATATATATATATATATATATATCTATCATTGCTGAGGTAGGCATTCCCATACTCAGAGCAAAACTAACTAAATCAAATCTTAACTAAAATGTTTTAGTATAGAAATGATTCTAATATTACATCAATAGTAGATACAGTATGGACGCATCCATCTGTCATGAATAATCTATTGCATAATGAATAATAAAATTCCTCGTATCCTGGATGGTGGAAACTAGATCCAGGGTCTTGATTTCCGCTACCCAAAATAGTACGATTCTATCCATGCGATTGATTGTGTCGAAGTCAAACATGGTAGAAACCACTTCATTACTAGTCAATGATGTGAACTGTTAACAAGTGTGACAGAAACCACCAATAATGACAATGGCTCTCAAAGTAATCAGCACAATCCATGAAGTATGAATAAATGATTTGAAGTTGAACACTTCAAGGAATCATTCGATCGAAGATCAATGATGCAATCTGTCGTCGAAGGCAAAAAATCTACCATTAGGGCATGCAGATTTCGAGGTACTGAAGGATTCTAGATCAACTTCATAGATGATATGCTATCGTTGATAGAAAGTGATCCGTCGTAGGAAAGCCCACAACACGAAGCCATTAGATCAAGTTTTGTAGAAATATTTTGCAAGGACTGAATCAGGGATGGTCAACGCGAATGGAGACACATGTTTGCAGATGAATGGTTTGTTTGAACTGTCTTCTTGAACACATAACAACATTGCAGATGGTTTGGTGAAAATTGACCTAAAGCTAATACCTAGAAACTGGCTGAATACTTTCAATGTGGTTTGATTATCTAATAGGCAAAGGATTTTCCCAACCCAGGTGGAAGTGTGACAAAAAGTGTTGTGTTCAAGAGTGGTATACTGATTTTAAACAAAGTATGACAACTGGATCCATTTTCTCTCTTTCCCCCCACCATTTCTGGCAAGTACCTTTGTTTTTTTGACAAGCTTGAGGAGGATAACATTTGCTTCTTATATAAGCTCATCCTTCGTATGAGTCCAACTTAGTTTAAAAAATTGAACCCTAAGAAGGAGTGGTTCGTTCCTGTTTGTAATTTATAGGTCCTTTACTGTTTAAATTTTAACGAGTCCAGTACAGGAGAAACTCGGTGTTTTTCAATTTTAGGGAGTCAAAAGAAAAAAATAAGGAAACTCCATGGGTGTAATTTTTCGTAAATTTAGCATCTCAAGCCCGAAAAAGGATAAAATAATACAGGAGAGAACTCTATTGACCATGATTAGTCAACGTATACCTTTTTCGTAAATAGTCCATTTCAGTCTGGCGAAGGGGTAAACTTATATTGAAGGGACAACTGTTCATTTTCTTTAACAAGTTCGAATAGTCAAGTACTCGACAATATTTTCATATTTAGAGAGTCTGAAAAGGGCTTAAAAGAGAACTCAAGTTTTTTCTTTTTCATAATTTTTACCGAGTTCGAAAAAGGGATAAAAAATGTACTCCTTTGTCAAAAATGATCATTTTACCCAAAAAATCCTGTATTTTGCACAAAAACTCAAAAAATAAACATACCTATTTATGATTAATAAAAATAATTCAGGAAAAAACTTTTTAAAGTGAAAAATAAACAAAATTATATTTCATTTATTCAAAAAACCTTATAAAAAGGAGTTTTTCTAAATCATTCTTACCATTTGATTCCAGAGTGAAGTTTGAGAGCTTTTGGTGAAAAACGTTCTAGAGGAGATTACAAAAAATTCGCCCGTCAGAATAAAAAACCGTCAGCTTCAGGTAATCCACATCATCTTCGTCTTCATTTTTTTCCATTCACTTTATTAATTTAGGGCTTAAATTGATTTTTAAGGAGAAAAATATGTTCAAAAATTCGCTCACAGGGGTCCACAGGTAATACATATGACACCTGTGAACCCCGACAATTTTTCAAAGAGAAAATTGTCGTGGTCCCGCACTTTATGCATAAGACGTGTGTGGATCCAGGCACTGTTTTTATGAAAAAAGTGCTGAAGCGCCGTAAAGAAAATAAAATGATTGATTCTCTCCAAAATAAACCAAATTTTCTCACTCAAATTGTTCCTAATATTTCAATTTGTTCATTGCAGGATATCTACAATGCTTGAGTGGAGAGAACGTGAACATGAAGAGGTTGACGAGGCTGCCATGGTACATCCGCCCACATTACATGTATTGAGGGAATGTGGTTTGTATAAATTATGTGCTATTTAGGGCATGAGGGCCCAATTAGATTTACTTACCTGGTTAGTAAACAAATGGCATGTCCAAGAACAATGCTTCATAATTGGGGATCACTGGCTCGAAATTGAGCTGGAAGACATATGTTTTCTCACTGGTTTATCAAAGAGAGGTGAACCAATTTCTTTGTTTGGGGCTAGGGCAGGTGGCCAATCTGTCACTAGCCTTCAACAAGAGTTTTGCAATGAGGAGGCAGATCCCAAAGATAAACGGATTGATATAAAAACAAGCATCTGTCTTGAAATTAAAGTGGTTGCATTTACTATAACCTGATTGTGTGGGAGCGCAGCTCCGCACGTTGCTACTAGGTCCCAGATGCAGACTACTATCGATTGTTTTAAAGGCACCATTTTCAATTGGTGTGAGGCAGTATTGGTCAATGTAAAAGGAAAACTAACCAGCGCAAAGAACACAAAGTTGAAAAACTTTGGGTATGGAGCTATGACGGGCGACGAGTGTTGGGAAAAATACTGAGAGGGGGGGGGTGAATACGATGGCTACGCATATTCAAAAACTTTTACTTTTTCTTGCTTCTAAAACCCATACGCTACTTTCCTAAAACAGACTCGCGTATATACGCGGATACCCTTTATGAAACTCGCGTATACATAGATATCTAATTATGTCATTAGTTCTTCACTTAAATCATTCCATCATTCATTCATCAGATGTTTAATAAACAGTAAACATGAACAGTAAGAACAGAGTAAACCATCACACAAAGTATCACACATGAACACCAGGATTTTTAGGTGGAAACCCAAGTCGGGAGAAAACCACCGATGCCGTTGGTCAGCCTTCAATATTTTATTATTGAGAAAACATCTTTCAACAAATGTGTTGGTGCAGACTCCTACCAGCACGCAGGCACCCACCTGCGCTCGTTTACCAGCCTCTCCTGGAAGGGAGCTCAAACCCCCTGACTCATTTACCAGCCTCTCCTTGAAGGGAGCTACAACCCCCTGATCTCGTTTACCAGCCTCACCTGGAAGGGAGCTACAACCCCCTGACTGAAGGCTACAACCCTCAGCACCTCTATGGACCACGTTTCATCAATTTTCACACTGGATCCAACAACTTCAATAGAACACAACTTGCAGACCACGTTTCATCATATTTTCAGACTGGACCCTCTCCATACATTTAAGCAAAGTCAAACATCAACAACAGATAGCTTAAAACAGAGCAGATCAGATCAGAGGTTTCATACCCCATGCTTCAGCAAACCCTAGTTTGCATACGCGCTTTCCTTTTACTGATGTCACGTATATATGCGCTTCCGTCCACATCAACCTGCGTATACCTCTGTACAAATTACAGAGCTAATTTCACTGCGCATACGTGCTTTCTCTTCAGCAAAGCCGCGTATATACGCGCTTCCTCTGCGGCGAACTAGCGTATGGTTCTTCAGATATTTTAGGTCATTGCAATTCTTCAGAACAGATACATCACATAGATTTTACCCTTTACTTCAGACAGATGTTCGCCTCATCTCAGATCTAATCATTCCATAAATAGATCTAGCAAATACAAGTACAATACAGATCTAGATCCCCTTCTTCATCACTCCATCATTGGTGCATCATACTTTCAGATATTTCATTCAACTGTAACCCTTTCCATTCAGATATACTCCAGAGAGAAGTATTCATTCAAGCTCAGACATCTTGCACCCACGTTCATCATTTGCACAATGAATTTATTCTCTTTATATAGGTTTACCCTTTTTCAATACCATGAGCCAAAACCACATTACTTCCGATGGTATTCCTGGACGGGGTCATTTAGGCGAATCATTACCCAATACAATGGGTCAATACCATGGTGGTTACCCCTGGTTTTGCACTTTTTGAGCGCTTTTACCCATACGCGACTTGGCACGTTCTTTTTCGCGTGCATACGCGACTTCCCCCAGACAGATCCGCGTATTCCTTGAAACATACTCTTTTCATCATATATTTAGCACATGCTAAATTCCTTTCTTCATTGCCTTCTATACTCACTGTAGATACATCAGTTTTAGTTCATCAAGACATATTCTATCAAGCACAACTTCATCCAGTAAGTTGCCATTATCTTCATCAAGAGGGTTGCCTTTCAAGGACAACACTCATCATCATATTGCTAACAAACATTATTTACCAAGTCCATTACGTCAAGAATAGCTTCATCAGGTGGATTTTCATCAAGGACAACACAAGTCAACAGTCGCATGTCTTCATCTTCATTCAGTGGGTTGCCATCAAGGACAACACTCTGCATCATATTGCCAACAACGAGATTGTTCGTTTTACCCCAGCTTATTTCCATTGGTTAGAGAACCAAATATTCGCCATAGAAGATTTCCCATATGCTAGGATAGACTTTCGTGGCGGTCGAGAGACGTCTCTTCCTCCATGAACACAGTGGGATGACTCAGGTAAGAAATTTTTTGACATGTTCTAAATTATAATTTTTATTTATTTTTGTTTAAATCATCCAATACCGATGAGAAAACTTTAAAATGCAGATGTTGGTCCACGCAGGCCAGACACGCTCTGTCACTTCAACAGGAAGCAAAGAGAGCCCGTCGCACCACCACAGGATCATGCGGCTGAGATTCTAACTGACCTGGAACACAACCTAGGGTGGTTGAATTTGGATATCTTGGAGACTTCGATAGACGATGTCCCTCTCCGTCTTCAGAGACATGTTATTAGTGTTCCTAGTTAGTTTAGGAGATTCCTGAACAGAGTAGCACAAGTTGTTGTGTACTATCATTATCATCACCACAGATAGTGGATGATTGTGTAGACTGTGACATTTTGTTTTTTGTATTACTATTTTTGCCGATTATAAGGTGTTTTAAACCTATAATTGAGGACAATGTAATATTTTTGAAAACATTACTCTACTCTATGATATTTCTACTATTTTCGGCTATCTATTCAACATGTTTATCGAATGTTGTTTTGAATTACTGATTTTAATGTTGCAAATGTTTGTTTATAACACTAGTAGCTAATGCATCAGCTGATGTGTTTAAATTTCTCGGAATGTGTTGATATTCAATGTAATCAAACTCTCGTTCCAAGAGACGTACCTTCAAAAATAATCTCAATAATACTGGGTTTTTAATTGCGTATACTCGATTTAAGTGTAATACAATGAGTTCAGAATCTAACCTAACGATCAAACATCGAATTCCAAATGAAATGGATTCAGATAATAACTCAATCACTGTGATATATTCTGCAATATTATTTGTTGTTTGACCGAGGATTACCCCATTCATAGATATTAACTCATAAGTGGGTGAATAAATAACCCAAGCTGCGAAAGAAATGTTCCGTGTACTACGACAAGTACCATCAACAAAACAAATATACGTTTGAAGGGATGTTGACATCTGCAATATCAAGGGTAATCCAGATAAGCAGGGATAAAAAAAACTTAAACTAGACACACTCTTCTAATCTAAGGCACACTAGCTACAAAAATAACTAATATACAAATAAGATCTCCACACAATATTTAAGCGTAATATCTCTTCAGATAAAGCCAATTTCTGGGTTTGTCTAAAGAGACCCCGTCATAATTAGTCAATTCATAGGCCCCTTTTGCAAGCACTCGCTTGACAATATAAGGACCATTCCACATGGGTTCGAATTTCCCAACTCCTAGCTTATCATTAGCTTGGTTGTATACTAATACTAGGTCACCCTCTGAAAAAACACGAGGTGTAACATTCCTATCATACTAAGCTTTCATTCGTTTTTTATGAGCCTCGGTAGCTAATGCAGCGGTGCGTTGAGTCTCATATAGTTGAGCTAAGTATAAAAAACATTTTTCCTCTTCAGAGGTAGTTGGTAATAATTCTATGGCTAATTTGAGTGACGATATTTTGAATTCAATTGGTAACACAGCTTCTAAACCATAAACTAGTTGAAAAGGAGTGAAACCTATTGCAGTTTTCGCTGAGGTTCGATATGCCCAAAGTGCTGAGAAAATCATAGTATGCCAATTTGATTTATTAATTATGATTATCCTTTTAATCATAGTGGTTAGGACCTTATTTATAGCTTCAACTTGACCATTAGCTTGCGAGTAATATGGTGTAGAACTATCATAGCGCAAGCATAGGTAGTTGGAAAGTTCGGTCATAATAATTTTTCGAAAATGGCTCCCATGATCAGTAATGATAGCTTGGGGTACACTAAATCAAGCAATCATGTAATTGAATACAAAAGTAGCTGCAGTTTTTCCATCTGCCACAAATGTAGGCATTACCTCAACCCATTGGTAAAATAATCCACTACAAGAATAATATACCAATGCCCCCTGGTCGAGTGAGGGTTACATATAATGAATTCAATGCTCCATTTTGAAAAAGGACCGACAACAATGATTGGGTGAAGAGGAGCTGGTGGTGCACACATCTTACAATCAAAGATCTGACAATTGTGGCATTTTCGGACGGCTAGAATGCAATCTTTAAATAATGAAGGCAAAAAATAACCAGCGCGCAATATATTTTGGGCTGTGGCATACCCAGACATATGACTGCCACATGCTCCAGAGTGACAGTAATTTAAGACCTTTTCAACCTCTTCGTGTGTTAAATATCATCGAAATACAGAATCTGCACCACGATGATAAAGTGTGTTGCCAACAATATGGTATTGCTGAGACTGGTAACAGATCTTTTGTCGTTGTGAACGTGAGAGTTCATGCCGAAAAGTTTGGGTTTGGAGATAAATGATGATATATCCATTCCATGGATCAATGGTACTGATAAGAAACAAAGATTCATCAGCGATAGGATGTTCTACCATAGTTTCTGTCTCAGTATTTGGGAAGTCACACATAAATTCGGCAAACACTAGTGATTTCTTTGATTTATATTTTTCAAATTCTAAATCAAACTCTTGAAGGATTACGATCCATTTAGAGTATTTTCCCCCTAGTAATTGTTTGGTCAAAATATACATCATAGGGTTGCATTCAGAGATCATTGTTGTTTTTCGTAACAAGATGTAATGACGAAATTGTTGGACAGCTTGAACTGCTGCCAAGGCCAATTTCTCCACATGTGAGTATTTGATTTCAGTCGGATTTAAATTGCGACTGAGATAGTAAATCACATGTTCATTGTGAAATTCATCGTCTTGAACTAATACCATTCCAATCGTGGAATTAGAGGCCGCTAAGTATAAAAAGTAATCTAGGTTGTAATTGGGTGGATGTAATAACGGTACATGGATCAACGCGTGTTTGAGAGCATCAAAAGATCTATCAGCGATCTTGTCCCAAATGAAAAGAATATTCTGTTTCAACAAACTAGTAAAACCTTTAGTTAACTTGGCATATTTAGGAATGAATCTACACATAAATTTTGGTTTCCATTGCAAAATTTGGAGTTGGTGAAGTGTAGAAGGAGGTGGTAAATTGATAATAGCCTCAACCTTTGAAGATTCGACATGAATGCCTTATTTTGAGACGAAAAATCCTAGTAATTGACCAGATTGTACACAAAAAACACATTTGTGTGGATTCAGGCGAATCTTATAATACCTACATCTCAGAAAAATTTCTCGTAAGTGGGTTGAATGATCTTCTCTGTGTAAGGAATGAGCAAGTAGATCATCGAGATAAGGTTGGACAATGTGTTTAATGTCATGGAAAGCATAGGACATAACCCTTTAAAAAGTTGCCCCAACATTCTTAAGTCCAAATGGTAATTTACGGTAAGCGAAATTTCTCCATGGACAAATGAATGCTGTCTTTGGTTGATCAGCAGGGAATATATTTATTTCATTATAACCGGAAAAACCATCCATAAATGAAAACATTTCACTTTCGGCACAATCGTCAATGATTTGATCGATATAAGGGGTTGGATATTTGTCTTTGGGACAAGTTCTATTTATATCCCTATAATAGATGCATACTTTAATTGTTCCTTGTTTTTTATTAACAGGAAAAATATTAGATACCCAATCTATTAAAGGGATTGGATAAATAAATCCTACGCGAAGTAATTTTTCAACTTCAGCTTTGATTGCAACAGCTTTTTGTGGATGTATGTGACGCAATTTTTTTCTAATAGGTTTAGCATCCGGGTATGTTTTGATTTCATGAACAGCAATTTTAGGATCGATTCCTGGCATTTCTTCCTAAGACCAGGCAAAAATGTCGCGGAATTCTTGAAATAGGGCTTTGTATATATAAATTTCATCTTTTGTACAAGAAGCACCTATATGAATGTTTTCAACAATTCCTGGTTTTACCGATATGTCAACAGGAATTGTGGAAGAAATATTCCCCAAATTCACTTCAGAGTTTGAATGTGTGCTTGATATCGGATTCTGGGGTTCCTTGAAATAATCAGTAGTGAAAATTGATGAAAAATTTTCTTCGAATTTATCAAGCTCAGTTAAAAATGATGATCTATGATGGAGATCATCCCACGGTAGGTCATCTATGGAAAAAAATTCACGAATTTTTTTGTTGGTATAAAAGATTTCTAGAAAAGTATCCTGAATTGATGTGATAGCTAAGCTTCAAGATGAAATTGATTTTTCATTGACCACATTCATAGGGTCAGAATTAGTTGAAGGTAAATTGGAAAAAGACTGTACTGCTTGATATGCCAACTCAAATGGACTCAAAGGCATTGTGCCTTCAAACGAATCCATTTATGACTCTAAAGCACTATCCAAGTATCATCAAATGGAACAATGATTGATGTAAGCATATTAATATTAGCTATAGTACGCGGTACGTTAGGTGGAGGCAAAGAAAAAGTTCATAACAAAGCAGAATCTTTAATTAAGCCTACTCCTACATCCTTATAAGGGATAATTGTTTTTCCAACATGATGAATGCTATCCGTAGAAGCTGGATCAGATGAATAATATGAGAGCTGATCAACTTTCACAATATTTCCTTGATGAGGAAACATGATGATTCGAAAGACAGAAGATATGACAATAGTCATAGCATAAGACCAATTACGACCCAAGAGAAGGTTGTAATCTAGAGGGGCATAAACTACTTCCACATCTAGATTAACAGTTTTTCCTTCGACCTCTATAGGTAGATCCTTTAAATACCATAGGGATGGAATCCTCTTCCATCAAAATCTTTAAGGATGGTCAGAGATCGGTTAAGCATCGGAGAACCAAGTGATTTCCAACAACTCAACGACATGATACACATAGAGGCCCCTTCATCAATCACAATACGAAAGCAATGTGTGTTTTTGAATAACACTGGAATTTGGAAAGCCATTTGATGGGGTACGCGAGGTGTAAAATTTTCTAGATCAAAGATCATAAGATTTGAATCCTACAGATCTACGGCTCCTAAAACTAAAAATAGTAATTTTCTTTGTGCTGGACATGATTACAACACTTCCAAAGTTGATATTGCCGAAGGGGAAATTGCCAAATCTTCAACGATGTTGTAATTCTGAGAAGCTCTCGCATGTGGATTGAAAGATGATTTACGAAGAACACCTTTAAAAGGCGATTTGATTACTAAGTCAGGATTTGGTTTCTCGATGTGAAGCGGATCGGAAACCGAAGTAGATACAACTGGTGAAGAATTAGAATTTTCTACTTCTTTACCAGTAACAAGATTTTTACTACCATAATCTTGTGATCGAGTTGCAACCATTAAAATATCTGGTAAAGGATTAGAATAAAATGCAATAATTTTACTATCTTGAATTGGAAAGGGATCCTTCAGGACAACAGGGGTGGGTGAACCTTTGACGAACTTAGAAACTTCTTCCCTATGCAGACATTCCTTGGTGAAATGATCCTCGTCACAGATAAGACAAGGATAACGAGGTTTCCATTTGTCATCAATTGATTCAGTCTTATCAGTTTTTTCTTTAGGAGGTGACGTATGTTTATTCTTTTTATTCCCCTTTTTCTTTTTTCCAGATTTTGACTTAGTAGATGAATCTAAAATGTGAATATCGGCAGTAGTTTCCAAGGAAGATTCTCCTTTTGGTGAATCAGGTAAAGTTATTATCGGAGAAGTAATATTTGAAGATTTCTTCTTATTTTTAGTTGTAGTAACTGAACCGATTACACCATCAGCAGCATGAGATCTTGAAGGAGTTGTAGTTAACTGACCAGGTCGTGGTAAATTGGGGATTTTCTCATACAAAGTTCTGGACTGGGTATATACCAAGTCTAGATATTGAACTTGAGAAATAACTTGTTCTTCCATAACAACTCCTGCTTTGGCTACATCTTTAGTGATTTTTGGTAATAATGATTTAACAAACCATTCTGCCAATATTTGATCTAGGATAAAAACTTTTACCAAACATCTTCTACGTCTCCATTCATGAATATGATCTGATATATAGGTAGACGTAGATTGTTTTAGTGAAGTTAATAATTTTGTGCCATTGTCGTATCTGACGGGAAAATGAAAATGAGTTAAGAAGGCATTTTCTAGGGCGTTGAAATTGTTAAACGAGCCTCGTGGCAGTTCAATATACCACTTAGCAGCTAATCCTATTAACGTTCTCTGAAAAAGTCGAAGTCGAATAGAATCGTCAATTAATGAATTAGATGCGCAGCAAAGGTGGTAAGTCATAACATGGTTGGAAGGATTCTCTCCTGTTTTTCCTTCAAATTTTGGGATATCACTAGGCAAATTATGAGGCATCGGTGGCCAATACGGATGATAATAGATAGGATCATTCATAAGGTGAGATAAATCCGGTAAATCTAAAGTTGCTATGAACGAGAATCGAAGGGTAGGGTCTTGTGGATAAGCTTGTGAAATTAAACTAGTCCCAGGTGGAGGATATCCAGGATAACCTGGAATAGGATGTGCATTCAGAATCACATTACCCCCCGGATAACCAGGAATAACTGGACCATACTAAGGTTGAACAGGTGTTTGATATGTATATCCAGGGTACAGTTGTTGCGGGTAGACTGGAGTTTCTGAAATAGGTCCATATTGATACGGCCCTTGATAAAGTTGATAAGTAAATTGAGGTTGACTCGTTATGAATTTACTTGTACCAGATTTTCCTACAGGTATCTGAACAATAGTTTGAATTGTCGGTCCAAACTGTGGAATAGAAACATGAGGAATCTATATTGAAGTTTGAGGGGCAGATGTGACAGGAAGTGTAGACATTGGAGGAATGGGTGTGATAGTTTGAAAAGAAGTCTAAATAGCTGTTTGTGGTGGAGTATGAGGTGAACTCAGAACAGGTTGCTAAACAGGACTAGATGCAAGTGTTGGATTTGAAGGCTGGACTGGTTGTTGGGATTGATTATAACCAATAGGTTGTCCTGTTTGATAATAAGGTACTTGCATATTTGGTTGTAAATTCTGTTGGACTGGGGATGGATCCCACACCATTCCGGGATATGAGGGTCCCATTAAAGGTTGTACATAAGACGGCCCATAACTGGGTTGGACAGATGGCTGATAATTAACTGGATAATTTCCACCTCCTTGTAACATTTTCTACTCTGTATATAACTGCTGTGATGAAGAAGGTTGCAATCCTTGAGTAGGATACTGCCCTTGAGGTTGATATTGACCTTGAGGCATGTACTGACTCTGGGGTTGATATTGACCTTGAGGTATGTATTGTCCCTGGGGTTGATATTGACCTTGAGGTATGTACTGTCCCTAAGGTTGATATTGACCTTGAGGTATGTACTATCCTTGGGGTTGAGATTGACCTTGAGGTATGTACTGTCCTTGGGGTTGATATGGACCTTGAGGTATGTACTGTCCCTGAGGTTGATATTGACCTTTAGGTATGTACTGTCCTTTGGGTTTCCCCCTAGGATGTATCTGGCTATTTTGAGGTTGCCCCCCAGGCTGTATACTACTACCTTTATATGTGGGGTTTGAAATATTTCCAGACATCATATAAATTTTCTCAATGTTCGAAGTTATAGTATTTGATTCATTCAAATCAGATGATGACATTGGTTTGCTTGGAAAAGGAGATGCTCCTGAGAATGTACCAAAGAGCGACTGATAGCCTATAGGAATAGACAAACCACCATAGAGGAATGTTTCTGGTGATTCAGAAAACATAGATGACTCACCTGACATGTTTAACTGAGGTCTATGACTTATTGGTGTAGTGTAAAAAGGTATTCGGGGTGGTGAATACTGAAGACCTATGTTTTGCAGAAAATCTGTCAATGAAGAATACCAAGCGTCTTATCTAAAAGGACTGTAAAAAATTGATTCACGTTGTCTAAGTTCTAAATTTTCCTGAGTTGAAGGGAGAAGGACTTCTTCTTCTGTATCAGTGATTTCCTCAATACTAATAAAACCAAGAGGAAGACCTTCTGTAATTCAATTCTTTACTCTGGGTGAATCAGGATAATCAATGAATTCTAAATAGGTTCTGATGTAGCAGGTTCAGTTTCCGGTTCAGAAATTTCAGGTTCTTCAGGTGATAATTCACTTGTTGCAGAAGCAACTTCGGTTAATTCAGAAATGGAAACTGTTTGTGGAGGATGTTCTGCTACTTGCGATTGATCTACTTCGAAATTAGGATGAGGGATAATAGATGATTCTCCTTGTTCTGTTAATCCAGTTCTATTGATAACATTTGGTATGAGAGATTTAAGTCCTTCTAGCTGGCTAGGTGTGTACTTAGGGGGTTTCCCCTGAGGTCTGCATGATCATCTTAGTAATTCAACCACGATTAAAACTTTTAACACACACAATCAAAGAAAATTTCAATAAAAATTCCTAAAGTCACTAAGAAACAAACAAATGATCACACGCCTATAGAATCTAGGATATCAAACCACACACAAATAGTAGATTCCTGCACTAAAAACACTAGTTGGTTATGAAATCCAACATCATAGTATTTTAATGCAGAAATGGCGGTTGGAACAGTTACCTCGACAACCTGCTTAATGAAACAAACCGGTGCAAGTTTCTCCACTTAACCCATCTCGAGTGAAGATAACCCTCCGGAGAGTCCAAGTGAGTCTAGCTGACGTCTATTATAGGTACAGTGGGATCTTCCCTCCACCGTCACCTTGGGAAAGAATCCTAGATTTTATGGCCACTAAGGTCACCAAAATGAACAAATATACCTGGGGAAATAGTCTATGATCCAATACACAAACAAGGGCAAAGTAACAAAGCTCAATCCCCTTGAAGGATCCTTGACATAATCCAAGGTTTACCGACAAGTGACCCCATGCTCCTCGACAATGATCAATCCGAGGTTTACCGTTGTTAATATGTGTATATCTGCTATCATTCCCAATGAGGAAGGATTGATTACCCCACTGGTTCGGATATGATCTCGTGCTTGAATCCTTTAATAGGAGCTTCCCAGAGCATACATGCTACTATTGGAATTTCCCTACCGCAAGATCGACTACTTGTTTGTTTTTACTGTCTTGGAGAGTTAACTAAAACCTATTCCAAAACACTAGCCTAACCTAAATTGGTGGAAAGAGCCCTAGAAAAATAAAAATTGCTAGGTTGATTTTAATTAAGCGTTAATTTTAATTGGCCGTTTCTTAGGACAATGGGTATGAAAGTGAAACTTCAATGGTGTATAATGACCCGACTCCAAAAAACACTAAAATGCATCTATATGAGAAAAATTCATTCCTTTTCAATGAAATCTATCTAATAGAAAGAGTTGAGGAATGCAATTGCTTTAAAACTTCAATCCTCTTTTTTTTTTAAACAAGAATATATGAAAAGAAATATTTTCTATGAGAACTCAATGATTAATTGCTCAAAAAGAAATCCCTTTTATCATTCAAGTTTGAAACTATAACTAAAAAATTTTCCAAAAGAAAAGTATGATGAATTAAGACAAAATTCAAAATTAAAAACACTAATTTTGAACTTTAAAACTCTAAAGATTAAATTTTAAGACTAAAAAATCTAAAAAATTTTAGGATGTTTTGCTCAGTTTGTAATCTAACCAAGAAATTCTTTGCTTATCCTAGCAAGGAATCAAAATCATCCAATGGTGGTTTTGAAGTGATATTCAAGGCTTATTGAACTAGAAGTCTCTTAAGATTTGCCAATAAAAAATAAATCTAATTTTTCATAGAAGCAAGTTTTTCCATAAAGTCAAAGTCTCAGTAAGAAAACAATGAAATACCAGTGATCTAAGGTATCTAAAAGTTCCTGATCTTGGAGCAACACAGACAAAACAAAAATCACTTGTAAAATGTAAATCTTTAGAAAATCACTCAAAACTTAGAAATGCTAGAAGAAACTTTCACAAGAGGCTTTTGACAGTGAATACAAGTCTGGGTAATCACAGAGAATCTTGTAAGCTAGTACCAGAAAAGATAATTTTGAGTTTTTCCAAAATTTTCCCAAGGTCCGCAAGTTGCAGGGTACAAAGGTGTGGTGCCGCACTGTTCACACAAAGAAACTGCGGAGGTGACCGCATTGTTTTTAAAGAAAAAGTGCGGAGACTAGAAAAATTAAAGAAAAATAAAAAATTTTAAATCTACTTTTCAGGGATTCTAAGGCTATTTTTCCCAAACTAGTATAGACTAATCAAAATTAGAAAAAATGGTTTCAAAAGTCAAACTCAAAGAAAACTAAGTTCAAAACAAAATATCCCTAGTGGAGTTGCCATTTTTAGGGGCAAATAAATCGTTCTTGCGGACAAGAAGGATCTCCATAGTATCACAAGGATAGCTAGAAACAAACAAGACAATTTGTAAACTATTTTCTCTAGATTACATATGATTTAGAATTTTATATGATGAAGAAAGGACCTACCTGTGATCCAATTCTAGTTGAATTCTTCTTTCCCGTTGCTCCAAGAAGTCACCTCTTAAGATATGCAAACAAAGACATAGAAGAGGATCAGCAGCACCTTCAACATATACTAATTCAAAAATCACAAATCTATCTTAATGATCAAGGAATTTAAGAAATAAGCTATTTAAGTAAATACATAAACAAATTATTGAGAAAACATGATCCAATTGTATTATCTTTAAATAAAAGAAGGAGTCTTAAAACCGTGTTCGCCTTGATGTCGTATAGGTCCTTTCGGGGGTCCAGAACAAGCATTTTCCTTTAGTATGACAAGCTCTCCCACTCTTCGAACCAGCCTAACTACAAGTATGTAATCGTTCTCACAGCTAGCAAAAGAGTACGTTTCTTCAGCAATTCCCTTCTCTATCGTAGCTACCAAGTACAAAGCAAGTACTAAGTGTATACAAAATGCATAAAG
This sequence comes from Pinus albicaulis, assembly GCA_034641835.2. Taxonomy (NCBI): domain Eukaryota; kingdom Viridiplantae; phylum Streptophyta; class Pinopsida; order Pinales; family Pinaceae; genus Pinus; species Pinus albicaulis. The sequence goes on along the minus strand of CM076584.1, from coordinate 593,924,189 downwards.
AAGTTTTACATATGTGAGGATGTACCCTTGAGACTAAACCAAAGCTTCAATTTATAGGAGAAGGAAAGTGGTTGCAGCTCCAAAATGGAAGGGATTGAGTCCCCTTATCAAGGGATTAAGTTCCAAAATCCAAGGAATAGGCTCCTTTTATGAAGGAATGAATGTTCATGATAATGGAGGGAGTAAGGCTTCGACTAGATAATACATTCTAGAAACTTCCAGCTGGGAGAATATTCGACTAGCTGGGCTTCTAGAATTTACTTTCACCTTCAATTTACCTTTTACAGGGATCCACACTTTTAATGAAGAAAACGTGCGGTCGACTCCACAGTTTTTGGAGCAAAAGAGTGCGGTGCCACATGTAAGACTAAGGAAAAGTGCGATACAAGTATTTTTATGATTTTTACAAGCTTTTCTCCAAATTCAGAACTTGGTTTAGGAACTTTAGGGTTGTAGACTTCTAAGGGAGCATTATATAGGTATTGATGAACCCATATAGACATTAAAATGTCATGGTGACAAAATAATGTGTAACAAATATCAATAAAGGAAGAGTAGGATCAAACAAGTTTCAACATGAATACTTGTAGGTAATAGATTGCATGTATGATTTCCTAGTTGGTTTTGACATGCATGGCATGTGCACGTTGGTATTTGTTTTTTGTTGTTGTCGGTGGCATGGTTTTACCAGGTTTTGACAATGGTTTTCATCATTTCATTTCTTTTTTTCGGATAGCCATGGTGTGATGGAATTTTTATTGGTTTTGAGCCTGGGAATTGTCAGATGGTTTCAGAATCCGAGGTGGAGGTGGTCTCAGGAACATTCCCAAAGGCCCAAGAATCCCTTGAATAGTATTGGCGAGATACATGATAAAGCTTGAGGATGGTGTCTCGGTAAGGGCCTAGTGATCCAGTGTGGATTACAGTAAATCCTAAAGACAAGGAGATGGAAAATTCCTCAAGGATAGTGATGAGATATGGGGGAATTCCAAGCTCAGTTCAATTTAGTGATATCAGTTCCGGTTTAGGTGAGATCATGGTATGGTGAGGGAGGAGGTGGTTTAACCTCTAGATTCTCTTCGTTGTTTTTGGATTGGTTTATCCATGAGATACCACATTCATGATTGTAATATGGCACGAGGGTGATTGGATGAAATAAATATTTGGTTCAACCATGCCTATGGTCGGGTGGTACATGGAATGTCTCGAACCTGGTTGGCTCTTGCCTATGTTTCATGAAAGCTACGTTCTCTTGCTTTTGTACTGTTATTATGTGAATTTAATGACAGTTATATTATGGTTATTTATGTGCAATTGAAGCACCAATGTCAGGGCGCTTGCGTGAGGCAAGAATGACACTGGTGCTTCAGAGCTCTACAACATTGCAGATGGTAAAAATGAAATTTACGACTGATAGGTTTTTTTAATTTAACTATTTTTAGTGTGTTATTGTAACATCACTAGTGCATACTATTTCCAAGAGAACCACAATTTTTATAATTAAAAACCCTATAATGGTTCTCTTGTTAAGTACACATTGGGGCGTTTCAATACATGGAAAATATTGGTGCTTCATGGGAATATAACACCAATATGGTGAAAATAATTTTAGGACCAACATTTTTTAAATTTAGCCTTTATTTAGTGCTATCGAGTAGCGTATGCATCAATGTGTCATATATAGGTGGTGCAACGATGTTTTTGTTCGTATAAAAAATTATGCTTTGACAGTGCATCACTCTCTACTAAGCATCAGGGCTTTTAGTTCAATTAACCGCACCAGTGCATATAATCTAATAAGCCCACCATATTTTTAAGTTGAAAACTCCATAATGATGCGTTGTATAGTGTACGCACAAGGGCATTAGTGTTCTGGTTTAGCATCAGGTCATCATCATAGTATAGCACTAGACTGGGAAAAATGAATTTAATGGCTGACATTTTTGTAAATTTAACCGGTTTTAGGTGCCATTGAGTAGTATATGCAGCGTTGCGCTTTTGTACCTAGCGCACCATTTTTTTTTAAATAAAATTTCCATGGTGCACCATGTTCTATTAGGCACCAATGCGTAGGCATATAGTAAAGTACCAATGGGTTTGTGTACTTTAGACGCACCATTAAAAAAACATCCGTCCACCCAACTTTGCTAGTGACCTCCAGTACAAACATATTTTTAGGCTATTTTTATAAGGGCTTCCGCAAAAACCTCCGCTAGAGGGTCTTTTCCTTATAGTTGGTCTTGGCCAATCCACTAATGGTGTCCCACCAAATGAGCTACACGATGAACCTTGTAAACCATTGCTTTAAAAAATGTAATAAATTTGACTAAGATTTGGAGTGAGGGTGTGGACCAACCTTACGTGCTAGCATATATTACACTATGTTAGTCCTTGTACAAACTTTGGTCTGATGTGTTTGGGGTCGCGTGACAACCATATACCACACAATATTGACATCATGGAATCTGTCATATAAACCAATTAAACTCGACTTGTGTCATACCTCAGCTATGTCATAATCAGAGATTGAACTAGGGCAGAACTATGTAACATGAGATTAATCCATTGGAAAAGTAGCTTGCGACCATATAACTTATAACTAGATCAAACCTTGATAATTGACTATCCAACCAACCATATTATGATGAGTAGTTATAACTATACAAAACTCAAAACTTCAACCACAATTCATTAGAGCATCATCGCTATAGTTATAACGAGAAGAACTTGTTCTCAAGAAACCAATTCACTTCAATAAATACTTGGATTTAATAGAGCTACAAATGTTTTTTCTTGATAACTTCTTACATTTAAAATGAGTATTTACGCATATATTTATAATTGTATTGTGGTACTAGGATTATAGAGGGCTGACCATAGACCTATGAATAATTTCTGTGTAATTGAGCCAACTCACATCAATATTTGTGCCATATACCCTAGGGATAGGCCCTACCATGTGACCTTAAATTTATTTGATTGCTTAGTTTTGTGTTAGACACCATATAATTGGGAGTTGGACCTTACCATGTGACCATACTCTTCCTAACATTTGGCATAGCTCCTTAAACTTGACACCTTGGTCCAATGTGAGTAAGATCTGTGACTGGGTCCCTAGGGGTCCTTTGTCTTCTGCATGATTACATCAACATGACATCATCATGTCATTTGAAAACTCATGAGGGGTTCCATGTGTCACCCATTTTTCCTTTCTGCTAAACAAAAAGTGCCATTTGACCCTGCCACATGGAAACTTCCAGTGATACCACATCATCTTACTAACATTATCATATGATGTGTTGTGCCACATGTACACATACAACCTATAATATTCTACCATCTGTCTGGGCTGCCAAATCATCACATCGAGCCAATTAGCATGTGCCATGTGTAAATCAAAATGAGCCACTCTAAGTTTTCCATGTGTCTACCAAGTCATCAAAATGATTTACGCTGAGCTCGCCATGTGTTTGCTAAGTTACCAGAATAAGTCATTGTGGGCTTTCCATGTGTCTGCCCAGTCACTAAAATTAGCCACTCTAGGTTGTCTATGTGTTTGCCCAATCACCAAAATGAGTCACTTTGGGTTATCCATGTGTCTTCTAAATCACCAAAATGAGACACTCTGAGCTCACCATGTGTCTATCTGGTGGAACCATTATGGCTGGTTGGAGATTTCTTAACTATCATGCAGGTTATCATACTTTACCTCGATAAAGTATTTGCATAGTTGTGGCATGTGTCCGATCAATGTAGAGTTGCACGTTGTTTAACATTGTTAACAGTCATGCATGTATGCCTTCTATCTGTTATTGATACGAGCCATTGAACCATAGATCCATAAAAAAGATGCACGCTTGTTAATGTATTTCTATTTTAGGTTTTTCTCTATAGTCTTTGGGTTCGTACTCACTACTAAACTTCAAATGGACATAAATTATCATCCATGAGGGGCTTTTCAAAGTGGGATATATGGTTGGAAATGTATCTATGAGGCATACCCCACCATATTGTTTGTACAATCATTTGGACATCATAATATTGTGAAAAACTCAATAAAATTCAAACTCCTTTTAGTCATTTGAAGAAGGTACATAAGATATCCATATGTCATATTTCTCCCTTTGCCTCATAATTGATATAATTGTAGTATTGGACATTACCTTTGACATCAATGACATCTTGTTGTCATCAATGACAACACAATGTGCAACAAACCAATCAAATGTTTATTATTATGAGACAAAACTTTGCAATTAAGGAAAACAAGGACAAGGGATGAAGACAAGGAAATATCTAGTAATGGTGATTTAGGAAGAAATAGAAGAAATATTGATGATTGAAATAATAACAACTTATAATTCATTGTAAAGCTTGTGATTTAAAACCTTTATAGGTCCCAAAAATGCTAGTAGGACCACACTAATCAATTCAATATTAGGTGAAAATGTTAGAGGTGCAGGTACGCACATCATGATAACCACTCCTTTAGGTTTAGAGATGATATAATTGTAGTTTATTTTATCGACATTTATGAGGGTGTAGATAGAGTTCATTTTTCCGGGAAATGGGAAGAAAATTCAAAGTGTTGATAGAAAATATTTGAGCTATTGTTGGGTATGTGTTATATTCTTTCCATGACTAGAACCATGTGTTGTACGTTGTGGCGGGCGCAGTGGGGGTGACAAACTCCTTATCGGGGGATTTGCAGGGGGGCGGTAGCCTCCCTACACGAGGTCTGGGGCAGCTCCCCGAGAATTTTTTTATTCGGACCCAATAATAGTTGGGTGGAACCAAGGATGGGGGGCAGACCCAAAGAAGGTGGGCGGACCTACCCATGGTTTTGTGCATGTTTTTTTCACATGGTTTTGGGCATTATGGTTTTTTGCCCATGGTATTTTGTAGATCTGGTCAATGGAACTACAATTATGTTCTAATCCAGGGTTATCGATGGGGGTTTATAAATGCTTCAACGTGTATATATATGTATTGTAACATCGAAAGGAATATAATTAAAAATCAATCTAGTAGTCTTGGCATTGGGATCCATGGGAAAATATATGTGTATATTTGTTTTATGTTCTCGCCATTGTTTATTTTTTATTTTATTTTAAGAATTCATTTTCAGGTAATTTCTGTATAGGGTTAGAACTTTCATTGGTATCAGATCCTATTTTGGCCTTGAGGGGGCACTTTTGCTTCTAAGTGGTTTTTCTCGGGCTTGTGGTATACCCTGTTCAGTGGGAGATATACGGAATAGATTCTTATGGTGAAAGAAGGTGGTGAACATTGGAAAGATAGAGATCGATAAATTTAATGGTTAGAGTTTTGAGTTGTGGGAGCTCAAGATGGAGGATATGTTGGTGGACCGAGATCAGTGGATTGTTGTATATCCAGGCACGAAACTGACATGAATGTCGGTAGAAGACTAGGAAAAGTTAGATTGGAAGACAAACATCACAATATGATTATGTCTCTCATATTCATTATTGTTGAATGTATCAGGGGAAACTACGAAGAAAGATTTGTGGGACAAGCTAGGGACTTTGTACCAATCTAAGTCTCTCATGAACAAAATTTTCCTACGGGAAAAACTATAACCCGAGGATGAAGGATGGAGACTCGGTGACAGAGAATTTGAATGCATTTAATACTGTGATAAGCTAGTTGTTATATCTTGATATAAAAATTTCAGATGAGAATAAGTGCATAAGTTTGTTGTGTTATCTACTAGATTCGTGGGATAGTCTGGCTGTTGCAATAGGTACCAATACAAATACCTTGTAGTTTGATGAAATAGTATCATCCTTGTTGTCGGAGGAGATGAGACAAAAAAAATATGGGGAGCCACAATGGAGATGCCTTGTCTGTGAGAAGACAGTCCCAGAACATAAACAAAAATAAGTCCTCGAGTGGGAGATATAAATACAAAGGGAGATATAAATATCCAGGAAAATCTATAAAGGTGTGCTGGAAATGTGGAAAGGAAGGGAAATACAAAAAGGACTGTAGATATAAATCTCATGAGAAAGGAAAGGGATCTAATGATGCTCCTTCTGCATAGGCAAAAACCACATCAGATGAAGGTGGAGATGTGTACTTGGCTTCTTCTTCAAGTACACATGTAGATCATGAGGGATGATTGATTGGCTCATATTTTTGCGAGTACCAGAAATATGATGGTGGTGATGTCTTCTTAGGGGATGGAAGGAAGGTCAGAAATATTAGATGTAGAAAATTCAAGCTGAAGTTGCAAGGTAGAATTAGAACACTTCCTAGTATTCCACATATTCCCGCATTGGCCAAAAATATGATCTCTATAAGAAAGATGGATGATGCATGTGTAAAAAAAATGTTCGAGAAATATACCTGCAAGACAGTTCAAGGAGTATTGGCATTTATGTGGGGAGTTTAGATTGTAACTCTATAGAAGCTTTTGGGTAGCACTGTTATTGATGGGTGCAACAGTTCTGTGGTTCCTGAAAGTGGAGTATAAAATCTAGTGGTCTCTGGAGAAAAGACCATGATATGGCATCAAAGGCTTGGACATATTAGAGAGAAGGGCCTTAGAATATAACATGGTAATGGTATGGTAAAAGGTATGTCTAATTTATCTTTGGATTTGAGTGTCTTTGAATATTGTGTATATGGGAAGCAAAATCAGGTGAGTGCGAAAGGGATATTAGAGATTGTGCACAGAGATCTGTTTGGACCTATGTTGGTTCCATATTTATATATGACTTCTCAAGGAATACATGGCTATAATTCCTCAAGTATAAATATGAAGTATTTGACAGGTTCAAAGAATTTAAGGCTCCGGTGGAAAATTAGACAGAGAAGAAGATGAAGGTGTTGAGGATAGATAGTGGTGGAGAGTCCTGTAAGAAGGAATTTGAAGAGTTTTGTAAGAAGTGTGATAAAGCACGACAAAATAATACTTCATAAACACCTCAGAAAAATGGAGTTGTAGAAATAATGAACAGGATGTTGATGGAAAAGGCAAGAAGCATGCTAAGTGGTGTCAGGTTAGGACAAGATTTCTAGGAAGAGGAAGTGGATACTGCATGTTACTTGGTTAACATATCACCTTCATCAACGTTGGAGGCTAAGACTCCACATGATCTATGGACTGGTAAGAAACTCTCTCTTTCACGTCCGAGGGTCTTTGGTTGTGATGCATATGTACACATTTCAAATGATAAAAGAACCATCTTGGATAGTAAACGTGAAAGGTGAATATTTATTAGGTATAAGGATGTTTTAAAAGGGTACAAGCTTTGGAACCCAAAAATGAGGAAGGTTATGGACAATTGGTATGTGGTGTTTAGAGAGGTGAAAGATGTTATTACACATGAAGTCTTACCAAAGTAACCTAAGAAGATAGAGTTTGAACTAAAGGAGGAGGAATCAGAGTGTACAGAAGAACAAGAAGCAGAAGCGGAAGAGCCACAAACTCCAGTTTTGAGAAGATCTGTTTGAGAGAGAAGGAAACCAGAGAGGTATAGTGCATTTTATTTCTGTTCAAAATTTTCTTTATCTATTACTAATGATGATCCCAAAACTGCCATGGAGGTAGCAGATTCAGAGGATGGAAAACTTTGGGAAGAGGCCATGGTTGATGAAATGGCATCTTTGGAAAAAAATGAGGCTTGGGAACTAGTGGAGTTGTCGACTGGAAGGAAACCCATTGGAAAAAAATGGGTGTTTAAGAAGAAGATGAATGTAGAAGGAAAGGTGGAGAAACACAAAGCTTTATTGGTAGAAAACAAGTTATTCCCAGGTGTCAAGAATTGATTTCAGTGATATTTTTTTCTCCTGTTTCCAAGTTAGCTTCTATTAGATTAATTTTATCTATTGTTGCTACTTTTTATTTTGATGTAGAATAGATGGATGTGAAGACACCATTTCTTCATCAGGATATGAAAGAAGAGATATACATGAAGCAACCAGAAGGCTTTGCGATGAAGGGTAAGAAAGAACTAGTATGTAGGTTAAAAAAGTCTCTGTATGGGTTAAAATAGTCACCAAGGATGTGGTATAAAAAAATTGATACATATATACGGGGACTTGGCTTCACAAGAATAAATGCGGATCATTGTGTTTATTTTAATTAATTTGTGATCATGTTATTTATTTGGTCTTGTATGTGGATGATATGTTGTTCATTGGAAATGACAAAGTAATTATAAAGGATTTGAAGACCTAATTATCCTCCAAATTCGACATGAAGGATCTTGGTGTTGCAAACTATATATTGGGCATAGAAATTAAACAATATTGGGCAAAGAGGAAGCCCTTGTTAAACCAAAGGAAGTATGTTGAGACAATATTGCAGAGTTTCAATATGCATGATAGTAAACCGATGGAGGTTCTTGTTCCTGTAGGTGTAAATTTATATGTTGAGTAGTGTCTCAAGACACATGAAGAGGAAGAGGATATGTCCTATGTTACACATGCAAGTGCAGTCGATAGCTTGATGTATGCAATGGTCAGTACTAGATCATACATTGCACATGCTTGGGAGTATTGAGTAGGTTTATGTCAAAACCAGGGAAGGAGCATTGGACAACAATGAAGCGGGTTTTCAAGTATTTCTGTGGCACTATTGATTATGGTCTGTGCTACCAAGGAAGACCAAGATTGGACAATGTTTTGGACATCCGTGGCTTTGTTGATGCAGACTGGGCTGGAGATCTAGATTAGAGAAGATATACAAGTGGGTATGTGTTTAACATATTTGGAGGAGAAATTAGTTGGATGAGCAAGAGACAATATGTAGTGGCTCTTTCAACTACAGAGGTTGAATACATGACAACCACTCTTGCAAGCAATGAATAATTTTGGTTGAAAATATTGTGTTAAGGACAGGATGTGACAATGAAAGTGAAATTTTATTGGAAAAGAATCCTACTTATCATTTGAAGATGAAGCACATTGATGTTCAATATCACTTTGTGAGGGATATGGTTGAGGGAATAAGGTGTTGCTAGTAAAGGTTAACACTTTGAATAATGTTGCAAATGCATTAACAAAGTCTGTGAGCACTGATAAGTTTTCTTGGTGTAGAGAAAAAATGGGCATTGCTGGGTTGGACCAATGACTAACCTCTCTTTTGACCCCTTGTGTGGAAAGAAAACAACAAGTGGGATAATGTTGGGTATGTGTTATATTTTTTCCAGATGGGGGGGGGGTTGTTCACAAGGGGGCCTCCACTCCCCTTGTCGGTGGTTTTGTAGGGGGGATACTTGTAGGGGGCGGTAGCCCCCCTGCATGGGATCCGGGGCTACGCCCCGATAATTTTTTTTATGCAGACCCAATCATAGTTGGGCAAACCCAAGGATGGGGGGCAAACCCAAAGATGGTGGGAAAACCTACCCATGTTTTTGTGCATGGGTTTTTCACATGGCTTTGGGCATGATGGTTTTCTGCCCATGGTATTTTGTAGATCTAGTCAGGGGAACTACGGTTATTTTCTAATCCAAGGTTATGTATTGGGGTTTGTAAATGCTTCGAAATGTATATATGCATTGTAAAATTAAAAGGAATATAATGAAAAATCAATCTGGTAGTCCTGATTTTGGGATCCAGGGGAAAATATCTGTGTATATTTGTTTTATGTTCTTGCCATTGTTTATTTTCTATTTAAGAATTCGTTTTCAGGTAATTTCTATACAGGGTTAAAAACTACAACTATCAAGTTCAAATGGCTTTCTTCTGCATAGTTTAATAGAGAATATGCTGTCATACTCTACAAGATGTCACCTATCACTATTTCATCTATAGTTTTTGTATCCTATGAGATCGTAGGTGATCCATTTTTAACTTTCACGGTCATATTTACAATACTTTCAAAATTCTGGGTACTACAAGTGCCAGTGAAAATTATACCTATTATGTTATCTATATTGCAACTTAAAGTCTTCCTTGATCATTTGGACAAATTATTACATGGTGACAAGCTAAGACTAGATGCTATAGGAGGAATTCAATCATTGGATCCTTGTATACAATTGAAGTTCATCATGGGACACTCAACTAGAATCCAAAGTCTTCACTTCTAATATTGAAGAGAACCAATCTACAATTTAAAAATGGGGAAAGATAAATATTTGTGGCTCAATGGGATTTAAGAAATTGGCTTTGCTATATATAATTCTTGGAGAAATCACAAAAAAATTAATCTATGTAGCATGAACATAAACTATTTTTGAGCAATAGTAACCATTTCATAATTCAACAAAATTTTTGTCTATAGGGCACAAAGGACTCCTACACATCCCTAACATGTTCTTGTTTCCCTTGAGGGATGCACATGCATCTTAATATTTTCCTTACAATATTGTTAAATAATATTTTTTGTTGTTGTTGAACATTGTTGACACCATATGGCCCTAAAGGTCATAGTTTTCAAACTTGGTTTTGATACCAAATGTAGCGATGCAATCCATGAAATGATAAAAAATGATTTGTTTAAATACTATTTTGCAGTCAAAATATCTTAGCTCGAGTGGTTTGGTGAACAATTTGTTTCCCCAACTGTGTGGGTTCAAGTATCTGGAGGTGTGTTGTATTTGGCCCATTTTTGGCATTTATGAAATAGTTTTATCTCGTGTAATAGTGGCAGCCAATCTTTTGAGGTTATCGATTCCTCATAAATTATCGTTTTGGGTTTTAAAAAATTACTATTTTGTTGATTTAAAAATGGTATAATATGCAACATAACCATAATTCTTTTACATTTCCCAAAAGATAATTCCACCGAATTTATATAATATTTTTCAGGCTAAGTTCAAGACATTAGTATCATCATATCTCATTTCTAAATTTAAATGTTTAGATAGAAACATAATGAAGTACTAAGGAAAATACCTCCCCCTTTGTTGAATTTGATCAATTGTAGGGTAGTCTAGAAAGTAGTATGGAGATGCCTCCAAAGCCTTTTACCACTTGCCTAGAGTGTATCAAAATTACCCTCCCAAACAACCAAGAGCCTAGATGACGTCCTAGCTCCATAAAACCTTTAGTTTGTTGGCCCTTGATATCCATGAATTCAAGAACAACAATGCACATACTCTAAGAATTTTGTTAGAAGAAAATTGTTTTTCCAAGCATAATCCAATCTCTCAACAAGCTCCAACCTACCATCCACCTTTTTGCCTCCCTCAACGTAAATTCCTCCTCTCTATTAATCAAATTTACATACACACTCTCTAAGTCTTCTCATTAATAGTCATCAACCTCCCCTTCTAGAATTTTGGGAAAATAGTTAAAAAATTAAACATCATATATAAAATAACAATAAAATATAATACAAAATCCTTCTTCTCATGCTAGCTTATAAATACAATTTGACAAATTTCCCCAAAATTTATGGCAACCCACCATACCCATTTAATTCATCGTACCAATCAATAATGGAAGTCAATGAGGATAGTTGATGCTACTAGATATTTATGTATGTAATATAATTTAAATAGTCATTAAACCATTAATTAAATAATCAATAGTGTAGTTTAGTAATTAACACATCAAGTAATTGTAATAGTATACATGTGCATGGTATGTATGTGTGGTTAGTGTACACATAGTTTTCACATTTACTAGTGATAAACAGTCACTACCTCTATTGCATAATTCCTATATAATCACAACAAAGAAAACAATACAACGAATCAAGTAAATGCATCATTCAATAATCATAACTAAAAGAAAAATCATTAGTAAATGTTCATAACACTTAAATATCAAAAGGAAAACAAAAAAAGTTTTCTAAACATGACAGAAACCAAATGAGTAACCAAGAGTGGCAAGTCTAATCCCCAAGTAGCATTATTAGCTAGCTTCAAATCATCCTTCCTCCGTAACCTACTTTATCTTCCACATCCTATCCTTTCCTTTGTTAAACTATGCTAGAGTGTCAATTGCATTAACCTAACACCATATAGAACTTATAGGCATACGTGTCAACTATCTCGCCTAAGCTTCCCTAGCACACAACTTGTAGTCAATATCACACATCTAAGAGATCATGGCTTAACATAGCCCTCCTATTATTCCAAGTTTTTGATCATAAATGGTGGCTAATACCTCCACCTCTCCTAATAAAACTAGAGTCAGTAGAATACTAAGTGGGTAGTACCTCCACCCTTCCTAATAAAACTAGGATCAACACCTTATATCGAGACATACTATGCAACTATTATTATTTTAGTCATGTCATCAAACAACTACTTTGGGCAAGATGTGCAGCGTGTCAAAACCACACTCACCACATATCATAATAGTTTTTGAAACTATAGATTAAAGCATATGTAAAATTTATAGTATGCTCTATCTCCTTGATGTCTACAACATCCAAGTTACCTTACCACTACATCCATTTGATTATTACATGGCTTATCAACTTGTAGGTTAACTTACCTTTGACTTATGTCCATGCATATACATCAAAAAATTCCTATGAGAATACATATATGTATTGACATCGAATTAAGAAATGTATGTTTACTTATATCATGCCTCACATTTGTCATATATTCCAAAATAATTTTGAACTAGTATTCTAGACTCTAGTACCCAAATTACAAATTTTTAATTTGCATGTTTAAATAAATCACATAAATATCATTTCCATGAATCTATTACAACAAAAATAATATTATGCAATACATAAATAGGTCGAGATGTACACATCTCAAATGTCAATATTACTCCAACTAAGTGCAAATAGATACTAAGCAATGGATTACTAAGATTTGAAAAATCTAAGTCCTAATTGTGTTAAGCCAAAATGTGGGGTGCTAAATGGGAAGTGGGCGGGGGCGTTTTGCAAGGGCTATAACATACTACATATTGCTCATATAATATATCAAATTGAAGTCTTGGAAACCCTCTATCAAATGGCATTGGTCTGGTTACAATTTAGAGATTTTGTAAAAGGCATTTGTTCTATAATGTTACGCCATTTTTTGGTCATCTAATCCATTATTATTAGATGGACCCAAGTACACCAAGTAAGACCAATTTTACCCTAAGTAAAATCACATTCCTATGAAAAATAACTTAGTAAACCATGCTTATTAAGTTGTTTATGGTCTAAACAGGAAACCCCATGGGGAAACATTAAACAAATCCATATTTGTTTGATTTTTCCTCAAGGAATAATTAGTTAAACAACAATTTAATTAATATTCCTGGTTACATTTAACCCAAAACAAAGAAATTAATTACATAAATAATTATTTATCTTATTATTTCCTAAGAATAATTATTTAAACATTACTTAAATAATATTCTTTATTAAATATGACTTCATCTCCCTTAAATAATTAAATAAATCATTATTTATTTGATTATTACTCAACCATATCCTTAAAATAATAAACAAATCATTTATTTATTTATTATTACTTAATCACATCCTTAAAATGATAAATAAACCATTTATTTATTTATTATTTACAAATAAGGGGATTTGACTCAAGTGAAATTCTTTTTCCCTCCAACAAATATAATAAAATATTCCATAAAAGTTGGACCTTGATTTGGTTAATAATATTTTAATTATGCACCAATATCTAGACTGACTCAATATTTTGTTATAAATAGAAGGGTTTTCCCATTCATTTGTCACCTTTTGTTGCCTAAAGATCACTCTGGATCTCAACTCTTGGTTTGGCTATTGATCCACCATCATAGCCATATTTTTCATTTTTGTCTGGGTTTTCTACACCATCAAGAGAGAGGAATTCTAAATCTGAAGTGCTGAGGACTTACAAGAACCCATCCCATTGAGGAGAACAAGGAACACCCTCTTGTGTTTTCCTCCCAGGTGCCATTAATAAAAAATTATTGGATATATTCTTGTCTTGTCTATTGGATCTATGGAGTAAATCTTATTTTTTCTACTGTTTAATGTCTTCTAATGCATAGATCTAGATTTTTGCAGCGTTTGTCTTGATCATCTAACTGCAAATCTGAAGATATTAGCAATCATTTCTACTGTTAGGGTTGTTTGTTATGCGCAGCTAAAGTGGTATTTTTTCGTACGCTTCGAATCAAGATTCATACTAACATATAATATCGAAAACCATCACCAAAAGGCCTTAACAAAGAAAAGTTTCAAACTACAATATCTCTTTTGTCCAACCTTTGATTTGAGCAATTGTTTTTGAAATCACTTATTTTTATCTAACGAAATTGTATTTGCAATTGATTTCTAAAAATTCTTCTTAAGAATCTTCAAAAATCATTTGGAGTGTTTTGGCTCCAAAGCTACAAAAAAATGAAAGAGAAAATTTGGTAATTTTGCTCAGGAAAGTGTTATATTACCACTTGTTCCTTAGCACATAGAATATTGACAAACCAAATATTCAAGAAACCTTTTTATTTCATTAATCACAACCCTTGAGGTAGGGAAAACTTAGATTTTGATTATTTTATTGAATGCTCAACTCTTATTCACTCACCTCTTCAAGGATGTAACGTCACAATACCCTAAACTTGATACAATAATATTCAAGTGCATCACCACATAAGGAGGACTCCATCCTTATATAACTATATAGAAAATGCTTACCATATCCATATCCTAACTACCTAATGAGCCTCCTTTAATGAGACCATGCTACATTTATCTAATGCTAACTACTTAGTGGCACTGTTCCACCATGTTTTTGAGATGCTTGAGCACATGACTAGAAAAATGCACATGCTACATTTATCTAATGCTAACTACTTAGTGGCACTGTTCCACCATGTTTTTTAGATGCTTGAGCACATGAGTGGAAAAATGCACATGGGGATGTGTGAAAACCATTGCCAAATTTTAGAGAAATTGATGGGAGATGTGGGGACATCAATGACCCTAAAAGTTATAAAAATACAAATAAAAATGATAACATCCTAGTTATAACAATTTATCCCATGTAAATTTGTCATTATACAATATAATATGAATTCATTAGTATGCAATATAAATATTAAATAGTCGAAAGTAAATAATAATAAAAAGTAAAAACAAAATTGATACAAATAATAATAAAAAGTAAAAAAAAAATTGATACAAATTCATCAATAATAACTGTAAGTTTTTGAGAAATATATATTTATGAAAACTTTACTATGTAAAAAAAATTAATACAAGTTCATCAATAATTACTATAAATTTTTGAGAAATATAAAAGATACTAATTATGTTGTAATAAAATAAAAATTACATTAAAAAAAACCAAGACAAAAAATATATATATATTATAAAAGAAACCCAATACACAGAAAAAATGTGTGAAAAATAAAAATTCTAAATGGTAATGATTCTTCTTCTTTCTTTCCTTCTATTTTTAGCCTTTTATCCCTTCAAATACTCCTCTATGATTCAAAGGAAAATGCTAAACAGTAATACCTAAACACCCTCATGGCAAAACCATACTAATAACTATAATCCTTAAACTTTTTTTTTTTTTTTTGGTTAGAAACACAACCTACCTATACTCACAAATCCTTAGCCACAATCCTTTCGTTAATTTAGCGAGAATAAAGGTTTAGGTGGGCCAAGAAAGTTGGAAACTGATTTAATTTTTACTCAAAATGTGGAATCACAGTGAAATTAAGTGGAGTAAACAAAGCAGAGGAGGAGATTTAAAAATAGAGAAGAAAGATTGGGTACTCTGCTGTACTATCTTAATGAAATCAGGGTTGCCACCTTGATGTCTGTGTGCTCCTTTCTAAATGTCTTTCTATTACTGTTAGTTGTGGGAGCTCGTTTGACGAATTTATTACATTTAGCTGCGTAGATTATGGGGTTGCATCAAATTATTCATGGCTGGACTCAAATTATTCTTTTATCTATTTGTGTAATTTAATGCTTGGACTGGACTTTTGCCCAGCATTCATAATTTTATTGAGATTTAATGCCACCAAAACAACTTTAGATCACTTCTTAGGACACCTAAACCATCCCTGGCATAGTTACCAAATTCGACCCTATAAAATTCAATAAGAAAAAAATTTGACATTGTACCCCTCACATATATAAATTTAATTTAATTTAACCATTATTACATTTCAAATGAAAATTCACTAAATTTTTCTGAGTAAAAATATGGATTTGCAGTACTGTTATGAATTTGCAATTAAGGTTTGTTGTTTTATAATTTTTTTTAATATTGAATTTATTCTTCTTTGTTTTTTTTACTATTTAAAATTGAAATTTGTCATCTTATCATTTTTTTCAATATAGAAGTTATAGTTTTTTATTTTTTATATAGTAATTACTGGTTTACAGCCAATTTGGCTATTTTATAATTTTGATTGAGATACAAGTTATCTCTTTTTTTACAATTTGTCATTTTATATACTAAAATTTCTGATATAGAAATTTTTTATTTTTTTTCCCACAAAAATTCTTTTCTTTAATTTCTTTTATAAAAATTACTAATTTATTAATTAACCTTCTAAAAAACTATAATAACTAATTGATTTTGATATTAACTTTGATTTCCACTGCATTATTCCAGTTTTCCACTAAAACCACGCAGTTCCAAAACTTCTTTTGACTTTCCTTCCATTATTTTCACCAAGACAATTTGTGGAAATCCAAACTCTATTCTCCCAAATGCAGGACCTTGTTTGTTGTAGGTCCACGATTAATTAATTATCTCTGTCAGATAATCATTAAATATTTCATATTAGATAGAATTATTCATTAATT
This sequence comes from Pinus albicaulis, assembly GCA_034641835.2. Taxonomy (NCBI): domain Eukaryota; kingdom Viridiplantae; phylum Streptophyta; class Pinopsida; order Pinales; family Pinaceae; genus Pinus; species Pinus albicaulis. The sequence goes on along the minus strand of CM076584.1, from coordinate 593,907,478 downwards.
ACCTCTGCCAAATTAATTAATCACTGTATGTCATGTTTTCATTTGAGCGCTTAATATGCCAGATCCTTACCCTTTTTTTTTTTTTGGTGTAAGGCTTTGATTCAATTCGATTCGATTGGAATCTATGAGCCAATCTCGATCTTAATTGACAAATACACAAGTATTAGTTTGCTTCTTATCTTAAATAAGGAAAAATGAAATCATTTCGTTTTTTTTAAAATTTTCAGCATGAAAAAACTTTTAGTTTATATAAATGTACCAGATCAAAATATCAAAAACATCTATACATACAGTTTGAAAAGTCATCATAATCATAGGTCTTGTGAGCCATACATCATCATTTTCTATATCTTATATGCATATGAAACATATATAAAAACTAAATTGTTTGTTCCAGAATTCATCTATCAATTCTTGCAAAAAAAACACAACCTTTGAACATAAATCAAAATCGGAAAGGTCTATCCCTTGACCCTCCACGCCTTCAAAATGATTCCTGTACATGTTGGCAAGAATATTCGCATCATCAAAAAGCCAAGAGAAACATTAACCCACTCCCCCAGCGCTATCGTCATTCGCCAAAACAGTTACATGTATTTCCCAAGACCATCATTTGTCCCCAAAAAGTTGAACCATATTTAGAACATATGCACAGTGCCCTTAGCACCAGTCCCCTTTTCCTCAGTGAGTTCATAATTAATCTCTCCCAGCCTACCATTCAATCTCAATTTTGACAGCTTGTCAGCTATGAAATTCTTTTCTCTGTATATGTGTGAGAAGGTAATCGAGGAGAAAGTACCAACCAACTCTTTTATATGCTTCATCCAAGAAATGAGTTGCACAGGTGCCAAAATGTTTCTCTTGTTTAGATAATCAATCAAAACCTTTGAATCACCATAAATCTGAATGGATTCAATGCATAAATGCCTAGCAAACCAGAGCAAGCCCCATAAAGCCAATGTCTCAACTCTCGTATTTGAACCCATGCCACCATTCCAAAAAAAATTGTAATGGCACAATGGACTAATGAGTAACCATGCTCCGCATCCACACATCCCATTATGTGTTGTGCCATTGAAGAAACCCACCGAGTATGAGAAATCAAAAGGCCTCAATCTGATCGACAAATCCTTTGGTGGCTTCTGCATCGGTCTGGAAACCTCCCATTGTTGCAAAATTTGAGAAGCAATCTCAGACTGAGACCAAGAACAGTCCTTGAAAATATTTAAATTTTTGCACTTCCATATTTTCCAATGGAAAATAAGGGGAATGATGCGGAAATATTTGCATTTTGAGACCCACCATGACGCACACTCCTTTGTAGATTGGTAATCACTGTCACAGAAATTGAAAAACTTGCATAACAGTAATCTAACATCTTTAGAGAAGGCACACTTATAGAACAAGTGCTGGTTATCCTCATCCTCCATCCTACATAGTGAACATCTCCTCGGACCATTCATACCTGTCTTCTTTATATTGGTCCAGGTTAAATTTTTGTCCTACCAAACACACCATAAAAAGATGACAATTTTAAACTATGCGTATACCTTCCACATCTTATTAAACCAACACTCCACCCCCTGTCCACTGTAATTAACCATAAGTTCCTTGTAAATTTCTTGAGTGAAAATGTTTCCATTTTTTATAATACCACCCCAAGTAATGGAATCCCCTTCCGTCGATTGCATCCATCCCATCCCCCTAATCCTTACCAGATACTTAGTCCATTCAATATTCATCTGGCCCTGCAAACCGAGAGCCTCCACTTCATACCATATTGGCATTCCGTCCTGCCACCCCTTTATAATCTGTGACATATAAAAGAAACCCCTTCTATGCAGGAAATCCAGAGTACTCTCCTCCAGAGCAACTTCTGGCTGGAAACCCTTGATTGCGCCTTCTCCAATCAGTGTTCTATGTCTGCTCCCGAAATTCCATTTCAAGAGTTTTTTGAAACCTGGCCAAATAATTAAAAACCCCCTCCATATCTGCGAGCATTTTCTTTTTCTGTTCCATCCGCTTATAAATACATCTTCCAATTCCTGAGATTTTATGTACTTAAAATGAATAATCTCACTCTAGATACCTTCCATTTGCATGCTTTGCCACATAGATTTTATGATTAAAGATTTGCCAAAGATCTCCATGTTCATTAAACCCCAGCCTCCCTATTCTTTAGGCTTTGCAATGAGGTCCCATCGAGCCAAGTGAATTTTCCTATCACCGTTCATACCATTCCATAAAAAAATTGTTACAGACATTCTGATCCTTTGTTGTTTAGTTTTTGGGATTAGAAATAAATGTGCCCAGAAGACTGAGATCTGCTGCAGGACCGCTTGGATAAGGATCATCTTTCCTCCCTTTTATAAGCACTTTAGAGACCATCCATTGATGCGTTTATGAAAATTTTCAACAATCCATTGCCAATCCTTTACTCTATAGGACGCGAGTTTGAGTCGAAAGCCCAAATAAGAAATCCCCTCCGTGAGTGGCCTCAAATTAAAATTAAAAGGAACTTCTATCTCATTTAATATCATTTGCTCCCCATTTTCATAATAAATACAAGAGTTTTTCTTATTAGCAATCATATCAGTAGCGTGACTGAATCTATGAAACATGTGGAACATCGTCAGCCAATAGGATCGAATCAGCCTCCCAAAAAACATAGCATCATCCACAAAAAAACTGTGAGAAATCTCCTTTCTTTCAGTAACCCTGATCCCCCTGAACGTGCCCAGCGCTGTGGCCTCATTCAACTTAATGCTTAAAGCGTCCATAGTTAAAATAAAGAGCAAAGGAGAAAAAGCACACCCCTGACGCAAACCTCTGCCTGGCTTGAAAAAACATGAAGCAGTCCCATTAATAATAATTGCCATCACCGATGTTGTGACGCAACCCATAATCCATTCCACTGCATTCCTATGGATACCAATCTTATAAAGCACCATTCTAAGGAAAGCCCAATCAACTCTATTGTATGCCTTACTTAAATCCATCTTCATAAGAATAACGTCAACTTTTCTGTCATGAATCAAATGCATTACCTTCTGTACTGTTACCACTACATCATGAATAATACGCCCGCTCAAAAACCCCGATTTCTCCTTTGTAATATACTTGGAAAGAGTCCCTTTTAACCTTTCAGCTATCAGTTTTGAAGTGATCTTATAAAGAGTATTGCATAAAGAAATCAATCGATAATCCTCAAAATTTTCGGATTCCTTTTTTTTTGGAATGAGTACTATAAAAGTAGAATTTACAGATCTCAAAATCCTCCCATCTCTTTTGATTTCCTCAACCATCTCCATCACCTCCTCTAACAGTATATCAGAAAAGTGCAAGAAAAAATCGGGAGTCCAGCCATTTGGGCCAGGAATTTCATCATATTTAAAGGACCTTAGAATGCTCTACTTCCACTGGTTCCACTTTCCTGAAAAAAATCTCATTCTTTGCATCATTAAACATCCTTGGAAAACCCCGCGCCTCCCAGATTTGATCCGAAATGTAGGCCCCTTCTCTAGCCTTATACACATCAGAAAAAAATTTATAGCCTCCTGCTTTATGCTTTTTGTAGTATGAAAATCCCTTCCTTCATTTTTAATATGCCATATAGCGTTTTTCCTTCTCCTTCCACTTGCATAGCTGTGGAAATATTTAGTATTACGATCCCCCGCTTTGAGCCAAGTTTCTCTACTCTTTAAACTCCAGGATTGTTCCTTAATACGTAGATAATTCTTCTTTCAGTCTCCGATTCCGATCTTTTTCCAGACTACTTCTTGAGGCCTTCCATTTTTTAAAACTTTTAACAACATCTTGGTATGAGCCATAATCTCCAGCAGTCTTTGGTCAATTTTCCTCTTTTTTTCTCTTTCCCAGAACTTATCCTTCGAATTAAGGATTTTTAGACTTTTGGATAGAAATTCCATAGAAGAGACACTCGATTCCCGCCTATTGGTTTTAAAGAAATCCCTAACCAATACATTAAAATCAGCATCCTCCAGCCATGCATGATTGAACTTAAAAGGATAGCCCAAAAACGCATTTTCAAAATTCCATTTAACAGTATTTGGGCGATGATCGAATACCATCAAATCCATGACACTAACCTCAACCCCTCCCATATAAGATAGTATAACTTCTTGAAAAGTGCCCGGTCCAACCTCTTATTTATGAAATCCTCACCCCTCCTCCCATTATACCATGTCGGTCCATGAACGTCCAGAGGAATCTCCTTTAGACTGTTGTATTTGAACAAGTCAGCCAAGAAATCCGATAACAGATCCTCGCGACCAACACCCCAAACATCCTTCCTGCTCATAGTGCAGTTAAAATCCCCCACGAGCATAGAGATTTCCAGAGATAGAAACCCACATATTTCCATCCGCTTCCAAAATCCCTCTCTATCATAATAGGGAGCATACATATTAATAAAATTAACTCAAAGATTAAGCCCCCTCAAACGCCTAGAAATCAAAATGCCACCAAAAAAACCAAATGCCTGAAATGAGGCCCATCTCGGGTACCAAATCACTGCCAGCCCGCCAGATTTTCCATCAGCATCCTTCCTAGTGATGTGCCAATCTGGAAACTTTTTTCGGAAATAAACTATAGAACTGTCAGCACTGGACATCATTTCTTGAATAAAAATAAGACAAGACTTCAACTTCACATAATCATCCCTTAAAGACAAAAACTTACACCTCCCCCCCAATCCCCTGATATTATGCGAGCATAGAATCATCAGAAACCAATTTTGATGGCTTAAGGGCTCTAAGTACCCTATCTAGAGCAAAGGTGATTGGAATATCCCTAAAAATAACACCCAACAGATCAGGCTCCCTGATGTCCACTACCATCACCATATTTTTCTGTCGAGGCCTAGCTTGTCCCTTTCGCACAGTAACAATAGAGGCGGACAAAGGACTTATGCAAATGGGAGGCGACAAAGGCTTTCCAGAGTCAATTGTAAGAGAGGTCATATAAACCTCAGGGTTATGTAGGAGGAGTTCAATTTTGCTGCCCATCGAATTTCTTGGTGACAACGACAAAAACTGCGAGGATGGATCCGAAGAATTAGCTGCCTGGTGATCCTCCAATGCACAAGAATTTGTTGAAGGAGAACCAGAACCCAAAAGTGATCTTACCCAAGGATTTGGACTCGAAGAAGCATTCATACAGGGCATAGACACCTCATCCCCACCCACCACATCAATATTCTCAAGTCTAGATCCCATACCCACAGTGGTGCAAAGACCATCACACAAAGGGAGTTGAGAAACAACAGGTTGATCCTCTGGTACAGGGTGAATGATATTAGGCGAAATAGACTCCAAAAGTGAGCATCCGACATGCTTAAGGCTCATGTTATTAATCGGACCGGGCATAGACACCTCATCCCCCACCGACACAACACTTTGAACAATTCTGGTTCCCAAACCCACCGTAGCACAAAGACCATCTAACATAGGCAATGAAGAAACAACAAAATTAGAATTGTGTGTCGAATTCCACTTACCTGAAGACACAACCCAACGTGAGGATTTCTGCAAATTAAACGATGAGTTTTCCTACACTTCCAATCCCACGCGGTCCTTAGCCAAATGATCGCCATGACGAAGCATTTTGCAGTTCTCCGTAGATGTCCAGTTTGTTGGCAAACATGACAACGAAACGGTAATTTCCAGTAATCTATAATTTTGTGGTGAAATCTCCTCTCCCATTCCAAGTCCACATACGTAGGCAACCCACCCGAAAACGACAGCTCCACCAAAACCCATGAAATCCTTTTATCAAAAGTTCCAATGCACTTTGGATCCACAAACCTACATGTTCCGATGGAATTTCCAATGGCTGTCAGCACCTACGGAGACCAGAACTCCAGCGACAAGCCTAATAGCTTGACCCAGATCAAATGATTGGGAGGGGTATCCCGTTTTGGGTTAAAACTGACGTACCACCTATGAAAAGCTAAGAATACCCTCCCACATGCCCAGGTATGCCTATAAACCTCCCCTACATCCTCCGCCTTGGAAAACTGGAAGCTCCACCAATTATTTTGCAAGCAAAAAATCTTCGGTGAATAACCCAGCAGAGTGGTCCAAACCTCTGTTAGCCACTGTATAAAGTCTGAATTTGCCAGATTCTTGTACACCCATCTCCCAACTAGTGTACGCGTCTGCAACTTTCTGCCCTTTCCCACATTATGTCCTGTCTAAAACTTAGAAGTCTCCCCTCTGGTAGAGGTTTAAAAAGCTTGACCGGTCGCCCCCCAGACAGATTCTTATCAAAAAAACTATTCTTTTGAGTCCAACGAGGATTCTAACAGTCTCAGGGTCCAGGGCGGAAACAATGGTTTCAAGAGTATTTTCATGATTCAGAATACCCGCAGATTCAGTTTTCTGTCCACCCTCCTCTACCACCTTCACAATGTGTGTGGATGCCTCTAGTCTAGCCTCATAGCTGTCCAGTTACTGCAGAAATGACGACAGGTCCTTCATCTGTCCTCTCATGAGCCCCCCCGAGGAAAAACACGTCAGAAAAGAAACAAACACTCCGCCGTTACCACCGGGATAATTAGGCACAAATATTATAGCAAAAAAGATGACTGCACATCCACCCGTTGTATGTGTCAGTCACTCCCCATCCTGAGAGAAGGACTTTAATAAGGTTGTACACACAACAGTTGGCCTGCATGCTAGTTCCACCAACCCCAGAACCTCAATAATACACATTCGCCACCTTAATTAGAAAGGCCCCCTCCCCGAGATAAAACGACATAAATGTGGACCAACTCAAAGCATGTAGAATTACTACCCACCTAAACACGTACACAATCGGATCAAAATAAGTCCCTTCTATTAACACACTAAACCCCGAGCATATACACCGGAAAAATATGTTCAAAAAATTATGGTACCCCACAATCCCTCGGAAAAAGGCTTTAGTTCTCAGAGAGCCGAAGAACTAGCGCCCCGCTAAGAGCCCAAAAGCAATTTACTTGCAACAACAAAAAATACAGTAAATGCGTCTGGTCACCTCCCACCATTCACGACAAAACTGAAATTTGAACGCTTGACATGGTTTCATGCATATAAAATCTAAAAACCATGAAGAGATACCTCGAACCAAGTTTTTTATCTCTTACCCCCGGTACATCCTCCTTTCCATAACCACAACACCTCCAAAATTCTATAAACCTCCCTCAAAGACCATATATACTTTGTATGTCTCTCGCTGAACTGTGAGGAGAGCCATTCCTGTAGTGTGCATGATAGTGATTTCACTCTCATTGTTGAGATCTAAAGCATAATTGTCCACTCTAACAACATTAAGATTACAACTACCTTATATGTTCCATATCATATCATTTTATTAAAAGCGCCGATTCTCCATGAACAGAGTCAATGAAGAATAACTGTTGAAATCATTATGTTTTTATCACTGAGTCTACACTCTAGATCCCCAAACACAAAATTATTAAAACCTATAGCCATTGATTTATTATTCTGGTAAAGACAAGAGAGGTTCTCACTTGGATATTTTCATCATAATATATACCCATTCCTCAGATTCAGGTTGGATAGAAGTGATCTTGAATCTACAAGACATAGAAATATTCCTGGCTGCATTTGATCTTCTTTCAGATTGGGAAGCAGTTCATATAACTCATCAATCTTTCATCTCCTTTTTCCTGTCATTTTTAATTCTAATTTTCGACATTATTGGAATCGCTAATTGTGGATTGAGCATCATTTGCAAAAAATAATTAGCATTGTATAATCGACTTGTTAGCTTTGTCAGAAGAGCGCACCATACCTAAAGAATTATTCACCTTACCCAATCGAATCAAAGAATTTACTTATTTAATACAACTGAACTTGGTAACTGGAAGGTAAAAATTAAAATAATATTTCTTAAAAACTTAAAAGTTTAAAATTTTGAGATTATTTATTTACTATTTAGCTTTATTTATTTTTTATTTTAATAACTATAATTTAATCATTAAATTCTAAGGTTTTTTTTTTTTTGGTAAGTTAAGCTATTCTATTATTTAGAAAAAAGAGAAGTTACATATGCTACAGGAGGCTTTGGCAAGTTGCAGCTTTAGTTACTCGATTTCGGGGCTGCCTCACAGGAGGGAACCAACCCAAACAAAACTTAAGACAAAATTTACAATATGTGCAGTAGCGCTTATGTATCTAAGAAGCACAAAATATGCAGAAGCAAAAAAGCACTGATGGTGGCAAGCTTGAAAAAAAACATGGAAGAGATATGTGGTTGCGGAGGTCTCAATATTCATCGTCATCATCATTGTTGGGGACCTCCTCCTCAATGGGGAAAGCAGGTGCCTGCGCAGCCGCTTCCTCTGAATCAGCCAACGAACACCTAAGTTTGTGGACTGGTGCGTAGAGGATGGGAGAATTCGGATCTTCCTCGTCAGGGACGCGAATCCAGATGCCATCAGAATCCATCACCCAAACATCTGAATCATCATCTTCCTTCTCCTGAATCGGGAACGGGTCAGTCTTGCGGAGCTAGGGATGCGTCTGGTGAGCGATGGTGGACTTCCGCGGGCTGCACCTACCTCTCTGTGCAACGTGCACAGAGGCTGCTTCCTCCTGCTCGGGGTCGGGGCTCTGATGCGCTAAAATGTCGGAGGAGGAGCCTTCCATTGACTCGAGTCGATTTTCCTCGCCATGGTATAACGTCCAGGGAGAGCCCCTCTCTCTCCACCTCAGATGGTTCTTTGGTGTAATCTAGGGGCCATTTCACAATAAGGCAGGGGTGAGAGGTTAAGGGAGGGATACACAGCAGGGGGGCAAGCAACGCTAGGGCTCGGGAAGTCGGAAGGGATGGTGAAGAGATGCGCAGTATGGGATGTCACAGCCCAGAGGGGATTGCGCAACACAATGCTGAGAATAGGGCTGCGTGGCCTTCTGAAATCAAGGAAGTGTCAGAGCTGAGATGAAAAAATGAAAGGTAGAGGGAAAATACGGTGGGTTGTTCGGGGTTGGGAGCTCATTCTATTAAGGGGGCTTGGACACGTTTGAGGAGGATGGTAATGAGTATGCTTCACACGCAGCTGCGTGCCATGTTCGAACGCCTGAGCAAGCTCGAGGGGAGGGGGATGGCTGATATGCAGGTTAAACATGATAATAATGAATGGAGATAGATGCGGAAGGGTGCCCAGGATAGGGTGATGCAGTTCCCAATGTCTCATCATCATACCTGATTCTGTTAGTCTTGTGCGGATGGCTAACAGTTTGAGGATCCACAACAGGTGAGGCTCTACGCAGAAGATCTCCGTTCTCCAGGGTGTGTGAGATATGATTATCAATCATGTCAGTTCTGTCACCCGCATCCGGGGATTAAATTCTAAGTTATTCTTTATTCTTTAATAATAGTCCTAAAAACTTTTAATATTATAACCTTTTAACTGACTAGTTAAATAACGGCTAGTTTTAACAACTGGGCAATGTCGCATCCTTACTATTTATTCAATGAGATCGATTTCTCTGAAGATGAACCGACCAAATCCTAATGATGTGATTAATCCGAGAGACATTTATCTACATTATGGATCACAAAAGTCTTAAATTTAACATTATCTGTATTAAAAATTTAGTTTTTTGATAGATTTTTTTGAGTTGATTTTAGTCTTGAATCTAATTAGAAATGGAATAAATAGCTAAGTTTAGGTCAAAAATGGAAAAAATTATAATTTAAAATGGCTAAATTTAAACAATAATAAAAAAAAATCATATCACTAAACTTAACTATATCCTTCACCACTTTTTTTAACACCCACCTATATGAATAAACCAACTGGGCCTATTTTATTGAATATGTTACCACTATAAAAGGAAGGGTGAAACAAAGTCTCTTGATCACAGAACTAACTATACATATAGTGTATATTGTCAATATTCCATTGCATGACATGGATAGAATCTTGGGAACCTAAGAAATGTGGAGTTGTGCTGTGGAACCCTACATCTCACTGGATTAAAATAAAAAAGCCACAAGAAAAAAACATCATCAATACAATTGACAACAAAATTGCCTGCTCATGGTATGTTTTAACTCTCATATTGCCTGCTCATGGTATTTTTTAACTTTCATCAGGTACAGAATTAAGGAAAATAAATACCCCTAACAAACACTATTCTTTTAGAAACAGAGCAGGTTCATAAAAGTTCAATGAAAACGAAAATGAGATGCCAAAGTTCACAGGAGTTTGCATTTTGACTTCCACATTAGAACAGAAAAGCAGAAGTAAAGAAATCCACATGATATAGATATTTCCTACAACTCTAAAAAAAAATTGAAACTACAGACGACGTGAGCCTACTCATTGAAAGAGTGGAGAAAGTGGATAAATATAAAAGAATAAAACAGTTTGCAGTACTGCAACAATGAACCTATATTTATGGATAACTAAAAATAAATATAAATGGTAGACTTGGTAGTCGAAAGAATGAAATGAACATTCTTGGTTTATTTTGATGGTTCAATGACAAACAATATTATTTCAATATTCAATTAAATGCCAACCACTTATTCTTGGTTTATTTTGATGGTAGAGTGACAAACAATATTATTTCAATATTCAATTAGATGCCAACCACTTAATTTATTTAGTTTGCTCAATATATATTCATCCAATGGCATCCCACAATATATATAGCTTTGGTTATTTTAATTATATATTACTTTAACCCTATTTTTACTAATGTAAAAATATTTTGTTAAAAATAATCTGTAAAATTAGATTCATAGTTACTAGTTATTATGAATATATTTGAGAATAAATGAATAACTAAATATAAATATAAATATCAATGGTAGATTTGGTAGTAAATTAGCATACTTAGTTTTAAAATGATTTACTCTTATAAATAGTAACAAGGTTGTGGTGAAGTCCATAGATAATTTTTTCCAATTTTATTTTGGAAAAGCACGTGTTAAAAAATAGTTTTCACCCTTTTTTCCTTGATAAGTGTCACATTTTTGGTGAAAATAGATTAATACAAAACTTCATTGTGTGCTAAAAAAGATTAGACAATATATTCTTGTAGGCTTTATGGAAATACAGATGACCAATAGAGGGTGATTACTTCCCATGTTGAAGAGAGTATAACTATATGGGATGAGACTTGTTGCATCTAGATACAACTTTTGAAGATCGTAGCACCTTTCACAACACTCCAATATTGCCTCTTTGTGTCATCAATAATTTATATTTGAATTTGGGTTAAAGTAGAATTATTTATGCTAGTTTGTGAGGAGGTTTCATAATCAAGTAGGGTTTTTTTTTTTTGTAAGCTTGGCATGACTACATTTTTATCACATCTTCATCATGTCCAATATATCACCCCGATTGGGGCGGGAAATTGAACCAGTGACTTCACATCAAGGAGTGCCTTAACAGAGCACCCGATCACCGTCTATCCAAGACCCCGTGGACATAATCAAGTACGTTTATTAATTGGTCTGAAAAAAAGAAAATTAAAAAATTAAAGGTGAATAGTTCATCTTACTAGGATAAAACATATACAACACTGTTGGGTGCAACTCAACTTGGCCTTGATTTTGGCTAAGTCTCTGCATTTTGAGGAGTGTTGCCCAAAGTATACCACGCAACACAACATTTTGGAGATACCGCGCAGTATCCTAGGGGTTTCGGGGTGGGTCAAAGCCCCTCCTATTGTAATGGGCCTGGGTTAGATTTGCTTGTATTTTGCTTAGCCCATGGTATTTGGACCATGGTTTTGTAACGATGTAATACTATATAGAGTGATGCAATGCTATGTTAGAAATAATAGGTGAATAATCATTGTAAGTTCTATGGTCACAGGCTAGTTTGTATCTATCTTTTGTAGCGAAGGAAAGGCTTTGCAAATGACTGCGCATAGACCTTGGAAGAGTCTACGGCTTAGTGCGCAGACCACCTGCAGTTGTGTGCGTAGGTCGGAGAGCTGGATGTACTTAAAAGATCCATCATAATAGAAAATAAGAGGTTTTGTGAAGATATTTTGTGTTCTTATGTGTTCTTGTCTATTTGCCTAATATCATTTGTTATGTAGTAACTATTATAGTTGTGCGTTATAACAATGCAGTTTATGATATTGTTTATATGTTCTGTTGAATGTAGCGAAGTAAGTGAATGGTTTAATACAACGCAACAAGTTTATGCATGTTAAGGGATAATAGTAGCACAGTAGATTAGCCACATCCTGCAGTCCCTCAAGGTTGGAGAAACCTGGTTCTGCAACCATCCATAGTCACCTCAGGTGATACTACGATCTGCTTGTAGGTTGTTGCCAAAAGGGCGGGTGATCAAGGGTTTTGTTAGTGCGAAGCATATATTGAACCTAGGTCAAGCCCAAACAAGCCAACAAATGGTTCTGTTGCCGGGACCGAGATTTGTTTGAGGGACATGTGGACGTGGCACCCGTCGAAGAAGGAAATTTAAGATTGGATAGTCTAGAAGGAGTGAGAATTTACAGATAAAGAGAATAAATTCATGCTTAACATATGAAGCTTGGTTGCAAAGATATATTTTTACAGAACAATATGAAATTTTCTTCGAATCATTCCCTGGTGAATTGTATGAGTGGGTGTCGATATTGACTGAAAGGAAGGATTGATTTAAGAACGATGAACCTACATCGTGGACTCCTGAGCCGATACAACGACTGAAGAGTACTAACAACAAGATTTCAAGGGATTTATATTTATGGATTGATAGCATCTTGGGTGGATTAATTACTGAGTTCGCTATAGACTCGACTTTGTCCTACAACGAAACAAAGTGAATATTATTCAAAGGACCACAGGGTAACTATATGAATTCTTTGAAACTTTGGATTAAGATGATTTTGTGCAAAAACAGAGTTTTATGGATGAAATCAGATTGTTAGTTTACTTATGTTTGGAGGAAGAAGTAAATCTGAGCAAGAAATTGATACAACGCGAATTGGAAAAAGGTATAAAGTAGGTACCAGAAATATATATCACAAAGAATATCCGAATACCTTCAGAGAGACTGATTATAACCCTCTACAGAGTGAATCTAAAGATGAAAAAGAAGAAAACTACCTAAGGGACTCCCAGGAAACTCCGCAGTATACCCCCTAGCAACCTGAGAGCTTGCTGAAGCCAAAATGCAACAGTAGTTAGGGTGTTGGTGGTCTCCCTTCTCCCCCTAGACCTCCTACCCCCCCTCCCCCTCCCCCTCCCCCTTACACCCCCAAAAGATGTATGGCTGATGACATTAAGCTACCTGTTTTAGAGAAACTAGTTTAGAAGAGCCATAGCAGTTTTGGTTTTTATCTGAAGCTGTATGGACAACAAAGCAGCTCACTGAAGAGGATATAAAGAAGGTGTAGCTCATTATGACATTGCGAGATATAGCGCTGGCATGGTACATGAAGTATTCAACCACTCAAAATGGTACATTTGTAGATATTAAGCAAGCATTAATACATGAGTTCAAGAAACTGAAATCTCAATCACAATGCATTACTAAGTTAAAGGAAATCAAACAGAAAGTCAATGAGTATGTTTGGGAGCTTGATCAAAGGTTTAAGGTGTTATTGGATCAAGTGAGTTTCAACATACCCCCATAACAACATAAGGAATGGTTTATAGTTGCGCTGTTGCCACATATCAGGTTGCCATTAACACAAAAAAATATAGAAACTCAAGCTGAAGCTTTGGAAATTGCCATGAAGTTGGAAGCTTCGCTGATATGGGACACTAATGTAGGTATGCAACAGATTCAGAGTCAACTGGCAAACATGACCTTGCAATTGCCAGATATCAAGAAGGGAAAATAAGTCAGAGAAGAAGTATGTTGTATAAAAGTCAAATCAAAAGGCCATTCTAAGGAACATTGCCATGTTTTCAGAGATTAATTGGCTAGTGCCACACCTAATCCCTTAAATGCATGATCTAGTAAGTGGTGCGAAATATGCAGAACTAGAGGCCAACATCGCTCAGAAGATTTTTATTTGTTGCAAAAATATGTGCAGACCTCAAGGAAATTGTTTTGAAAATTTTGTAATTCAGTAGAACATGATGAAAATAATTGTTAAAGTTGTGATCTAATGATGGAACACAACTTTGATGCTTATACAATGCAAGCAAAGGAGCGCACACAAGAGGCCAATGGACACCGCGGTGGTCAAGGAGGTTATCAAGGAAGTGTTCGAGGTGGTTGAGTTGGTTGAGGAATAGGTAATATCATTTTCTATAATTGTGGCCAGGTAGGTCATTTTGCAAGAGATTGACAGAAACCTACTACGACATGTAATTATGGTAAATATTTTGACCATGTAATTGAAGACTGTCCTATACTTATGGCAAAAATGCAAGAGAAAAGAAACCACCAACCCACACAAAACATCCAAATGATGAAGGCTAAAAGAAGGAACAATGAACCTTTTGTTAACATTGTCACTAGAAGTGGAGCTGCGACTGGAAGTGATAAAGATGATGGAAAGAAGGAATTTGAAAATCTAGGTGCATGCATTAGAAAAAATCTAAAAAATTCCTCTTTTTTATGTTCAGAGAGAACAGAAAGTGTTTATGGAGGTGAAGTGAAGTTTCATGGATGTAGGAGCTTCAACTTCTACTGCACACCGCAACATGATAGTAGTTCTGACACAGAACCAAGCAGTGACGCAGGATCAAGCTTTGACACATAATTCAATAGATCACACAAATAATGTGAGATATTTTCTGTAGACGTGTACGAAGTTTTTGAGAGATCAAAAGCCAGTAGAAGGGCTTCAAGAATTGGTAAATTCCTGTGCATCAAATGAGACACCACGAAGTGAGGTGCACACAGTTAATAATGTACATCGACAGAAGAGAATTGGAAAAAAGATGAGAGTTTGTGCGCATATTGGAAAATATGAAATGGTTCAAGTTATTTTGGATTTGGGCTAAGATGTTAATGTTTTGACAAATCAGACATGGGAAATAATGGGTAAGCCGAAGCTACAATGGTCAAATATTTAGTTAAGACTAGAAAATTATCAAAAGATCTTTCTTATGGGAATACTATCAGGTGTCATGGTAGATATTGAAGGAGTTCACACCATTGTTGATTTTGAAGTGATAGAAATTTTTGATGATAATAATCCTTACCCAAATTTTCTTGGAATTGATCAGGAAATGGATAATATGGCCATAAAAAATGATATTTGAAGGAAGAAATATGAGGGTGATTGTTCCTTTAGATCCATCAAAAGGTGTAATATATACAGAGTCGGTAAGAGAAGAACACAACACAACAAATATTGATAACATCTATCAATTGAAAACCAAGGAAGAAGACTATATTAACCCTATTGCAGATGGAAAGCTGAGTTGGGATCATGATAGTACCCGCACATCAGATTTAGAAGAAGAACTAGAAAATTGGCAGAAAAAATTGCATGAAATATCCACAAAGCGTTGTGCAAGAATTACAAAAGCAGTTCGTTGTATGACATCTGAGATATGTAATATGCCTTATTATGATGGTTTGGGTAATGTAGAAACTTTTATTAATGATTATGAAGAAAGGGTACCAGAATATCAAAGATTGTTAGCTTTGGATAAAGCCCTAAGATCAATTCCTGCTAGATGGTGGGGCACACACAAGAAGAATATAGGAGATTGGCAGGTATGTCGAAGATTAACGTGGATAAGGTTTGGACAAGTGGAAACATAAATAAAGAAGAAATACGATGGTGAAACTAAATCTAGAGATGATATCCAACTATGCATTACAGCATGGAAGGATATTCCACAACATGAATGGGTGCATGGATTTAGTCACACCTTAGAGACAATTCCTATGAATTGGTACTTGGAAATAGAGCTGCGACATGGTACCATGAACTGGGTAGAATTGGTTGATGGGTTTGTACTAACATTCAGCTTTGAAAATGAATGTCCATGCATAGATTTTTCCCTGCAGATAGTAAAATAGAAGATATTTGAAGGTGTAGCCACACTGATATTGATGCAACCTAAATGGGCCACACAATTAGAATATGAACTAGAATGCTATAACATTACTGCAAAATAAGAAGACCCCAGAAACATTGACATAGTAGAATCATAAGGGAACTGCGAAGTACATGGACCAAAGATAGAGATGAGAGATATCACACAACCATTTCAGACTAGGAAGGTGAACATCGGATCAGAAGAAGAGTCGAAGATTGTCATAGTAGGAGATTAATGGGATGAAGAGACAACCAACAAAGTCACAAAATTTATACATGAATATCAAGAACTGTTTCCCACTAATTTTTCATATATGAAGGGAATAATACGAGATTTGGGAGTCATGAAGTTTCCCCTAAATCCTGATGCGAAGCCAGTCAAGAAGAGACATTATAGGTTGAACTCAAAGTACAAGGAGAAAGTGAAGCTAGAATTGGATAAGATGATAACAGTAGGGATTATTTAAAATGTTAAAGAATCAGAATGGGTAAGTCCTATGATGGTGCAGGAAAATAAGACAAAAGGATATATCAAGATATGTGTAGACCTAAGGAAGTTTAATGATGCATGCTTACATGATATTTTGCCAACCCCTTTCACAGATGAAGTATTGGATAATGTAGGAGGTCAGGAAGCCTATTCATTTACATATGGATTTTTAGGATATCATCAGATTAGAATTGCACTTGAAAATCGACACAGTACCACCTTTTCTACGGAATGGGGCTCATATCACTATACGGTGATGCCATTTGGGTTGAAGAATGCCCCTGCTATATTTTCCAGAGTGGTGGTCGCAACTTTTAAGGAGTACATTCACAAATTCTTGGAAGTAATTTGATGATTGGACATTATTTGGAATATTGAAAAAACATATTGGGAGCTTAAGGCTTATGCTTGACAATTTTAGACAACATCAAATCTCTTTGAATCTGAATAAGTGCATATTTTGTGTGCCTTTTGGTATATTGTTTGGACATGTTGTTTGCAAGCAAGGACTCATGGTAGAACCTGCGAAGATTCTTGTCATTGTAAATTTGGATCCACCTAAGACAGTAAGACAACTACGCACTACATTGGGACATACATGATACTACAGAAAATTCGTTAAGGGGTATACACAAAACACTGCACCAATGGAGAAATTGTTAAAGAAATATGTGACTTTTTAGTGGGATGAAGAATGCCAGAATATCCTCAACATACTAAAAGAGAAGATGGAAACTACGCCTATTCTAGTATTCGTTGACTGGAATAAGGAATTCCATGTCCATGTTGATGCTTCGTGCATAACTTTAGGAGTGGTATTATCCCATCCCGGTGAAGGAGAAACTGACCATCCTATAGCTTTTGCAAGTAGGAAGTTGTCTACAACTAAGAAGAATTACACTACCACAAAAAGAGAATATCTAGATATGGTGTATGCCTTGCAGAAATTCAAACATTATTTGCTGAGATCACATTTTAATATGTTTACATACCACTTTGCATTGAATTATTTGGTCAATAAGCCTGTCCTAGGAGGGAAGATTTGTAGATGGTTATTATTATTTCAGGAGTATGAATTTGAAGTTGTTGTTAAACTAGGAAGGTTGAATGCAGTACCTAACCATATGTAAAGATTGGAAACAAGAGAAGAACCAACTAGCATAGTAGATAATCTCTCTGATGCACAATTGTTCACAATAAGAGTAGCAGATGACCACTTTGTAGAAATTATTCACTTTTTGACCACATCGATGGCCCCTTTGGAATATACTACAGAGCAAAAGAAATAATTGTTGGTTAAGGAAGCTAATTTTTCATTGATAGCAGGACAATTATATAAGATGGGGCCAGATGAGATACTGCACAGATATGTGCCTGAACATGAAAGGTTGATGATTCTAGAAAAAGCTCATGGAAGTATAGCTGGTGGAGATTATGCAAGAAAGGCTACTGCACAGAATATCTTGAGAGCAGGTGGCCCACACTACATAAGGATGCAAAGGAGTATTGTAGAAAATGTGATATATGTAAAATATTAGGGAAACCCTCTAGAAGAGATGAGATGCCATTAGATCCCCAAGTAACATTACAGGCTTTTGACAAGTGGGTTATTGATTTTGTGGGGCCTATCAACCCACCTAGAAAGAAGATTGGTGTGATGTATATTATAGTTGCGATTGATTATCTGACAAGATGAGCCGAAGAAAAACTAGTAAGGAACTGCAACGAAGTTTATTTTTGAGTATATTTTGTCTAGATTTGGGTGTCCAAAGATATTGATGAGTGACCATTGCTCACATTTTCTGAATAAAACTATTGAAGCATTGACTGAGGAGTTTCAATTCTATCACCATAAGAGTACCCCTTTTCACCCTCAGGTCAATGGGACATTGGAGGCATTTAATAATATTTTGGAGACTGCACTCACCAAAGTATGCAATGTTAACAGAGATGACTGGGATATTAGAATTCCAGATGTGTTATGGGCTTACAGGACTACAAGTAAGAAGCTGATAGGTCAGACACCCTTCAGGTTGGTATATGGAAAATAAACTGTGATTCCAATGGAATATATTATGCCTAGCTTGAAAGTTATCGTCTTCACTAATATGGCAGACCCTGAAACAATGGAGGAAAGGATGCCAAAGTTGGTTTCTTTGGAAGAAGACATATTTGTAGCAGGATTCCATCACCAGGTGAAGAAAGCAAGAGAGAAGGCTCGAAATGATAGACACATAAAAAATAAGAATTTCAAGGTAGCAGATCTTGTTCTCCTCTATGATAGTAAGTTTGTAAAATTCCTGGGAAAATTAAAAACACAATGGTTGGGCCCATTTATTATAAAGCATATTGATGATGGTGACACAGTTCAATTGGTGAAGTTGAATGGAGAATTGATTCAAGGAAGGGTAAATGGTAGTAGGTTGGAGTTATATATGGATGACCCTGCCCCTACAACTTCAACCTGAAAAAGGAGGAAAGTCTTAGTGCCACCTGTAGTTGAAAGTGGGCACTGGACTATAAACTACTCTGTAGAAAGAGGGCTTCAAAAATGAGAGTTTCTTCGTTACAATATGGCTTATGTTGAAATTCGTAGGAGCTGCGACGTAAGATGGGTTACTCCCCACAGTATAGGGTGTGTCGAAAAAATATGACCGTTGAAAGGGAAACTTGCCGTTGGAGGAGCGGAAAAGTGCATTTGTGGAGACATGATGGAAATGATATAGGAATAGATATTCAGTTAATGATCCAGATCCAAACAAGATCTGATCTAATGATGGGGTTAGAAGATCAGGAGTGCTATAAAAAGCCGCATCCCACCAAGATTTTGGAACTTTATTGTCTGAGAGCTCTGAAACTGTTGGGTATTAAGAAGTTACAAAAGTTGTGCATGAACACTGACACACTCATCCACATTTTCAAAAAGAAAGGTTTATTCGGACCCATGGACGTCGCAACACCATCTACTACACCTGCAACATCACCATCAACTGCAACATCACCTTTCTCGCACTGAACATCACCAAGAAAGAAGCAAACTAAGGAAGAAAGAACCAAGAAGAAGCAAGATAAGAATCCCATCAAACCACAACCAGAACCCTAACCTGTCGAATATAGAAAAGAGGAAGAACAATAGATGGAGACAGAGGCTGCAACAATTTGTTTGTTGCTACCACCATACTTTCCACCTAGGAAACCATATGCGAAACCCATGAAGGACTCAAAATATGCGAAGTATGGCACATTCAACCCATTTCTGCCAGAGAAAGTACTATTTGAGGGAGAGATGCTAAGAATAATCCAAAAACTAAAGTTTTTAGATTCAGACTTCAATGACCAGACCAAGTATTCACAGTTCGCTCCAAGCAAATACCTAAAACCAGTCCATTAACCAGAGAGCAGAGTCACAAAATTGGAGCCAATGAAGTGGGAAAGAGGGTTGGAATGTTCTGGATTGCTGAACATGCTATATGTGCCACACTTTGGCAGGAGTACCATCAAAACTGCCTGTGTGAGACAATTTCTCATGTTGCTACACAATGGATACCTCTTGTTGGGGAATAGGATCCTCGTTGATGACATGCTGATAATGAGAATTACTAAATTATCATACAAAGGAAGGTTTCTCATCGAAGATTTTGTGGGTAAGGACCAAGACAAAATAGTAGAACAGACCATGAAAGAGAAGTTTGAACTGGTCAAGAGAAAGCGAGGCTATGACACAAATTCAATCAAGGACTAGGGAGTACGCTTCACCGCACATATCTTGGCTGGAAATATTATGCAAAAATGTCGAGCTAATGAAGTCCCCGTGGCAGTGGTTTCACTATCTACACAGTGAAACAACGGGGTGCAGTACAACTGGGTCGAGTATCTGTGCGGGGAATTTCTAGAGGGTTGCCATGAGGAGCAGGAGAAAGGTTCAACCTTTCACTACGTATGGTTGATTTTGATCATCACACTAATGGCATGGAAGGAACCAGAGCAATCGTAGTTTACTGCGGTAGACATAGATATGTGCAAAGAAGCACAGTATGCCTCACTGTGGCATACTACCGAGCCATCGAGAATACCGGAAAACCAAGTTTTCTTCATATTGTACCAAATGGATCTACATATGGTGGTGAAATAGCATCCTCGGCTGTCACCAAGCATGTACCAGAAGTATGACGCAGTTGCGAAGTTCAAGGCTGACTTCCATAGAATATATGTACATGCCAGGAAGGATACAATGAATACATAACATCATTTGCCATAATTTGTCACGAAAGATGATTTGGATACATTGATACAACAGTGTCCGGAAGAATGGATGATTGCAGTAGAGGAAGGAGCAGAGGATAGTCAGACAAATGAAGAAACATTGGAGCATGGAGGCTCGAGTGGAAAATACAAGGACAAAGAGGAGCAAGAGAAATATAAGGAGATGAAGCATGACGAGGATCAACGAGATCCTCTTAGAGGTGCATATCTGCTTGGAGGAAATGCATAGGATAAGGAAAAGACAACGAAAAATAAAAGAGAAAGGAATATGCACAGTGAAGTCTCCCCAAGGAGTAAGAAGAAGCAAAAGGATGATAAGTCGAAGGGCGTAATGCCCTTAGTACTTACTGAAGGGGACATCGACAAGATCAGGGACAAACTATACGAAGTGGTGGAGGAATCATGTGGAAGATTGAGGATCGCTACAATGCACTCCTCATAGGAGTTGAGCAGAGTTTTAAAGAGCTAAAGCTTCTAGTGCACGCAACTAGACAACCAATGCCGATAAGACAAGTACTCCATCCAAAGACATTGAAATTAAAAAAAATTGGGATGAGGTTCATGCAGATACCTGCAGGATATCTATAGTTCGACGCAGCTGAAGAAAAGCAGCAAGCGAAAAATTGGGAGAAGGTCGACATGAACCTTGTAGCGCTACCCATTCCGATATTGCATGAACTGCATCAAGGTATTGTAAACGAGTTAAATGAGAGAGAGAAGGGCACAAAAAAATTAAATATTCACATATAACAAGAGCAAATTGCATTGAAGAAATAACTCGACCAAGAAATAAATGAGAAGGACCAGGCATAACAACAACATAGGTGGTTGAAATAAGTGGTCGAACCCACTTGCAAAGACGTTCTAGACATATATGTTCGCAAGGAGTAACCTGTAGAAGACAAGGTCATGAAGCTTGACCTTGCTATTAAGGAATCCAAGAAGAAGGTTGAAGAAGTCCAGTTTGATTATGAGCTAAAGATTAGTGAGCTTAAAATGAAGTTCTAGCCAACCACGCCACCAAAAGTATGGGAACAAAGGCAAATCGACTTGAAAAATACAGTAGCAGGCATCTCCGACATAGTAGCATACTATGGAAAACTATTGCAAGAAACCTTGTTTATTTGGACTTCGAAACAGGAATATCCAAATGTACAAAAAGTAGAGGAGGATATCCAACAAAAGACGAAGCATTTGGAGGAAATAAAGACAACAACGAAGAAATTGCCAGTTTCGTAGAAGCCTGTAAGGATAAGTGAAGGTAAGGCTCTTTAGAAGCAGATTAAAGAACTCAAGAAGGAAGAGAAAATTTTGATGGAGAGAACTCAACCATGGCAGGATGAGGATCTCCAACTGTCGCAACAGGTGGGAATCTCCGAGAGCTTCACCAATAGAAAGAAGCAACACAAAAGAATAATGGAGGACCAATCACAAAGGAAGTTTTGGAAGAAGTATGTAGTCAAGAAAAGATAAGGGAAAATCAGGTGAGTGACTCGAGATGAGTCACATGTGAGTGTTGGGGGCCTATTGGGTGCAACCAAACTTGGCCTTAATTTTGGCTAAGTATATGCATTTTGAGGAGCAGAGCATGACGTATATCACAGAACACAAAATTTTGGAGATACCATGCAGTATCCTAGGGGCTTCAGAGTGGGTCGAAGCCACTCTTTTTGTAATGGGATTGGGTTATATTCTTGTATTTTTCTTATCCCATGGTATTTGGACCATGGTTTTGTAACGATGTAATATTATTTAAAGTGATGTAATGATATGTTAGAAGTCATAGGTGAATAATCATTGCAAATTATATGGTCATAGGTTAGTTTTTATATGTCTTTTGTAGCGAAGGAAAGGCTCTGAAGCTTAGTGCAGGGTGACCTTGGAAGAGTCTGCAACTGTGTGCACAGGTCGGAGAGATGAATGTACTTAAAAGATCCATCATAATATCAAAGAAGAAATTTTGTGAAGATATTGTGTTCTTATGAGTTCCTTTCTATTTTCCTAACATCAGTGGTTATGAAGTAACTATTATAGTTGTGCATTATAACACTGCAGCTTATTATATTGTTTATATGTTCTGTTGAATGTGGCGAAGTAAGTGAAGGGTTTAATACTGTTAGCGTAAATTCTTAACGCAAGTGTACGAAAAGAGCTCAGTTTAGTTGTATGAAAAACAACCCTAACAACACATATGGTTGCTTAAATTCCTTAAATATGCAATAGAAAGTCAAAAAAAATGTAGCAAAAACCCATATCTATGCAGTAAAAGCAGTTAAACAGTAAAAATAAATAAGAGTTGCTCCAAATATCCAATGGAAAAGACAAGATATATAAAGAATTTTATATGTATTAAAACTTGGGAAGGGAACAAAGAATGATGTTACCAGTCTCCCTCAATGAGATGGGTTCTTGGCTGTCCTCAATGCTTCAGATCCAGAAGTTTCTCTCTCTTAATGGTGTGGAAAACCCAAGACGTGTTGAACTCTATGGGAGCTCAAGAAGAAAGAAAATAGTAGCAACAATGAGAATGATCAAAGCGCGACAATGAAAGTGATCAAAGTGAATAATGAATGGAAAACCCTCCTATTTATAACAAAATATTGAGTTATCCTCGATAAGGGAAAATAATAAAATATTATTAACCAAGATCTAGATCTAACTGGTTGGAATATTTTATTATATTTTGTTGGAGGGAAACAAAATTTAAATTGGTTGAATACTTTTATTTATAAATAATAAACAAATACATGATTTATTTATCATTTCAAGAATGGGGTTAAGGAGTAATTAAAAAATAATGGTTTGTTTATTTATTTCTAGGTGATTTAGTCAAATTTAACAAAGAATACTAATTAAATAATGATTTAATTAATTATTCCTAGAGAAAAATAAGAAAAATAATCTCAGGGGGAATGGGTTCTAGGTGGGCTTCTTACTTCACTGAAATGTAGAGGTATTTATTCTTGGCTGGAACATATAGGTGGAATGGATAGGTATTAATATTCAGAGCTTGAGGTAGATAGATATAAATTCTTGAAAGAGTAAGATAGTCGTATTGGACGGTCGAACAACCAAGCATTGGCAACCTAGCTTATATACTGTTTAATTTTTTCTCATAATTGGGTTAAATATGAATAAGAATATTATTTAATCAATGGTTTAATTAATTATTCCTAGAGGAAAATCAAATAAATAATGATTTATTTAATTATTCCTCATGGTGTTTCTTGTTTGAACCAGAAATAACTTAATAAAATATGGTTTATTAAACTTTTTCTTATAGTGAAAGAAATTTTATATGGTAGAATTGGTCTTACGTAGTGTACTTCGATCCATCTAATTGTAAATGGTTAGATGACCAAAAATTGGTGTAACAGATTGCCCCCCAACATGTGAGTGTTAGGAGCTAATATTTTTACCGAAGTACGTTTTAAGAACACAATCACTAGACACCAAAGGGGAGTGAGAGAGAAAGGACAATAACTGAGGGGGTGAGACCTAAAAATGATATAGGTCTCCTTTAATGTTTGGGTACTTGTTCTCAGTGAGGAGGGGGAGGCATACCTATGCTTTCCGAGATGAAAAAGTACAAAGAATAATGGTGAGGCCCGTAAAATGAGATTGAGCTATAAAGTACATGATATGCTAGCATAAAAATGGCTAGACAAATATATAATGGATCCCACAAACATATTGTGCCTGGGACAAAAACTAGGAATGAATACAATAATATCTGAGTACATAATACATAATAATAACCAAAGAAGCCTTGATAAACAAGAAAGGGCTCTGAAAATATGAATGGATCATTTGAGTGATACATGCATGCTATAGGCGCTACAAGCGGTTGGAACCGAACCCATCAAATCTGCGGAGCTGCATTCGAGGTTGTAGCATAATATGAGGTCATCCGGGCATGTGAGGGGCTACTTGTAGGGCCACGCCCTCATGAAGTCTGAAACATCTCACACACACCCTAGAATCACTGGGACAATTTGCTGGATCACTGAACCATCAAGTATACGAATCTCGATCATGCTGAAGCTGAGCAAATGAGAAACAATCAAGTCAAAGGGAAATGAGGAGTCCCTTTGCTTGATCCGAGGCACCAAACAAGAATGGAAGCTAGAACCAAGGTACGCCTCCCTCTAGACGTGTATTCTAGAATGAATGTGCTGATGTCGACAGAAGGAGGTCCGCCAAAGGTGAGGCAATGAGGAATCCTCAGCTAAGGCACGAGGTATCATAGTAAAGTCACTGTTGGATTGACACCAGGGATTATGATGGAAGAGGGGATACTCAGTAGCGGATGGACGATTTCCCTTGTCATAGCATAAAAATCATGCATGAGCTCGCAACTACTCACATGACTCCGAAGGGGATGGGGGATAGTATTACTAAAGGCCAAAATGGGTGATATGAGAGAGGTACAAAGAAAAAATGGATGGAATACGGTAACAAGAGGCAAAGGGACTCGAGATAGACTCCATGATGCGATGGCGACTCAACTTGGATGCTTTGGTCAAGGGCGACTCGATGAGGTTTCCGCACAGAATAGGCTTGGTGGGGACCATAAAAGCGTGAGAAAAATATGGTTACTCATGAAAAAAATTGACACACGCGTTGACAAGTATGAAGGCAAAGTGGTGCCCCAAGTACAAGTAACAAAACTAAAGAAATCCGATTTTGAGATGCAACGAAGTGACCCTTCTTGGAAAAATGGCTTCCGGGTGAAGTATCAAATCACGAAAAAAAAAAGGATACCCATTTGAGAGCTCAATGAAAGATTTCCAATGGTGCTGATGGTTTGTCAAATCGAGCTATGGTTTGGTCGCAATTGGCGAAAGAAAAATTAGGGTTTTTCTTTTAATAGGGCGATTTCCCTCCAATTTGATTCATTTGCTAGTTGAGTTGTGGTGAACTTGGAGAAGAAGAGAAGGCCCTAAATCTTGCGGTGATCGTAGTGGACAAACCGACCGTTGGAATCGAGATCTGTCAGTTGCGGGTTGGTGGCCTAACCTTACTCTACTTTTTTAGTGGATCAATTTTTCAGATTAGGTGCCCAGAGCCCAGTAACAACACTCTGCCCATCCTCACGGCTGACTCACACTTCCTGGGCCATGTACTGCAAGTTGGCTCGCCATTACCAGAGGGGAAAACTGTGAGCTCGTAGGTACATGGTAGGAAAAGTACGAGTTGGCATAAAAGGTGGGTTTGTCCTATTTTTTGGCTGGGAACTCGGGCTTGATCATTTTGATTGAATTTTTCTTTCTCTGAGTTGAAAAATATGTTGGGTTTGTGCAGGTATGGTAGAGCTAAATATCAACTTGATAGAGAGGGATTTGGATGTACTTTGTTTCGAGATATGTGGGGATCAGGTGGTCCAAAGCGCACTTGCGAGGTATAGGGTTTTCAAGCTGACTGAGAACCCACTGATGAGGGCAGGGGAGCCCTTGTTAGCTAGGATAGTCAGCTATTGGGATATAGACCAGGAGGCCTTTGTAGTGCAGGGGCACTAGATCAAGTTGACCATACAAGACATCTATTTCTTAACCGGACTGCCGCCACTGGGGGTTGTGGGATGTATACATCCGGTGTTACCATGAGGACGGAACATATCAGAGTTCGTGGAACGCCACTATAGACCAGATGCTCGTGCTAAGGGAACGAACATACCAATCAGTGATCTAGTGGGACTAGAGACATGGGATGTCACTGCAACAGTACTGCGGATCCTGTGGAACCAGGCGTTCCACCATATCACCAGAGGGCAGATGATGTTAGTTGAGAGTGTACTGAGTGAGAGCTACTATGGGTGGGCCTAGATGATGTTATTGTCAGTGAAATGATAGTCATCGCTATGCAAGCGACAAGTGAACCATGGCTATGCTTTCAATATAGTGTTGTGCTCGTTCTTCTTCGAGAAGATCCCCACACTTCGGCCTCATGTACAGATCCAGGATGGGGGCCCACGAGAGCCCAGGATACGTCGCTGGGGGCAGCTACTGTGGAGAGGAGGAGGCGGGGGAGTCAGACAAGTGTTCCAACCCGAGTTATTCGCAAATTAGGACCATATGGCGTTGTATATAGATGACTATCCATACAATGCTATGAACTTTTAGGGGGAACCTAACTTGCCACTTCCGCCGGGTCAAGCATGGGAACCAGATGGTAAGTGAAATTTGCTATATATTATGATGCGTTTTAAAGTTTTTAGAATGTGTAATGGTATTGATTTGTTACTTTTGGTATGCAGATATAGCACCGGTGCAGCCAACAGGGTATATGGGATGACCCGTAGCGCCAGGGGTTGTAGAGTCTAGTGGATCAAGAGGAGATCAGAGACCTGACTTGGAGGCTCTGCTGGAGGATGTTCATTGCATGTGCGAGTTGATGATGACCAACGTATCTGAGTGTCGATGGCACGATCTTGAGGACCGATACATTGAGGGATGTACCAGGATACCCTATGAGTGGCGAGGGGTCATGTGGCGCATGCGATGGCCGGATAGGCTGTGTGGGATCTGCTGGCTGTAGGAGATGAGCCACTGGCTCAGGACCCTCCAGATAGTGATTAGATGTAGGGCATGTGGTGCCTCCAGTTTTAATTTTGCAACATATTATGGGCATGCCAGTTCTATTAGAGTAGGGGACTCCAAAACATTTATGGTTTTGTCGACACATATTATGGACATGCATCTTTTATATATGACGAGGATATGGTTTGCCATTTGTTTATGATTATTGTCTTATGTTAAATGCATGTGATAAGTGCCAATACAGAATATTGTTTGGAATGATATATACATAGTTATTATGGGCTCTAGGTGCATGACTGAATGTAATGGTTTCTAATTCATGCACTACGAACTTCACTCGTAAATATCTTCTAAAAAGGACATGGTTATTCACACGATACACGCCATTCAATTGCATGACAAGTAACAAGGAATCTAAACAAACATGCATATGAAGGATGTCATGATCAAGGGCATCGACTAAAAAACCTATCACTGCATCATATTAAACCTGGTTATTGGTGGAAGATCCAATGCATACGCCGTTGGAGAGGACTAACGAATGCATGGGGGTAAAAAAGGCCTAGGGTGTCAAGGATAGATTCCGGTAGTAGCGAATTGCACCATTGGCATATCCGATATACGGTGTGGATGATGGTTCCATATGAAAGGTGCCACAAGACAATAAATGAGATGATGAACAATGCAAGCTACCAAAATGAATGACAGAAATAAAACACGCATTTTGATGGGAGATGCTATGGGTAAAATATCTTATTGTAGAGTGCATTGCGATGGTTAGGAAGGAGTGGGCCTTCAAAATCCTCTAGAAGGTATGCCCCCTTTTTGAAATATTGGGTGTCAATGTCATGGTCACAAGGTGTATGTGGATCGAATTCATGGGTTCTATGTAAGGGGGGACAAAACTAATCAAACTCACTATGGATGAAGTCTTTAGACTCCACAACATACTGGTCATGGGACTATTGCGGAAGGAAGTATACATGGTGGTGCATATCATCCCAAGGAAAGTAAGGGGTGGTCATCGCTTCCATACTGTCTTCATAAGAATGGCATATGGGAGGACTTTCAGAAGAAATACCACATGACGCGGTGGGGCTACCTAATGCATCATCATGAGAGATATGGTTCACATATGCATTGCTACGGAGGGTAGACGAAGAGCTAGTAGGTCAAACATCTATTGATGTTGAGCCCAGGGTGATCACCGAAGGAGGTTCAATTGAAACATAAGGGGATGCCCCGAAGGGGTCTTCCACCATGGATCTCATGGATGATGACATATAGAGGATAGTGGCTGAAGTTTCCGTCATCTTGACATCGGGGGGAGGTATCACAATGGGTGCAGAAATGTCCTCTTGTTCTGCTGAAGAAAAAATCACAAGTAGAGGATTACAAGATCCACTATGAGCAGCTTCTACTTGGTGAACATCCTCAAGGGTGTCGCGAAATTCATCAAGACAAGGAAAATGGTGAGAATAGTGGCCATAAAGATCACAAAAATCACAAGGGTGGTTCGTGCGCAATGATTTGAGTTTCTTAGATTAATCAGGTAAGGTAAAATGGACCTTTGGGATATCAGATTCAGGAAACGTCTCGTTGACAACAAGTTTGAGACGAGGAAGCTCATGAAATTATGGGTAGCATGCCCAACAACATTGCACAAAGCACACATAGGTGGCTGCTTTGTGGGCTTATGAGGAGCAGGATTTGTTTGGGGGGCCTTGTCCTTAGGTTCCTTCATTTTGGCTTTTCCCCACAAATGCTTTTGAAATAGAAGTAGATTCATGTTGAGGTGGCAGAGGCACTGAAGAAAAGGGAGGGGTCATGGAGACCAGTTGGACTAGGGTCAAAGCAGTATAAGGCTTAAGATGACCAGGTTAAGTGTTGGTTGGGGGATCAATCTACTAGACTTGGATCCCTAGGGTCAAATTGGGAAGGCTCAACGTAGCCATAACAGGCATCAAAAATACTGCAGAGGGGGGAGCTAGAAATAGTATCTGACCGACAGGGTAATGGCCTGGCGGAATGGCTCCCAAATGGCTAAGGTTAGGGGGAACCATTTCGGGTTGAAAAATATTGGCAGAGACACTAATAGAGGGAGAAGGTCCTTGATGAGAAGGCCCTGAAGGCTCCGTCGAGTGACCACCAACAAGTTACAGAGTCATAGGTTGCTGGTTGGTAGAACCAGACTGCTTGTGGCTAGCTCGAGATGATTGCATCATGCAAACATTCGATGAATTGGGGTTAGCGATAAGAGGGGGGTGACTAGGGAAAGCACCAAGTAAGGTGGAATCTTTATAGACTCTTGGTGAAACACTGGTGATAGGTGCGACTGATTGTTTATCGACCACCGAAGATATGATAGACTCGGGGGAGGTCCGAGACTTCAGTCCATAATATGTCAACTGATTAATGGTGTTGATCTTTCCATTGTGAGGAAAGTACATCTTACAATGAACTGCAGATGTGAAAGAAGACATCACATAGGTATATCTATGACCCAGGAGGATATTGTAATCCAAGGGGGCATCAATGAATTCAATGTCAACACAAATATTATTGCTTGCAAGAGTGACAGGACAATTGCGGTACATGTCAAGGGGCTGATAAGGGTGACTGTCCCAAGAACACAAGGTGATGGTGGATGGGGCTAAGTCGGGTGATCCGAGTTTTTTCCAAACAGAGGTGGACATCACATAGGTGGATGCACCCTCGTTAATGATACATCGCGATACATTGGCATTACGAATCTTGAATGGTATTTGGAAGGCGACGGATGTAGGTAAGGGGGGATGTTATGACTTGTCAACATAAAATACGATTAGACGATTATCTGAAAGATCCTCACCGCCCAGAGTAGATAATAGAGCTTTTCATTGTGAAGGGAAAAATTGGAGGATTTCCAACGTTGACAAGGAAACAGGAGATTGTGCCAAGTCATATACTATGTTATAGGTGTGGGTGGATTTGGCAGAAGCAACATTTCGACGTAATGGCACTTTGGGGATCTTCAGAATAACCTCTGCCTAAGGCTGAGGGATCTGTAAGGGAGAATTGGGTGTTGAAATGGACTCTATGGAAAATTTGGTTTGGGGCTTAGTTATAGACATAGCAAGTGGCTTGTCATATTGGTGTCATTGGGTCTGAAGGTTGACAATAGTGATATTGACCTCTTCAGAATTCATCATGAGAATCTTGTACTCGGGGGTACCACACTATGATGGTTGAGGGGCGACTTGACCTTGAGGGGGTTGGGAAACCACATATCCTTGTTGAGGGAAAGGATTAGTGAACACAACCAGTTGATCTAGCACAATATTTGGAGGAGTCGAAGCAGTGGTTTGCTGTCCTCTAGATGCTGCTTGTGCTTCCCAAAACTAGCGCATCTGGGGTAAAAGGGGACAATCATGAGTATATTGGCCATGGAAACCACAACAATAACAAGGCTTGTTCATACAAATAGGCCTGTTCTACTTGGGTTGATCACCCTATTGCTGGTTGTTAGTGTTAGGATGGTTCCCTTGGGGTGTGTTTGGTTGGTTACCTTGGCGCCCTTGATTACCCTGCGCTAGTTTATTTTGGTTTCCTTTCCTATTTTTCTTTGAATTAGGAGGATTAGTTGCACTCTGCTACACATACACCTAACCTTGAGGGGGAGGTGGCTGTTGTGGCGGAGGTTGAGAAGGCACGGAAGGCTGGGGTGTTGATTCCAGAGGGCCTGGAGCATTGGGCTGTGGATAAGGATAGTAAGGATGTTGAGCAACATTGGGGTAAATAGGTTGAGCAACAGCCAGCCCTGGCATCGGTTGATGCAATTGGGTGAATGCGTAAGGCATGCTTTGTCCTCGATACATGCTGCTGGGAGGGGGATAAGTGCTACAGGAGCTGGGCCCTCCCTGAGGGAAACCATAACCCATGGAAGGATGAGTATACAGATGTTAAAGAGATCCAATGATACCGTCGATGATGTGAGATTCCCCCGGTCTGTTGGCACCACCAGGTCTAGGAAGATCTGGTAAAATGATATAAAAATAACAAGACTGGGCATAGATCAAGTCATATTTCAACGCTACTTAGAGAGATTCTTCCTCGGTCTGAGGAAAATGAGACATGAAATATTTACCAATAGAAGGAAAAAAATTTATGTGAAACCAATCCATATGGACACAGTCGTTGAATGTAGGAGCTCGACAAAAGCTCCTCCTTCTACACTATTCTTGGACATGGTCAGAAAGGCGAGTGGAAGAAGTTTGACGGAATGCAGTCAAAAAATTGGTACTAGTATCATAGCGGAGAGGTAACTAGAAGTAGGACATAAACACTTTAGCAAGAGTCACAAAAGTGGAATGAGAGGAAACGACCTAGTCGACATACCACTTTGCAGTTCTCCAGTGAGCGTACGTTAGAATAACCGAAGGCAGATGGAGTCATCGATGATAGAATTGGATGAAAACCACATGTGATAGGTGCAGACATTATTAGTAGGGTCCTCTCCAACGTTTCCTTCAAACTTAGGGATGTCTGAAGGAAGATTAGTTGTCATAGCATGCCAACCTGGATTTTGGAGTACAGGGTTGTTAATTAACTAGCTGAAATCGGGGAGGCTTAAACCTGCCACAAAAGTTAGCAAAGGAGTGGTTGGAACACTTCCGGTAGCAGCTCCATTAGTAGTAGCTCCAGCATTAGGGTCAGGGCTGCAACTAGCTTGAGGACCAACACCTGCGTTAGTGCCTAACATGGTGACAAAATGAGGTGGAGGGGAACTGGGTTCAGAATCAGAGGAAGCACCCGATAAACCAGATTTAGAGTTGGTATTGGGACTCGACGGAGGAATAACTCAAATTATATGCGATGGAGTAATTATTCCTAACGGAAACTGAGGATGAAGGCCTTGGAGTCTCCAAGATAAATGCCTTTGGGGTGCAATGATGGCAAGACACAGATGACACAAAAATATGGAATAGTAATAAAGAAAGGCTTAGTGATGCAGAAAAATTAATTACAATTTTTATGTCTTGGCTTGGTGGTGTAAACCAAGCGCTTTTCTCTTTAGGTGTGCATGTGTCCAAGATGTGTGTTAATTTTAATTAATCCTAGACGATTGTATAAAGAAAATGAAAAAGTGCTGAATAACTGTAAATAAAACTGAAACGACGATAAAATAAACATCTAAAGTTGCATAAATTCAACCCAAAAGAAGGCTTTCCAAAAAAATAGTCTAAGAGGTGGGCGAAATTGACTCAAAACACACAAGATGGCCAAAATATCTAAGGTCTAAGGGAGAGGGATGTAATGACTCAGATTTGCTGGAAAAGGTGCAGAAAATTGCAAGAAACCAGAGGGAAAATTGCTGTAAAATGGGAGGTGAAAGGTTAAAACCGTAGGGGAAACAAAGGGAACCCTAAGGGAAATACCAAAAAAAACTCGAGAGGGGGTTTTGGACGGAATAATAACTGATATGAATGGACGTGAAAAAACAATAGATCAAACCCTAAATAATGGCTGAAAGCGCTACAAAATCTCAGACTACCTACTCAGCTAAACCCCTCCTAGAAAGGTGGAAGTGTACTGAAACACTAAGGGGCTTGGTCCTACTTCAAGGAGACAAAATGAGCATATCCATGCCTAGGACAGGCTGAGACATAGGTCAGACAACCTTGGATGGTGGTTGCGGAAAACCTTGACTGTCACAGAAAAAACTTAGAAAAAAGTTGCAGCTCGCAGGTACTGTTCTGTAAACTGGGAAAATTGTAGTTTCTAGGCTGAAAGCTACGAGTTCAGGCAAAAATCGCAGGTTTTGGGCCAAAAAGTGTGAGTTCTAGATCCGAAATCCTCGGGCGACAAGTTGTGGAATTTTTTTTCGTCTTTAGCGCGGTTGATACTTGTTACCTAAGGAAAACACTTGAAAACACACGAGAGTTAGAATTTTTACTGTTTGAGGGCATAAAAGGTAAAAAAAAACATCAAGATACTAAAAATAGCTGAATAAAAAATCTAGTTACTGAAGCAGATGATCACGCAGGAATCTGAATTACAACAATGGAGTCGTCATTTGTTAACGACAATGTTGTATTTAAAACCCTTGTGGAGTCACCATTTGTTAGCGTAAATTCTTAACGCAAGTGTATGAAAAGAGCTCACTTTAGCTATGTGTGACAAAAAACCCTAACAAAAAAGATGGCCACTTAACTTCCTTATATCTGCAATAGACAATCGAAACAAATGCAACAAAAACCCAAATCTATGCAGTAAAAGCAGTTAAATAGTAAAAAGAAATAAGAGTTGCTCCAAATATCCAATGGACAAGACAAGATATATAAATAATTTTATATGTATTAACACCTAGGAAGGGAACAAAGAATGAGGTTACGAGTCCCCCTCAATGGGATGGGTTCTTGGTTGTCCTCAACGCTTCAGATCCAGAAGTTTCTCTCTCTCAATGGTGTAGAAAACCCAAGACTTGTTGAACTCTATGGGAGCTCAAGAAGCAAGAAAATAGTAGCAGCAATGGGAATGATCAAAGCGCGACAATGAAAGTGATCAAAGTGAATAATGAATGGAAAACCCTCCTATTTATAACAAAATATTGAGTTATCCTCGATAATGGCGAATGATAAAATATTATTAACCAAGATCTAGATATAACTGCTTGGAATATTTTATTGTATTTTGTTGGAGGGAAAAGGAATTTAAATTAGTTAAATACATTTAGTTAGAAATAATAAACAAATAAATGATTTATTTATCATTTCAAGAATGGGGTTAAGGAATAATTAACAAATAATGATTTGTTTAATTATTTCTAGGTGATTTAGTCAAATTTAACAAGGAATAATAATTAAATAATGATTTAATTAATTATTATTAGAGAAAAATAAGAGAAATAATGATTTATCTAATTATTTCTCATAATTGGGTTAAATATGACTAGGAATATTATTTAAACAATTGTTTAATTAATTATTCCTAGAATAAAATTTAATAAATAATGATTTATTAAATTATTCCTCATGGGGTTTCTTGTTTGAACCAGAAATAAATTAATAAAATATGGTTTATTAAACTATTTCTTATAGTGAAAGCAATTTTACTATGGTAAAATTGGTCTTACATGGTGTACTTCGATCCATCTAATTGTAAATGGTTAGATGAACAAAAACCGGGGTAAAAAATACAATGTAGTAAGTTTATGCATGTCAAGGGATAGTAGTAGCACGATATATTATCCACATCGTGCAGTTCCTCAAGATTGTAGAAACCTGGTTTTGAAACCACCCATAGTCACCTCGGGTGAGATTGCAATCTACTTGCAGGTTGTTTCCGAAAGGGCCGGTGATCAAGGGTTTTGTTGGTGCGAAGCATAGATTGAACCTGGATCAAGCCCAGATGAGCCAACAAACACAATCTCTCATTCAATTTTTTTTTTGCATGATCTCAAAATCAAAGGTTTGACAAGTTATTCTATCCATTTATGTTTCTTATCCAAAATTGTACCTTGCATCGTAAGTGCTTCAACATGAGGTTGTCAATGTGGATAAAAAAACCTATTATTGAGGAGGACTTGATATCACTTGTAACTACGTGAGATATGATTTATTTTTGTTTGTTGTATGTGGATATTTTTTGTTCTCCATAATTAAACTTCATTGTGTCAAAGGTGCTGAGTCTTTCACCTTGGAAAAGTGTTACATTAGGTCCAACGCTAGAAGCATCACAATCAATGATGAAGGGGCAAGTTAAAACATGAATAACTAGCACTAGGGTAGAAGAAATTGATTTTTTTCAAACCATAAAAACATTTATGCACCTTAATTTATGAAGAAGGGAATACTTCTTTGGACACTGAGTTAGTTCCCAAACAATAGTGGAGAAGTCTCTCACAAATCAGTGGTCGAAGCAAAGAAAACAATAGTATTCATGAATATTCTTTCTTATGCACAATTAATTCTTCAATTACTGTAATCGTTGTAAGTTAAATACAAACACCCTCTATAAAGATAGTGTGTCCATGGTATTTTATGTATGGCTTGGAAAAATGACACTTAGATTATGTTGACACCTAATCTTTGAGATTAGGAAAATCTATGTATATATTGTAAATAGAAAAATAAAAAAAATTGGAATATGAAGAGACATTGGGAGATGAAACCCAATAGTCTCCATCTCCTTGTATATATCCAAGCTTTCTCTTAATGCAAAATAAAAATTACATTCGTTGAGTTACTCTTGGCCTGACATGGTATCAGAGAAGACTCCCATTTTTAGTTTCCCTCTGTCCTGTAACTCCTTACTCCTCACTGCCTCTGTTTTTCCTTTTTGGAGTCTACCTTCTCTGTCAATATCTATCAAATCTCTGCAAAATCTCTCATTTCATCACTCCACATGTACCCCCTTTCTCTTTATGCATTGAATGGCATCTTGCTGGAGGAATGCATAATGGAATATTGTAAATGTGTTGGTCATTTCTCTACTTACTATATGTTGAAGTTGATCGTGAGACCGTGAAGGTCGTGGTATGTTTCATAAGTTCATGTGTGTGTAGATGGATGGTATGCTATGTGCTTTGCGAATACCGTATGCCTATTTTTGAAATCAGTGTGTGATTACTCCTGCATTGGCCTCTGCAATAAGTTCCATGTCGTGAATACCATGAAGTATCTCTATTGTGTAGTGTATAGATTTTTGAAGACTGTTTATGGTGAATGTTGCATTAATGGTATGGAGGTTGGTCTATTGACTCTGCATTGAAATTATTTGAAGACTATTCGTTCTTTATTATATGTGTTGTGTTATACGCTGGCATGGTCATTGTCTATTATATGTTTTGGTTAATTCATTTTAAAGACCTTTATATTTTTTATGGTGGGCAAGCATAAGTCAAATTTTTTATTGGTTATATGTATGCATGGTTCATTGTTGCTCTCATATGTATGTTGGAAAGTGCGTATGGTAAGTTAAAGTGATGGCATATAATGCATTTTTGAAGACCATAAAGCGTAGACCATAAAGACTATGAGTGGAGTAATGAGTATCACATATAAAAATACAATATATGGTGGTCTGACATAAATATATTAAGGAGTGGTGACACGTTAATATATTAAGGAGTGGTGACATATTATATTAGGAGTGATGATATATTATATGCCACATTAAAGTATTATTGTGAAGCTTTTCTATCCTTATAACTAAATCAATCTTTTATCTAATATAAGATATCAATAAAAGTTGTGATTTTGAATCGAAAGCACGTAGTATTTTTTTGATGATGCATTCACTAATCTGCATAGTGGGAGTAGTTCTCACTGGAAATGAGTGGTCTATGAAGATAAAACACACCTTGATTTTAAATGAGTTGTGGAAAGGCATTTGTGAAGGAGAAGGAGAAAATGGTCCACTTCAGACAAGGAGCTTGTCATTTGGGAAAACAAGAACAACACGGCTTATGCCTTGATTGCGCTGTCAGTAAATGAAGAGGCGAGTCTTCATATTTCGCCATTTTAAAATTCCCTTGAAGCCTTAAATAATTTTAAGGAATTATATGACTCACACTCTCAGCTTGAAGTTGTTCAATTGATGATTGATTTCAATCTTGAGTTGAAAAACGATGATCCTCTTGCCTTAGCAACAGAAATATGATCCATTATTCACGACATAAAATCCACCAATGTTGAAATACATGTTCCTCTCATTTATTATGCCAAGGCCCTATATCCCACTTATTCACATTATCTTGAGTCATTGCAAGCAAGTGGAAAACTTAAAGATATTTATTTTGACTCCCTTGAGAAGAAGTTTGTTGAAATAGAGAATGCGTTAGGGAAGAAGATAACTCCTCAGTCTTCTGAAGAATTTTTCTTTCTTGCACAAAAAGAGACAAATCATGCACAAGATTATTATAGAGGAAGAGGTGGTCAAAGAGGAAGAGGAATGAAGAATTTTAGAGGTAAGCAGGGGAGAAATTTCCAAGGAGAAATGTCTGACCTTCATTGCATAGAGTGTAATAAAAATGGAAATGATGCTTCCACATGTAAGCTTCCTTGGGACAAAATCGAGCAGGAAAGAAATGAAGAAAAAGGTAAAACACATGGTAAAGGGAATGGAAAATCACCTGAGTCTACTCATTATGTTGTGGCACATTGCAACATTGGAGTAGCTGAAGACTTATTCAATGATTCACTTGCTTCATGGAAAGATGATTGGTTTCTTAATTTAGGAGAAAATTTCCACATGAATTTTATGATATATTTCTTTGAAAAATTCATTGACAATGTTGATGGAGCAGTCTAATTTGCAGACAAGTCAAAACTCAAGCCATCAGGGCTTGGCACCATCAGGCTTAATCTGCCTCGGCTTCCATAATTTCTTCTACATGATGTTCTATACCTCCTGAAGTTGAGGAGAAACTTGTTGTCTTTGGTCCACATCCACCAACGAAGACACTCCATTCATATATTTGATGGAAAGGTTGAGGTCATAAAAGCATCAGATCTCTCACTTGTCATTACTAGGATAGAATAAGAAAGACTTCGGTAGTTGCAAGGAACCTCTACTTGTGCACATAAATTTTCATATAGTTTTCACTACGATGAATGTACACTTACATGAAGTCTTTTATGGCATGATATATTTGGGCACTTGAACTATGACAACCTTCATTTGTTAAATAAAAATGGTGTTACTGGAACTTTGCCTACAATTCCTAGGAAACTTAAGTATTGTGACACTTGTATCTTAGGAAAGCACAACAAACAATATTTTCATGATTCTCATTCCAGAGCACATATAAAACTTGAACTCATTCATTCTATTTTATGTGGCCTAATGTTTGTTCCATCTGAAAACGGTAATAAATATATGATGACATTTATTGATGACTACAATAGAATGTGTTGGGTTTATTTATTGAAGGAAAAATTTGAAGCTTTTGAACATTCAAGAACTTTCATGCATGGATTGAAAATGATGTACAATCTCATATTGGATCTATTTGTATTGATGATGGAAAAGAATATACTTCAAATGAATTTCATAACTATCTTCACCAGAATGGGATCAAACATCAAATAATTGTGCCTTATAATCCCCAACAAAATGGAGTAGCTAAAAGAATGGACATGACAATATTAAATATGATACGTTCAATAATGTTTTTCAAGAACGTTAAGATGATGCTTTGGGATGATGCAGTTCTGTGTGCCGTGTATATAAAGAATAGGTGTCCATATCATGCTATAAAAAACAAGACTCCCTGTGAAATGTGGTATGGCCACATTGCTTCAGTGAGGCATCTCAGGGTTTTTGGTTCCACCTGTTATGCCTTGATACCTAAGGAAAAAAGAAACAAACTCGGTGCAAGGAGTCACAAACGTATCTTATTGGGGTACTCAAATACCTCCAAAGAATAAGGTCTCTATGATGAAGTGAATAAGAAGTTTATAATATCTAGAGATGTGATATTTCTTGAACCTTCCAAGACTAACAATTTTGTTGAGCGACAACTTGATCACTTGGATAGGTTCGTACATGTAAATTATTTTCATGAGTTTGATAATGATATTACACATCTTGAAGGGGGGATCCATATACTAGATCAATCCGTGGAATCTCCTTCTGAAGAACTCTCTCCCCCACATGAAGCTCCAACAACTGGTCAATATGAAACTTTGAGTGATGTGATTAACATAAGTGGGAGGCTAAATCTTGATTCAGCCCCATTTCAATCAACTAAGTATCCTGGACCATCTCATAAAGGTCCTCCAAATTGGCTGACAAAGACACTTGAAAGTGTGCATCTTGATCAGGTTGGAAATACATGAATAAGAAACTTTGTTAGAAAAAATGGAGGTGATGTAAATGATACTAATTCACTTGTTAATATGGATGTTTTTTTATGGTTGTGAACTAAATTTGTCTACATATTTTGAACCAACTTCCTTCAAAGAATCTGCTTCTCATGATGAATGGAAAGAAGCAATGTAGAAAGAATATGATGCTTTGATAAAGAATGACACCTGGAAGCTGGTTGATCCTCCATTGGTAACCAAACTAATTGGCTGTAAGTGGGTCTTCAAGAACAAGTATAAAGCATATGGCTCACTTGACAAGAATAAATCTAGGCTTGTGGAAAAAGTTTTTGCACAAAAGGAAGGGGTCGATTATGAGGATACTTTCCCCCCCCCATAGGAAAATGAGCTACCATCCAGACACTCTTTGCCTTGGCAACTCATAATAGTTGGAAAGTCCATAAAATGGATGTAAAACATGATTTCTTGAATGGAGATATGAAAGAGAGTGTTTTATGTCCCAACCAGAAGGATTTGTTGTGAAGGGTCAAGAACAAAAAGTATGCAAGCTTGTAAAATCCTTGTATGGCCTCAAGAAAACACCGCGAGCCTAGTATGATAAATTGGCTAAGCATCTTCTAAAACTCAATTTCAAACATTATGAACTTGATGATGCAACTTTTTTTGTCAAGAAAGTTGGAAAAATAGTTGTATATCTTGTGGTGTATGTAGATTATATTCTGATGACAGGGAACAATGAGAACTACATTGCATACATAAAGAAAGAACTAAGGAAAATTTTTAAAATGACAGATTTGGGTTATGTTCACTACTATATTCATATTGCAGTAACTCAACATCCAAAGTTTATATTCCTCTCTCAAAAGAAGTACATTGGAGATTTATTGAACATGTTTGGCATGGATGAGTAAAATCCTTTGACTACTCCAATGGAACATAACTTAAAGCTCACATCCACT
This sequence comes from Pinus albicaulis, assembly GCA_034641835.2. Classification (NCBI taxonomy): domain Eukaryota; kingdom Viridiplantae; phylum Streptophyta; class Pinopsida; order Pinales; family Pinaceae; genus Pinus; species Pinus albicaulis. The sequence continues at coordinate 593,867,410 of CM076584.1, read as the reverse complement.
GAAGGAAAATAATTTGAGGATGAAAGAAATTATAGATAGCTCGTAGGAAGTATCAACTACATGACTACTACCAGGCTAAACATTTCATTTGTTGTTGGAATCCTCTCCAGTTTTATGCAAATTCCTTGTGAGGGTCATTGTTCTACTGCAAAAAGAGTTCTAAAGTACTTTAAGGGAACTCAAGACTTTGGACTCAAGTATACATAAGTGGGTGACTTCAATTTGATTGGAACATTTGATTCAGACTTCGATGGAGATAAATAAACAAGGTATCTACTTCAAGTTATGTTATGAATCTTGGATAAATAGCTTTCTCCTGGAGATCACACAAATAATTAGTTCCAACAAATTCCACAACTGAGGCAGAATATGTGGAAAAAACTAAAGCAACGAAGGAATTTGTGTGGCTTAGGAAAATTTTGGAGTATTTGCAGGAGAAAAAAGTGCATTCAACTCCTCTTTTGATTGATATCACTTCTGAAATAAAGTTGGCCAAGAACCCAAAGTTCCATGATCGAACCAAGGATATCAATAAAAAGTATCACCTGATTCAACATCATGTTGAGGCCAAGACAATCCACCTATGACATTATTCCACAAATGAGTAGATTACAAACATATTCACCAAATCCCTTGGAAGGGAAAAGTTTGAAAGATTTAGAATGATGCTTGGACTCACCAACATCCCTTCATATTTGGGGGGGGGGGGGATGTTGACACCTAATATTTTGGATTAGGAAAAACTATTTACATATTGTAAATATAAAAATAAAAAAAAATTATAAGATGAAGGGACATTGGGATAAGAAACCCAATAGTCTCCCTCTCCTTGTATATATCCAAGCTTTCTCTTAATGCAAAATAAAAATTACATCTATGGAGTTACTCTTCGCCTTATAGATTCAAATCAAAACACTAACACGTCGAGTTGCTCTAAAATTGTTTTCTAACATTATATTATAGATGACTACATCATTAAAAAGGTTTAGGGAAAACATTTGGAGATAATTACGAAACACTTTGTTCATCGAGACTTGAAATCGTTTTAGACTATGTAGAGGTTAAATGGCATCAATAGGAGTTGGTAATGACCTATTGATTTTTGAAGTAACTCATATGTTGGTCATGGAGTTGAATATGTTTTTGATAATAGAGAAAAGAAAGGTTAATATTAGAAAAGAACCTAGCCCCATATAATATATCCATTGGTTCATCAAATAGAGGAACATGGAATTTATTTTTATATAGTAATCAAATTGTTCACTCTAAAATCAATATAGTGGAAATAAAATCCATATTTTTTGCACAATTTTTCCAAACTAGACATGAACAAGTTAGATGGTTCAAATGGAACCCTATTTCTTGTGAAAATTTGTATTACCCAGAATCCTACTACAACAACTAATGAGAAATATTCTATTTGTTAATTCCTTTGAACAAATTATAAACGGTTTCCTACTGAAAACATCGAAATCTCATACACTAAAACCCTCACAAATCAAGTGTGGAAAAATACAAGTGCAAAAACAAAATATGAACAAGAGTAAATCATAGACACATCTGACCCAGTATTTTTTGGACCAATGTCCTTAGAAAAACCCAATGTGGGAAAACCAATGCAACAACTGAGGGTTTATATATTATGCAATAAATTCTGAGTACAAATCTATGATTTTCGAATCTTACAAATTATAAAGAGAAATATGAAAAGAAAAATCTCAGGAGACAAATATCACTCTGCCATGGGAATCCGACACTGATCTACACCATAAATGAGCTACTCTGCGCTGCCTCTACGTAGTAATTGCATCACCCACGCAGTTTATGCGTCACAACTGAAGCTGCTCTCTTTCTTTGTGCTAGATCTCTCTGATGGCTGGAAACTATAATCTTATGGCCTCCAGAAACTCCCTCCAAGAACTGACACTAACCCTCTTTTGTCTCCTCAATAGAGAAATGAACTCCCTCTCAGCTCTGCGCAGTCCCAGTGTAGCCTCTTTCACTAGCTCTGCGCAGCTTTCTGTGGATTCTACTGCCTCCTCTGCTATTCACTCTCCGAATCAAGAATCCTTCCAACTGGAATTACTTCCCCTCTTTTCAAAGATCTCTTGATAAATTTTCTATTTGAGCATTGCTCACTTCAGAATTTTGATCTCTTGATCCTTTTAGTGTGTTTTCCAAATGATCCATTAAGTCCTTCTTAAAATATTCTTGTTGAGACTTCAATGGCCGAGATTAAATCAGTAATCGATGGATAATAATAACTTTTGACTTGATATTTGTCTTCTCTAGAAGATTCAGTCTTTGTTTTATTTATTTTTTGTCTGTGAATTTGTCTATGATCCTCCAGGATTGACCTGTGGCTTGAGTAGCCACGACCTAGGGGCATCTAAGCCATCAAATTCACCCAGGTATCACACCCACCCTGGGCCGCACCAACCCTTATACTGAACGGAGTTTATAGAATGTCTCCTCCCCCTAGCACATGGCACAACCACCCCCTGTGAGGTTTGATCTCGGGTCGCCTTGCTGACGAGGCCCATCCTCAACTAGTTGTGCTAGCGGTACTAAATCGGTCTCTGTTTTATTAATACCCTTTAATTATTTTATTTTCCTAAGTTTAGACTTAGGGTCCCATTAAACATAATTAATTATTTTAATAAAACACACTATGAGTGGAATTTTCGAAAATTATTTCTGGGTTATCAGAAATACATGTGTCTAAGCCTCCCTGAAAATTTTGCGACTTCGATCACATCCAATGCTACCCAAAATCAACTCTCCCTATTAGCGAGGAATGTGCTCTAGCAATACAACCAACTGAAGTACTTCACTAATTTTTCCACATCTCCCTCTGTGCTGTTGATGTCTGAAACTACTGCCAATCAACACTATGCTGCTATTGACCCTGCATGCTGGATCCAATTGCTACTACACTATAACTCTTTTTCTTACTGCAATCGAAAAACATCCAAAACTGAACTAAGTGTTAAGTAGGATACATTTCGTGCTGAAGATTTGACTTCTGCTAGTCTCTACGCTATCCGTCTGATGCCTCTGCGTTGTTTCTGACTCTGCACTGTGCATTCGTGCACTACTACCAACTATACTCTGCGCTACTCAGTATCTGGCACTCTATAGCCATTGCATTTTCACTTTGGAACTCCTTTGTATTAACTAAAACTTGTTCATCCTACTACCTCTAGTTTGGGCTCCCGTAGTAATATGATGATCCCAGAGGTGGAATCCTCAAGGATCTTGCCCAATCTGTAGTTCGACTGAACTACGACTCCAGATCACACCAACACTCCCCTAGGGGTATCTAGGCAATCATCACGAATTCATCCTCATCTATATTTTCTACTGCAACTTGCAGATCATGCTTCTCATCCTTGTCATTCTTATTAAGAGGGAATTGTGTGGCATAATGTCCCATCTCGCCACACCAGAATAAATTTATCTTGGAAAGATCCTTCTTCCTTCTGCACTACTCCTATTGCCCCTTTAATGCAGGGGTTTCATTCTCCTCCTCCTCCTTCGGCTTCGACCCACTACTGCTGCTGCCATCAAGTTTGCACTTGAGCAGATATCTCCTCATCTCTTCTTGCTGAAGAGTTTCCCACATTGAATCCCAGTCTGATAACTTCTCTCTGCCCAGGATGCTCTGGACAAAGACCTGATAGTATTTGGACACTTAATTGAGGGCCAGTTTGAACATCTCTGTGGCCTGCAGAGCTGATCCCAAAACTGCAAGTTGACCTCAGTTCTCTTGAAGTCTAGATAGGAATGGATCTATGCGCTCTCCCTTATGCATCCTGGTAGTCCACATATTCTCCTCTAAGAACATCTTTCGCTACACGGAATACCCATCATATAGCGTAGCTAATGCTTCCCACATCTCCCTGGTTGTCCCTTTTCTATAAATGTGTGACACAATATGATCCTTCACTCCATCGAGGATCAATCTCTTGGATTTTTCCTTGTTCTTCTTGAAGGTTGTTAATGGTGCCACATCTACCGATTTAGCCTATGTGTTGTCGATAAAGTGCTTGAGGTGATGTTCATCTAGAAGGAAGGAGATACTTGCCTTCCATATTACATAGTTGGAGACACCTTCCAATCAGTCCTGGTCACGCAACCCACTTGCTGCCATCTCACCCAATCACTGTTGATTTGCTTCCTCTCACCCTCCACGCAGTTGGCTCTATGCACTCCCTATTAGAGTAGGCTAAATTAGTCACGTACTCTGCTACTTCTGCACAGGAAATCATAGTTTCTTGGGAAAGAAACTCTCTGAGTTAAGAAATCCCCAAAATGTCTTCAACTACTCTCTCTTGACACTTTCTATACCAGTAATCACTGCTTTATAGAAAACTGTGTCCCTCCAACTGTTGATCTGCGCTGAAAGTGTTGCGCTACTCCCTTTGCCTATGGAAAACTGCAACCTAGAAAATCCTACCTCTCTGTCAGCTCACTCAAAGAGAGATTTTCTTGCAGATCTAGCCCTCCTGGCTTGGACTGTACAAACACTGGTAGATCGATCTGTTGCTTACACAACTCTTTGATCCCTGAATTCTTATTCAACGTTGGATATATTAGATCTGCTCTCTTTCTTCTCCTGCACTGCTAAAAGAGTTCTGATACCATGTGAAAATTCGTATTACCCAGAATCATACTATAGAAATTAATGATAAATATTCTATTTTTTAATTCCCTTTAACAAATAATTTATCGTTTCCTAATTTAAACAACGAAATCTCATACACTACAACCCTCACAAATTAACTACGGAAAAATACAAGTGCGGAAACAAAATGTGAACAAGAGTAAATCATAGACACATCTGACATAGTTGTTTTTGGACCAATGTCCCCGTAAAAACCAAATGTAGGAAAAATGGTGCAGTAGCTGAGGGTTTATATATTATGCAGTAAATTCTGAGTACAAATCTATGATTTTCGAATTTGACAAATTATATAGATAAATTTTACATGAAAAATCTCGTGAGACAAATCTCACTCTGCCACGGGAATCCGACACTGACCTACACCCAAAACAAGCTGCTATGCGCTGTCTCTATGCAGTGAATACATCGCCCACGCAGTCTTTGCGTCACAACTGAAGCTGCTCTCTGTCTCCGTGATAGATCTCTCTGATGGCTAGAAACTGGAATCTTCTAGCCTCTAGAAACTCCCTCCATGAACTGGAACTGACCCTTTGTTGTCTCCTCAACAGAAAAATAAAATCCCTCTCAGCTTTGCACAGTCCCAACGTAGCCTCTCCGTCATTGGCTCTGCGAGTTATCTGTGGCTTCTACTGCCTCCTCTGTTATGCACTCTCCAGATTAGGAATCCTTCCAACCAGAATTACTGCCCCTCTCTTCAGAGATCTCTTGATTGATTTTTCTATCTGAGCACTGCTCACTTTAGAATTTCGATCTCTTTATCCTCTCAATGTGTTTTCCAAATGATACATCAAGTCCTTATAATCTTCTTGTTGAGACTACAACGACCGAGACTAAATCATTAATCAATGGATAAGATTAACTTTTTACTTGATATTCGTCTTCTCTAGAAGATTCACACTCTGTGTGGAATTTTCAAAAACGATTTTCGGGTTATCTGGAATACGCGATTCTAAGCCTCCCTACAAATTTTGAGACTTAGATTACATCCGATGCTACACAAAATCAACATTTCTCTCTCTAAGGAATTATTGATGACTTGACAAAACATATAGTGGGTGAATTATACTCGGATTCATATCATTGGAAATGTTGAGAATATCATAAGAAGTCATATGGGGATTACATTACTTAGACCTTGTTTGTGAAGGTCATCTATAATTACTTTAAAGAATATATGCATTATTTTGGAAAGTTGACCAAGTTAATCCAAATAAGAATAGTTGAAGAATTTATAGTGGTCTGGCAAGTAATTGGAAATCCACAAAGAGGACATGTTATATTCATTTTTACAAAGAATGTTTTATTAGTGGTTTAAAAGAGGAAATTCAAGGACATGTGTTTATGGCTCACCTTGATACTTGGTGGAGGCCTCTTAGAAAGCTAGAGTTGTGTTAATAATGGTCAAAGCACAAACCAAAGTACCTCATTTTATTTCTATCCACATATCCCTCTAACCCATACCCCCTCCCCCCTCCCCTTATTAGACCTTGCAGATCCACATGTTTCCATGGGAACAAGTAGTAAAATTCCAATGCCTCAAACTTGGGTATAATTGCGTCAAGAGGTATTTAAAACAACATAAATTTAGAGAACACAAATTATTTAAAATTTATGTGTCCCAAGCTAACTACTGAGAGGAAAATTTTGACGATGCTACTCTCAAATTAGAATTAGTGGACCCCATACCTCCTCCTTGGGAAGAATGCACCCTAAAGCCCCCTCAAGAGGAAATTCAAATTTCCCTCCATGCTTTATCATGGATTTAAGCTCCCCAAACCTTGAAGTTGATTGGCTACATCAGAAACCAATTTTTTTTTTTTGTCTTAATTGATGGTCACAATCCCCAAAATTTTTTTCATCAACAATCGACAAAAAAAAACTCATTGTTATGTCCATGTGGTGCAAAAATTTCAAAGTATGATAGCTCATGGTGGTGTGATGAAATGTGTTGGAAAATGTGAGATTGTGAAACTTAAAATGAGGAACTATTCTCAAATCCCACAATATTTCTACTGAAATGGGTAGCTTTGATTTAGTGCTTGAAGTTGAATGATTACAAATATTGGGTTCAATTACCATGTATTTCAAGGAATTGTACAAGAACTCCTCTACGGAAGGCCATAAACAGACCCTCAAGGGGCTCAAGTCCAACTCCTCAGGAATTATCAATTCTTGCTATACAAAAAACATTTGAAGAAATATCACTTGCACACTTTTCCCAATCCAATGTTATTCAAGTTTTGGATAGCCTAGGGAATTCACCATGATTTACAATTAATCCTAACTAAGAATCATCAAGTATTTAAATTAACTAATGGTTTACCCCACTAGCTTGTTTATTATGATTATGGTATTCCCTTAATTATAGGGAAACAACAACTCAATGTGCTTCTTTATAGGCACCCTTTTATGCAAAAAGTGAAATTAAAAGGTTTATTTAGGAATTGTTGGAGGTTGGTATCATATGTCCCAATCCTAGCCCTTATTCCTCTCCCATGGTCATGGTATTGAAGAAAGAACACAATTAACACATGTGCCTTGACTTCCTTGCTATTAATAAGTCGACCATGAAAGATAAATTCCCATCCTAATTAATGATGATCTCTGGGATAAGCTTCACATCATCAATTTATTTACTAAACTAGATCTTCGTTCGAGCTACCACCAAATATAAGTGAAGGATGTGGGTGTTACTTAGATATATTTAAGACACATCAAGGATATTATGATTCTTAAATGTGTTAGCACTCCATAAATCCCTTAAGGCTGAGAAAATGGCTACAAAGGTAACCAAAAAACCTACTTTGGACCAGAATCTAGCCCTTCTAGTCTAGAGAGGGATCTCTCTATAGGGTCTTCAGTCGATTAAAAAACTGAATCTTTCAGGTTTTAGGCTAGTTATTAAGAGAAAGAAAAGGAATTTGTTTCAATATTTTGAAGGTTTGATGGAAAAAATGACAGAGACATGCATTGACATGTATCCTAGTTTTAAATAAATCTCAGTGATTAAAGTGGGGTAATGATCAATTATTTAACAAGGGCAAGAAAATCAACACTTTCGATATCAGGAATAAGTTGTACTATATGGTTAAGAAGAACAATATTTTATTCCACTAAGCACAAAGAATCTAGAGATGAATTTCATACTCAAATTCATATGAAGTACATGAAAATTATTCGAAATGAAAACAAAGCATTGATTTAGATGAAATCTGCCTTCATTAAATTCTTTCAAATAATAAACACAGTAAACATGGGAATAACTGGAAAGGAATGAAATAGAATACTAGTAATTGTAATAAAATGATATATAAGAAACATAATAAACACATCACCAAAGTATGTTGACACAGGAATCCTTGGAAACAACAACCCAAGTCTTCTTCATTAATCACTGAAAAGTATGACTACATGCATTAAAGAAAAGTCTCTTGAATTTTCCAATTAACCCTTTCTTCATATTTTTTTAGGCTTAAATAATTTTTCAGAAAAGGAGATCGATATGACCAGATACATTGTATTTCTTATCCACTGAGTGGATCGAAACTAGCTAAGTTTTAGAAACATCAAGCTTTGAACTAAATCTAAAATAAAACTGATGACAAAGGTACAACATTATATTTTACGAAAATAAATCCTATCCTATCTACTAAACTGATATTTATCGATTCATTATTATCACTATCCTCAACATCATAAAAACAAGATTCTAAATTTATACAAAAGAAGAAACATCATGAAGTCTGAGTTGCGCAGTTGTGAAGGGTTGCGTAGCAGAGGGAACCAAATTTCTGGTAAAATAGGTTTCAACAACTAACCCATATATCATGAATCTTAATATATGTTACAAAACCGAGGGATTTTTTTGTATATGAGAGTGTCCATGAGATAAAACTCTCTCAGTTTCTTCAAATTATTCCCCAGATCCTTACAATTAGCTACTAAACATCATAACTAAAACATAAAATACAAAAACATGAAAATTAGGCTTTAAATATGCATTTGAATATTCCAATATATGACACTTGTGCATAAACTGAAGGAATTTTTTTGTTCTTTGGCCCATTCTCTACCAAAACTCTTTTAGTGTTTAAAAATTCACTTTTAGATGTTATAAAAACACGCCCAAAAAAATCACTAAAACAAGAGGATTGAGAAAAACCTCTTTCATTTTTACAATATTTAGTTCCATATGGTCAGAAAACGCGTGTCAAAGTGATGGCTAAAACATAGTATGTTGCACAATGAGTTGTGCAAAAAGTCCAAGTAGCCCTCCATGGTTGGTATGGTTGCAGATCCTCCTCAGAAAAAGAGAGTAGATGGGCATGCTTTAAATGATAGTGTAACGGTGTAGAACCCTTGAAGTAGACTCTCAAAATCTTGCATACCTCCTATATGGTTTCTACCCACTTGTACAATGACTAGATTGGGTAGCATGTGTGCAACGAAGTTCCACAGTGAGGAAGAACTCAATTGCCTGTTGGGAATCGATCTATGGTCTCTTTTAGGGATGTTGTGTGTTGTGATTAACACAATATTAGCATGAGTGTGGAGAATATGGGTAATAATTAGAGCTTAGGGATATGATGTAAATTTGAGAGATTAGGCATGAGGGTTGTGTCATGGTATGAGTGTAGGAAAGTGGTAGTAGCATTATGGGGGATAGGTTTAGAGTGAAGGGGAGGGAAATGTAATGTAATGTGGATGAGATGTGAATGATATGTGAAAAGGGGATATGATTTAAATGATATATGAAGGGTATGTATAAAAGTGAAATGGGGCAAATAGGGTGTGAAAAAGGGAAGCACGGGGTAGATAGGAATAGGGGCTAAAGATGTAGAATATTTTTAATTACCATACCTCATGACCATAAAAAATCTGACTGAAATAAACTTGATTTGGATGATTCTGATTGAAAGACAACTAACACATAACCCCTTTGAACTTGACTATACAAACATGCATGACCATGACTCCCATTGAATGAGACCCGTTTAGAATTGGAATGAACCCTTCATGAAAGAAACTCAACGATGTCGAACAACGATATGGAGGCATGTCAGTAGCAATAGTCATATGCTCAACTACTCAAAACTGAAAAGTAAAGGATAATGAAAATACATTTACGTAAAAAACCTATGACCCTAACATTGTCTCTAATGGGGATGGAAGCCTCCTAGTGAGGTGCCAAGAAAAAAAATAAAAGACTAGTAGCCTATTTAAACCATTGGGAAATGGAGTAAAACATAAAAATACAAAACTTGACTGAATAACTGATTACAAAGCTGAAAACTTTAAATGAAATCAGAAATTTGAAAACACATCACCAAGTTATTAGGGATTTCTCTTCGAGCTTCAAACATTGATGATAGTTGTTCACACCTACTGAAGATATATATACAATCACGTGTAGTGATGCCTCCAGTGTAACGAATCAAGCAAATGACTGTCTGACTTATGCTTGTATTCAACTACACCAGGCATAAAGAAAAATCTAGAAAATGGTGACTCTTCCACTGAACCTCTGCTCATGATCCATAAATACAAGAAAATTCATCCTCCCTAATGATTGCAAAAAATCAGAAAAAATATCCTCAATAATCTGAAACATTACTCTGTCTTGAAAGTCAACAAAAAGACAAGAAATCTCTTCAATTTCAGCTGCTTGTTGTTCTACATTGTCCAATGCAAAATCTTTGTTAGAATGAAAGAAAAATATATTTTCATCAAGATTATCATTTTAATCAGGGAAAAGAAAATGTGTTCTTGAGAATATGCATTTGATGTAGTCACATTATAAAAAACAAAAATGTCCACATCCACGGGGTCTAAAACAACCTGCTCTTCTTCATAATTTCCTGCAATTCTGGGTAGTTATCACGATGAAAAATTTCACTTTTTAATTTTTTTGTGCATGAGGTTTAATAAATATGTTATTCATGTCTTTTCATGCTACACATTATTTTTAAACTCAATGAATGAATCATGACTCTCTAGAGTTTCTATGCGAGCAAACTGAAAATTCTGATCTTCACAAATTTCTTCCTGAATTAAAATCTCAGAAAAGGAAGAGAACTAAGGGCAATTGGGAAAAGAATATTCACATATATCATATTGTTGCAAATTATCAACAAAATCAGAAGATGAATCATAATTTTCTGCATCAAAAATCTTATCTACTTCATTTTCGGGCACGGGAAAATATACTATTTGCTAGAAGTTCTCTTGAATATGATGGCAACTAGTTTCTAATATTGCATCCCGATGAAAAGAGAACTCAAACAAAGCTTCTTCAATTTCATCAGACATTATGTCCTGACCATAAATGTAAATTCACATATGCTAAATAATATCATCAAACTTTCTACCAACACCACAGAAGGGTAATTTTTATTATAATTTTTACAAAATGCTGCATAGAAATCCTTAAGAGAACATAAACTAGCAACTCCCAATCCTTCGTATCATGATATTGAATTTTCCTCCAAGGTTTCCATCAACATTTTCATTAATAAATCCTCATGAAACACAAATCCAAGTCTACATACATGCATGGGAATTTTAACCAAGTGAAGAGCAACACCATTTCCTTTATGGTCTCCGAATTTTGGCCAAAAGGTTTGCCAATCTACATGAGGCATGCGGTTTGGAAAACCTAGAATGTAAACTTGTTTAAAGGAGAATACCTTTTGGATTGAGAATTAATCTTGGAGATGTGGAGACTCCAGTGGAACTTGAAATTTCCTAGTTGTTCTTGATTGGAGTCACCAGGTGAATGGTTCGACCTTGTGATGTCCAAATGTTGTTCACCATCAGCAATTAGATTTGATCCTTGTCATTCACACCTGGGGAAAATGTGACCTTTCGATCCCTGACAACAATGCCACTATGTTACCACTCTGAAAATCCCTTTAGGCTGAGAAAAGGGCTACAGAGGTAACCACAAAACCTCTTTTGGATGAGAATCTAGCCCTTCTGGTCTAGAGAGGGATCTCTCTATAGGGTGTTCAGTCGATTAAAAAACTGAATCTTTCAGGTTTTAGGCTATTTATTAAGAGAAAGAAAAGGAAAATTTTTCAATATTTTGAAGGTTTGATGGAAAAAATGACAGAGACATGCATTGACATGTATCCTAGTTTTAAAGAAATCTCAATGATTAAAGCGAGATAATGAACAATTCTTTATCAAGGGAAAGAAAATCAACACTTTGGATCTCATGAATAAGTTGTATTATATGTTCAAGAAGAACAATATTGTATTCCAACAAGAAAAAAACATCTAGAGATGAATTTCATACTCAGGTTCAAATGAAGTACATGAAAATTATTCGAAAGGAAAACACAGCATTGATTTAGATGAAATCTGCCTTCATTAAATTATTTCAAATAATAAATATAGTAAACATAGGAATCATTGGAAATGAATGAAATAGAATAAGAGTAAATGTAATCAAAGGACATACAAGAAACATAATAAACACATCACCAAAGTATGTTCACACAGGAATCCTTGGAAGCAACAACTCAAGTCTTCTTCATTAATCATTGAAAAGTATGACTTCATACATTAAAGATAAATCTCTTGTATTTGTCAATTAACCCTTTCTTAATATTTTTTTTAGTCGTAAATACAATTTTAACAAAGGAGATACATATGACCAGATAAATTTTGTTCCTTATCCACTGCGTGGATCGAAACTAGCCGAGTTTTAGAAACATCAAGATTTTAAACTAAAGCTAAAATAAAACTGATGACAAAGGTACAACATTGTATTTTAAGAAAATAAATCCTAGCATATCTACTAAGATGATATTTATCGAATCATTCTTGTCTGTATCCTCAAAATCATAACATAAATATTTGATATTGATATAAAAGAAAAAACATCATGAAGTTTGAGTTGCGCAACAGTGAAGCGTTGCACAACAGAGGGAACCGAATTTATGGAAAAATAGGGTTTAACGACTAACCCATATATCTTGAATCCCTATATATGTTACAAAAACAAGGTATTTTTTTTATATGAGAGAAACCTCTCTCATTTTCTTAAAATTATTCCCTAGCTCCTCACAATCAACACCCAAACATCATAACTAAAATAGGAAATACGAAAACTTGAAAATTAGGCTTTAAATATGCATTTGGATATTCCAATCTATGATACCTGTGAAGAAACTAAAGGAGGTTTTTGTTCTTTGGAAAATTATATACAAAAACCTATTTTATTATTTTAAAATTCACTACCATGTGTCAGAAAACACACCCAAAATTAATGGCTAAAAGAAGAGGAAAATGCAGATTTTTATTTTTTGAAAACTAGGCATCCAAGAGTGTTGCATATCTATTAAACCATAACACATGTAGACACAGTGATAGAGGTTTTCGTTATTTGGTTTGTTCCTGAGAAAAATATCTTTCAATTTCCAAGATTTGGTTCCATGTGGTCGAAAAAAATGTTTCAAAATTATAACTAAAACTGAGTATTTTGCGTAGCAGTAGCGCAACGAGTCCAAGTAGCCCTCCACGGTTGATATGGTTGCAGATCCTCTTGAGAAAAACATAGTATATGGGCATGTTTGAAATGATAGTGTAATGGTGTAGAACCCTTGAAGTATACTCTCCAACTCTTGCAGACCTCCTAGATGGCTTCTACCCAATTTTGCAATGATTATATTGGGTAGCATGTGTGCAACGAAGTTCCACAGTGAGGACAAACTCAATTTCTCATCAATTTCTCTCTACGAATCGATCTGTGGTCTCTTGTAGGGATTCTATGTGCTCCTATTTGCGCAATATTATCATGAGTGTGGGGAATATGGGTAATAATTAGAGCTTAGGGATATGATGTGAATGTGAGTGATTAGGCATGAGGGTTGTGTCATGGTCTAAGTGTAGGAAAGTGGTAGTAGTGTTATGGGGGTTAAGTTTAGAATGAAGGGGGGGGGGGTATGCATTGTGGATGAGATGTGAATGATATGTGAAAAGGGGATAGGATGTAAATGATATATGAAGGGTATGTATAAATTGGAAATGGGGGAAATAGGGTGTGAAAAAGGGAAGCATGGCGTAGATAGGAATATGGGATAGAGATGTAGAATAATTTTAATGACCATATTTCATGCCCATCAGAAATATGAATGAAATAAACTCAATTTGGATGATTCTGATCGAAAAACGACTAACACATAACCCCTTTCGACTTGAATGTACAAACATGCACGACCATGAATCCCATTGACTAAGACCCTTTTAGAATTTGAATGAGCCCTTCATGAAATAAACTCAATGATGTTAGACAACGATATGGAGGCTATGAAAACAACAATAGGCATGGGCTCAACTACTCAAAACTAAAAATTAAAGGATAAGGAAAATACATTTGATGACAAAAACCTATGACCCTAACATTGGCTCTAATGGGGATGGAAACATCCTAGCGAGGTTCCAAGAACAAAAACCACAGACTAGTAGCCTATTCATACCATTGGGAAATGGAGTCAAACATAAAAAGAAAAAAATCGACTAACTATCTGATACAAAGCTGAAAACTTTAAAGGAAATCAGAAATTTGACAACGCATCACTAAAGTCTTAGGGCGTTCTCTTTGGGCTTCAAACATTGATGATAGTTGTCCACACCTGCTGAAGATATATATACAATCATGTGTAATGGTGCCTCTAGTGTAACCAATCAAGAAAATGAATATGATTGTTTGACTTATGCTTGTATTCAGCTACACCAGACATAAATAAATTTCTAGAAAATTCCGACTCAAACTTTCCACTAAACCTCTACTTATCATCCATAAATACAATAAAATTCATCTTCCCTAATGACTGCAGCAAATCACAAAAGGATCCTCAATAATATGAAACATTACTCTGTCTCTAAAGTCAAAAAAACGACAAGAAATCCCTTCGTTTTCAGCCGCTAGATGTTCTACATTTTACAATGCAAAATATTTGTCAGAATGAAAGAAAACAATATGTTCATTAAGCCTATCATTTGCATCAGGGAAAAGAAAAGCATGTTCTTGAAAATATGCATTTGAGGCAGTAAAATTATCACTCTATGATTCATTGCAACTAAGAAAAAAGAGTATTATCAATAGGCCTTGGAGATTATACATGGCACAATCATTGTTACACACTATGACACCACTTCTATGGCCCAAATACCAATTTATAAGACAAAGGCTAGAAGTTAAAAATTGTGAGATTGAACTTGTTCCCGATGTAGAGTGGGGTTTCATGGAATTGGTTCATGATTTATTTAGATCCTTTATTGGAGTATTGAATAATGATCCTTTGACGATGAATTCAAGCACTACTTCAAGCACCTAATTGAAGGGGAGGAAGTCACGAATATTTTTAATGTTTCTTTACCAAAGATATGGGTCCGTAAGGTAGGAAGGAAGAAGAAGCTAAAAATAGGATAAGAGTTTTCAATTGATACCTAGATTGCAAGATATGAGTTAAAATATATATGTTGGATTTAGGTTCTCAAGTTAACATCCTACCTACAAAGTCCTATGAGATGTTGGGAAATTCGAGGTTGGTTTAGTCTTCTATTTAGCTATGTTGTTTAAATTAGAATAAGATTGATTATATTCAAATGTTGAAGAATGTCGAGGTTAACATTGTGGGGGTTAAGGTTGTGTATTATTTTAAATTTATTGATATTTTGGATGAGAAATTTCCATATCTCACATTGGAATAAAGTGGCCTTTGCCAATGATTTCATTAATGGCCTCAAGAAGAGGGAAAATTACTTTGAATTCAAAAGTACTAGGATTATGTCATGATCCTTAGCACATAATGCGTTCACAAACAATATTTTCAAGAAAACCCTCGTATTTCATTAATCAAAGCCCTTCTAGTAAGGTAACAACATACAATTATCCTTCTATGGAAGGATCAACTCATGTTCATTTACCTCTTATAGAGACGAACCTCCCAATGAGCTAAGCTCCAAAAAAATAATATTGCAATACATCACCAATCACCAAATAAGGAGGACTCCATCCTTGTTTATAACTATAATCATTGTGTAAAAAACCCTAACCATAAGAAAATGCTAACTACCAAATGGACCTTATTTGATGAGGCCACATTATATTTATTCAATGCTAACTTCTTATCTTGTACACTCCTCTTCATGTGTCCTCAAAGTTCCAAGCTTTGTATTGCTTAACATACTTATTGCAATTTTTATATTTGGTTATCTACAATCAACATTTGTGCATAAAATACTTCAACTTTTTCACAACGTGAGTGTGCCTTTGAAATATCTTCAACTTCAAGTAACCACTTCTCATGATGTTTTTCATGCTTTGTAGCAAATTCAAGAAAACCTACAATTTAGGTTTCTTCTACATAAATCTCACATGAACTTGGATATGCTTCAATGATGGGGGATAACATATTCATATTACATGAAATATTCCATTATAATTAGGACAATTAGAGTTTTAAAACAAAAGTTGGATAATATTACATTCATTGGAGCTATTTTGGTAGCTGGTTTGGTTCTTTTTTTATTGTTGCGGGGGAGGGGGTTGTAGAAACTCTCCATGAGATGCTAGAAAATATTAATTACTCATTTACATACATATACTTTAAGAGATTTGTTTTAAACATAATTTTGTTGAATTTTAAAATGGAATAACATATACCATAACCATAATTCTTTTATTTTTTCAAATGATAATTATGTTGATTTTACAACATATTTTAGGAAAATTAGTGAAAAATAAGTAGCATCATATCTACTTTCTAAATTTACTAAATTTAAACATTTAAAGATAAACATGAAAAAATATTAAGTAAAATACCTCATTGACCGAATTTGATCAATTGTAGGGTAGTCTAGTGAACAATAAGAAGATGTCGCCAAATCCTTCTTTCACCACTTGCCCCATGGTGGAATAACATTAATCCCTCATCTACCTAAGAGCCTAGCTAAATTCATAGCTCCAAGAAACATTTCAGTCTTTTGGCTCTTCATGCCCATGACTCTAAAAGTAACAACGCACATAACATCTCTAAGAAGACTGTCACAAGAAAATATTTCTTTCAAGAATTATTCATTAGAGAACTTTTGAGGTCTAAAATGGGCCTCCTTAGAAAAATGTACAACCAAAATAAACCTTATAAGAACCAATAGGATTCAAGATGATGATATCAACCACGGGGGATGATTCACCATTTTGGAGTAAAAATTTAAAAAGATTAAAAAATAATAAAAGAATAAAACTACTTTTTCAACTTATCTCCTTAAGGTTTAACTCAAATTTCAAGCAAGAGTACTCGTTGGATGCAAAATTTAATTCCTCATCCAAGGAGTACCCGTGTTGCATACTTTTGATGGACCATGCTACAAGAAAAATGAGAATACATGAAAAAATAACCACTACTTTAGAAAAAAATTTCGTGTAGCAGGGTCCATCAAAAGTATGCAACATGGGTACTCCTTGGATGAGGGATCAAATTCTGCATCCAACGAGTATTCCTGCTCAAAATTTTAGTAAACCCATAGGGAGATAAGTTGAAAATACAAGTTGAAAAAGTAGTGTTTTATTTTTTCCCTCTAAAATTTGATGATGTAATCTGATCTTATTTTATTATTTCCACTATTATTTTATAATTTCCTTAGGAGGGCCATTTTAGACCTCAAAATCCCCTTAATGGGATCACTAAACAAGGTCCAAGCTCCGAAACTCCTTTTACCCTCCCTCAACACAACTTCTTCCTTTTTATTTATGAAGTTTCCATAAAGAATCTCCAAGTGTCCTCAACCACCCTTATTAATAGCCATCCACGTCCCATTCTATATTTTGGGGGAAAATGTTAGAAAAATTAAATGACTTACATAAAATAAAAATAAAACATAATACAACATTTCTTCTCATGCTAGATTATAAATGTAACTTGAAAAATTTCCCCAAAATTATGACTATCCTCCATACCCATTTAATTCATCAATTCAACCAATAATGAAAGCTAATGGAGGTATTTAATACTACTAGCTATTTAGGTATGCAATATAGTTTACATAATTACTAAAACCATAAATTATATAACTAATAACCTAATTTAGTAACTAGTACATTAAGTACATATATTAGTGTACATGTGTAGGGTGTGTATGCATAGCTAGCATGCAAACAACATGGATAGATACTAGTGCTAAACA
Organism: Pinus albicaulis; assembly: GCA_034641835.2. NCBI lineage: Eukaryota > Viridiplantae > Streptophyta > Pinopsida > Pinales > Pinaceae > Pinus > Pinus albicaulis. The sequence goes on along the minus strand of CM076584.1, from coordinate 593,849,529 downwards.
ACCACTACCTCTCATTCATAGTTCTTGTATGATCATAAAAACACATGGATGAAAACAAATCAAGTAGGCATATCATCCTATACTCCTAACTAACAAAACTACGACAATTTCTCAATGATTGAACATCACATTTAAAATATTAAAATGGAATCAAAATAAGTGTTCTAAGTATGGTAAGAATCAAGTGAGGAAAAAATATTTGGAACATATTGTTGGGTACCGGATTTGTATACTTTCCTCTCCCATTTTACCATATCTTTCTATCTCTTTGTGCCATTATTAATCTTAAAAGCATGAGGTAAAACCTTTCTTCCTATATTTTATGGGATATTTGATTAATAATGTATTTGTCATGGAGGTTTTACCTTTCTACATATTAACTCTGATATTTCTTCAGATCTGGCTACCATAGGAGCGTTGCGGCCGCGAGTCAAGGCACATTCCATCATCTTCAGCATCTTCCTTATTTTCTGCTACAGTGTGACAACCATGGGTATATCAGCACTATATTAGGCCTTCTTACGGTTTCTTGCTGGGCAACCCGGTTGCCGTTGTAACAAGATGTATTTTTGTAACAATGGAGTCATTGAGAGGAATTAGGGGTTTCAGGACAATTGTATAAAACAGGCCCACGGGCTGTGAATTGGAGGGGAGGCCCCTGGACATATAGACTTTGTAATCAATATTTTATCATTAATTGAATGTGAAGCAGCTTGCTGTTTCTCCTATAATTCTTGAGTTTCCGCAGCCCTGATCAAAGAGTTGGGCCCACTCTTGTGATCAGGTGCTGCATTCTTCTTTATTTTCTTTGCAGTGTTGTGTTTGGTGTGATTCTTGATTTTCTGTTACAGTCGTGTTAATTGCTGTGGATGCCTTTTATTTCTGCAATTCATTTCATTGCTGTTATAGTGGTATGTGTGTTATAGATTAAACCTGTGATATACAACGGACCATGTGCTTGTATCTGCATATACTTTGCCGTTAGTCTTGAAATAACTAACGCCCTTGGGTTGATAATTTATGTGGAAAATGGGTTGAATTCTATTCATATCCGGACACCAACATGTTGGCACTGTTGCCAGGGAAGGCTAACAGGTGCAAAAGAAGTACTGCAACAGATCTCAGAGTCAATCTCTCGTCTTGAGGTGGGAATCTATTGCCCAACTTCAAGTCCTAAGCGTAAGTGCCTTGTGTTTTATTTTTTATTTATTTTTTTCCTGTTTCTTTTATTATTTTGTTTTATGTAGAATTAAACCCTTGTCTTGGGGAAGGTGTTTTGTAAAACCTTGCCCTAAGTCCTGGGTGTAGTCCAGTATTTCTGTTTTTATTTCTTGTTGTTTCCTTCTAGGGGCCAATTTCTTGTCCTGGGGAGGGTATATTATTACTCTGCTCCAGGTCCTAAACTTCGATTTTTTTTCCCTTTTCCTTTTGTTTCGTTTTCTGTGAATCTTTTCTCTCATCCCGGGGAGGAAGTTATCTATCCTACTTCGGGTCCTAAGTGATTGATTGATTTTATTTGATGAACCCTCTCCACAACTTGTATGAACAAAGATCTGAACAAGAGGGGCAGAGGAAGACCCCCAAAGAAAGGGAAGGATCTGGGAAGGAAGATGTATATTCAGGAAATTATTGAAAAATCTAGATCTGAGGCATCATCCCATGCTGCTGTTAGGGTTAGGGTTAAGACGGAGTCCAAAGGGCAGTCTGTGGAAAAACCAGTGCCATCCACGGTACCAGAATGTGTTCTTTCTACAACAGAAGTGGAAGAAGTGGCAAGTAAGGGATCATAAGAATTGAGCAACTCTAACTGGGAAGAAGAACCTCAAAAAGGGTTTTCGTCCCCAAGAGACCAAGGCAGCGCTGTAAAAATTTCCGTTGTTGAGTTCAGTGATTTTGATCCGATAAATAAACTTTTGAAGGACTTTGATTCACTAAGGGACTGAGGGAGTGCGGTGCGACCATCTTCGGTTGAATCACTCCAGATACCGGCTGCGGAACCAGTCGAAATTCCAAGTGAGTATTGGAGGATATTAATGGCATTTGTAAGTTCCTTTATTTATTTTCCAATTGGAAATGTTACAGGTGATGCACCAATGAGACCCATCCCTTTAAAAACCTTGCCTAGTTTTCACAGGCTCTCTTCTGAAGGCCCTGATATGTTCCTCTTCGAATTTGATATTATTTGTCGAGGATATGACTATATGACTGATGCTCATAAATTAAAAATATTTCCTGCTACCTTAAAAGGGACAACCCTGAGATGGTTCATGGGTTTAGGGGGAAGCACGATTACCTCATGGGAAGAAATGAAAAAAACTTTCTTGGAAAATTACCAAGATTACTGTAAGTCCCGTGACATTAAGGAGGAAATATTTAAATTTGCACATAAGGAGGATGAAAATATGGAGGACTGTGTAGAACGATTTAAATACATATTGCAGAGGTCTGGACATAGTGACTTGGATAAGGACATCCTAAAGATCATTCTTCTCAGAGCACTCAAGGAAGACTCTCTGCAACTCCTGAATATAGTGGGAAAAGGGGATATTTCGAAAGAAAACTTTGAAACTATCTGTGATTACTGTATCAAATGTTTAGGGGGGACTGTAAGAAGTGGACAGGGTATTCGGTCATCGAAGACCTTCGGTGGAGGGGTCACAAAAGTAGAGATTGGAAATCTACTGGATAATCTGAGGATCGATATTCTGAGCACGCTATTAGCCCAAATGGACACTACAAAAAAAAAATAAGCAGATGGAGTTGGAAAAAACCATGGCCATATTCTGCCCTTAGTGCAAAAAGAAACACCATTTGAAGGAATGCCAGGTGAACACGGTGGAAGCCTGCACGATCTGCGAATAGACTCACGTGACCAGTGCATGTCCTTCCTTGCCCGGGCTGAAAGCAGTTTTCCAAGGAGCAAGCGAGGAGAGCACGATGGAACAGATATACTTTATGGGGCAGAAGAAGCCATGGCAACCTCGACCACCGGCGGTGAATCCAAGTATGTTTCAGGACCCATCCTATTACTTTCATAATTTTAGTATGGGTCCCCAATCTGCACCATTTTCAACCATGTGGCCTCAATATCAGTATCCCCCTTGGCAAAAATGGGTTCCTCAAGCCAGTCTGAATCCTTCATGGAATCAGACTTGGAGTGGACCCCCTCCCACTGGACAGTTTCCTCAGCCTATGCCTCAACAACAACTTCAGTTGCCTTCCAATGTGCCCCCAGGAAACCTAGCCATTAGACCCCAACTTCCTATCCAACACAACCCAAATCTGAATAATAAAGGGGTTCAACAAACAGACACTCTAAACCTTCCATCCTACAACATTTCTACCGCAGGACTCAATGAGATAAATCTACGGTCTAGGCGGGTAGTAAATGCACCTATTTCACCCATTATTACAGAAAAATTTTACGGTGAAGATACAGAACCAAAACAAAGAACAGTGAGGGAGAATTCAGATCAAAATGTAATAAATCAAACACCTCCCCAAGTTGTTCCCAATCAAGGTCATTTAATATCTCCCCCATATCCCGAAAGATTGACCTTGAGCAAACCAAACCCTTAAGCAAAATTTGACTTCCTAGGGGAACTGCAGAATCTTTTGGTTAAAATACCCCCTTTATAAGCTATGAGGGATGTACCTATTTATGCAAAAAATATAAAGGAATACTGCTCAAAGAAACCAGGGAGGAAACCTAAGGATCCATTAACTATTCATGAAATTGGCAGAGTATCCGATATCATGTTAGGAAAGATCGTTCCTGAAAAATACAGAGACCCTGGGAACCCGATTCTAATAGTACAAATTAATGGGATTGAAATCCCAAATGTACTGGTGGATTTGGGAGTGGCCATTAACATTATCACTGCTGAAACAATGAACACATTAGGACTTGGAAACATTAAACCAACCCCTACTATCCTGGAACTTGCAGACAGATCCACAATTGAACTAGTAGGGAAATTAGAGGACGTGATCATTTCAGTAGACTCATGGCATTACCCTATGGACCTCCTTATATTGCAGACTCGATCTTCAGTAGGTGGCCACCCATTGATCCTAGGAAGACCCTGGTTGGCAACTGCAGATGCCTACATAGGATGCCGGTCTGGACACATGATCATATCAAATGGGACAGTTACAAAGAATCTCAAGCTCTATTCTCCTGCGGAACCAAGCCCATCTAAAAATCATTACCCAGTCAGAAAACTCTACCTGTAGAAGAGCATAAACCTGAAAATGAAGATGTTAGACCAATTCTCACTATTGGCCAGGCCCTTCAATTTAAAACAGAAACTGAAGATGATGCCATTAACGTCTTCATTAATGATTCCAGTTCTATTCCCGATCGAACTTGAAATATTCTAGAATCTGCTATGAGCTGTGAAACACAGGAAAATATTGAACCAAAAGATGAAATTGAGGACATTCTTGTAACCCCATTCCCGGATAGTACTCTAATCGAGATTGAACTAGGGAGAACACTTAATATCAACCCAAACCTGTCCGAATCTCAGACCAAATAGCTTTTGAAAGTCCTTCAAGATCTTCAGGAAGCTTTTGCGAGATTAAACCAACATAAAGGGCATTCCTGTCAGCCTATGCACTCATCATATTTACATTAAGGAAGATTTCTGCCCTGTAAGGCAGCCTCAATGGAGGATGAATCCTTCTCTCAAAAACATTGTTGAAGAAGAATTACAAAAATTGTTGGATGTAGGATTCATTTATCCCATCTCAGATAGCCAATGGGTATCCTTGCTAGTTATCATTCCCAAAAAGAATGGTAAATGGCAGATCTGTGTAGATTATAGGGAACTAAATAAGGCAACACAAAAATACCATTTTCCTTTGCCATTCATTGACCAAGTCTTGGACACCTTGGCTGGAAAGAAGTTCTTTTCCTTCCTAGACAAATTCAGCGGATATAACCAAATCCAGATAGCCCCGGAAGACCAGGACAAGACAACTTTCACATGCCCGTGGGGAACCTTCACATATAGGGTCCTTCCATTTGGCCTGTGTAATGCTCCTGCTACCTTCTAGAGGGAAATCTTGGGAATTTTTTCTGATTTGGTCGATGATAGCGTCGAAATATATATGGATGATTTTACTCCATATGGGAACTCATTTGAGGAAGGATTGGAAAATTTGGAGAAGGTACTCAAAATATGTAAACAGACCCATGTATCATTGAGTACAGTCAAATGCCATATGATGAGGAAAGAAGGGGTAGTATTGGGACATTTTCTCTCAGTCGCTGGAATTCAAGTTGATCCAGCTAAAGTAGAGGTAATATTACATTTCCCGGTACCCAAAACACCGACACAGGTACGTAGCTTTATTGGTTGTGCTAGTTATTACAAGCACTTTATAGAAAATTTTGCTAAAATAACACACCCACTATTTTAATTGCTAACAAAAGATGCATAATTTTTTTGGACTGAAGATTGTGAGACAACCTTCATGAAAATTAAGGGGCTGGTGTGCACGGCCCCAATCCTCCAAGGACCTGATCGGGCATTACCATTTCACATACATACTGATGCTTCTCAAACAATAGTAGGGGTTGTTTTAGGACAACATGTAGACAAAACACCATATGTGATTTATTACGTCAGCAAGAATTTAATTCCTATTGAACTAAACTATATGGTGACAGAAAAAGAATTATTAGCTGTCATTTACGCTATCAATAAGTTCCGGCACTACATCACTGGGTACTCTACTATTGTCCATACTGATCACGCAGCAATTAGGTATTTGATGAATAAACCTATTACTCCTGACTGTATTACGAGATGGTTACTATTGCTTCAATAATTTGATATTACAATAGTAGATAAGCCTGGAAAAGACAATGTAGTAGCTGATTTCCTATCTAGAATGGATAACAATGATGAATGCACACCAATAGAAGATAGTTTTCCTGATGAACATCTTTTTGCAGTTTCTACTAAACCTTCGTGGTATACAGATATTTATAACTATCTTGCTATAGGGAATGTGACTCCTCATTTTTCATACAGGGAACAAAAAAATATTATTCATCATAGTGCCGATATTCTTGGATGGCAGGGTACCTTTTTCATACAGGAGTAGACAAGCAGATCGAACGTTGTGTGCCTAAAGATGATATTTATGAAGTATTGAAAGCTGCCCATGATGGCCCTTGTGGAGGGAATTTTGCGGACAAAACAACAGGCCATAAGGTGCTACAAATGGGATATTAATAGCCTTTCATTTTTCGTGATGCTCAGAATTATGTTAGGAGGTGTGATAGTTGCCAACATATGGGGCAACCCTGTAAAGTTGATGAAATGCATTTGCAGCCACAAGTAGTCCTCGAGCCTTTTGAGAAATGGGCTATTGACTTTGTTGGACCCTTTAACCCACCCTCCCAGCATAAAGTCTACATCTTGGTCTGTATTGATTACGTGATTAAGTGGGTGGAAGCCAAAGCTGTTGCGAAAGCAATAGAGCAGGTAGTCTCATATTTTCTATTTGAAGAATTTTTTTCTCGTTAAGGTACTCCAAGAGAGGTTGTTTCAGATGGAGGAGCACAATTCACATCACACAAGATAGCAAAGCTCATGCAAAAATATGGGGTCAAGCACAGAGTGACATCTCCATACCATCCCCAGGCGAATGGGAAATTAGAAAGCACAAAACAAGACATTAGAAAACATTTTGAAAAAAAATGTGGCATACCATCATCGGGATTGGGCTCATAAGCTTCAAGAGGCCCTCTGGGCGTACAAAACAACATGGCGGAATACAACCGGGTTTTCACCATTAGAGTTGGTTTATGGGAAATCCCCATTGTTTCCAATATAATTTGAAATAAGCGCGCTCATAACTGCTTTGGAAGTTGGTTTGGATCTATCAGATGCCCAGAAACACTGATTGGCTCAGCTTAATGAACTTGATGAAATACATTCAATGGATGCGCAGTGAAGTACTGCTATCCAGTAGCAGAGAACGAAATGGCACGATAAGTTTATTAAAAATAAGGTGTTTCAAAGTGGATATTGGGCACTACTTTATGACTCTCATTTTAAGGATTTTAAGGGAAATATTTGCACTCATTGGATGGGACCTTATGAGGTGGATGATGTATTTGATAATGGAATAGTCAGGCTAGTCACAATTGACGATACACGTACTTCCTTTATAGTCAATGGACATCGCCTGAGACTATACCACAAGCCAGACTCTAAGGATGATTTTATTAAACAACTCTCTGAGAAATCTAGTTTGAAGGTTATCAACGCAGAGAATCCTTCCTCTAAAAAAAAGAAAAATAAATAAAAGAAAAAGAAAAAGAATATATATATATATATATATATATATATATATATATATATATATATATATATAAAGAAAGAATTCTGTTATGTTTTCTTGTCTTTTCGCAGGAGCTACAACTAAGGAGTGAAAATCAAGGAATTTTCTTGTCGCTGCTACTCATGGTGCTATTACTTGGTTGCTACTTCTCATGGTGATGTTCCTCGATGGTTGCTACTCATGTTGCTGTTACTTGGTTGCTGCTACTCATGATGCTGTTACACCAAGTGCTGTTACTAGATGTTGTTACTCCTTGATCAATGCTGCTACATCGGATGTTGTTACTCGCATTGATGTTACTCAGTTGTTGCTTCTCATGATGCTATTACTCGGTTGCTGCTACTTTAATGCTATTACACTGGATGCTGTTACTCCGATGTTGTTACATGGATGCTGTTACACTGATGCTGTTATACTGATGCTGCTACTCCGATGCTGTTACACCGGATGCTGTTACTCCGATGCTATTACACCAATGTTGTTACTCTGATGCTATTACACCGAATGCTGTTACACTGATGTTGTTACACCGATGCTGTTACTCTGATGCTGTTACACTGGATGCTATTACTTCGATGTTGTTACTCCGTTGCTATTACACCGTATTCTGTTACACCGGATGCTGTTACACTGATGCTGTTACACCATCCACATCATTACTACGTTGTCATCCTACCAACCGTCACATCATCCAGGTGGGCCGTCAGGTACGCCTCCACGTGACTTTTACTGATTTAATTAAATATCCCATGTGAAGATTTTAATGTTGCGGACTACAAAAATTTAAGTTGGGGGGGTGTCGTCATGCTAAGGACGGTGTAATAATTGCCTCATAAGTTAAGTATGACATTCTACTCATGGTACACCTTACGATTCCCATCAATATGTGGTATCATCATTTAAATCGTATTGGGATTCGTAATATGTCTCGTCCACCCTGTACGAACAATTATTATTTCTATTTTACCACACTTACCATACTCTTTCATGATTTTTCTCGGTTTTCGAGAGCTACCAAACGTATTTACCGTTACCACCTTTCCATTTTCACTATGTTGTTCCTCTGAATCTGGTATCCACCACCTTGCCCAACGGTCTACTGCTACAGGAAGTGCTGCTACGAGTCTCCATAGTATGGGTGGGTTGGCTGTGCGGCATGAGCCTAAAAACATAATTTCAATTTGCATCAATCCAGAGGTTTGGCAAGTCTTTGTCGACTAGGGTGGGATATCTACTTTGACAGATTGTAGGGATTTGATGGAGGTATCACAATGGAATTCACACTCAATTTAGAGGAGAATTATTCGTGGGTTAGAGGTCTGGAAGTTCTTGTCACAGAGAAGGTAATTGCAGAGGTTAGCGAGCTGAGACAATAGGGGCAGCAATGCTTTGCTCAGAAATTTTCTCTCCCAGAATTTCCTGAATTTTTCTTGTAGGTAGGAGAGATTGTCGTTCAATTGGGCAGAGGATACAAGTGCAAAACTGTCGTATCCTTGGAATGAAGTTGCAGGTTTCATAATAAACTGCATTACCTGCGAGGGTCGAGCCTCAGCTCTATTCAAGTATCACTTTAAAATTATAACACACCTCTGATTTCCACAGAATCAGGTGTATGCCCTAAATATGCCATTCTTCCTATTGAAACAACTGTAGCATATGGCACAGTATGCTCGACGCTCTCGCCAAATGATGACAGTACTTTCTAACCACAGATTGGTGCGATTATTGGTCGTGCATGCAATAAACAAGTTGCAGGTTTCCTGGGTGGAACTCTGCGGATCCTCAGAAGAAGCGGTAGCAGCTATGATTGCTGCTAGAGAAAAAGAACCAGCCTCTCCGGCTGGTCAAGCGAAAGAAGAATATTAAAAATAAATTGATCAAGAGGAACCCGAGGAAATGGAAACGAAAATTGATCAGGAGGAACCCAAGGAAGAAGAGATGAGTATGGAGGAAGTAGTTGGCGACACAGACAAGGCTGCCACACAAGAACCAACCTTGCTTGAAGAACCCATAGAGGAAGGAATTATGGACATCGTGCAGGAAATTGATAGTGTTATACAGTCGTAAACCTTTTTCAATGAAGAACAAAGGAATGGAATTGTGGACAGAGGAATGGAAAGTGATGTTGTTTCGCAAGAAACATCATCACCTGCCCAGACATATATGGATGTTGATACAGGTGGGGGTGTTACCCAAGAACCACCCCCAATTTGGCTGGACCAGGAGGAGTCAGCCCGTGAAATTGACGTTGGACCTCAAGAATCGATACCTACTATGGAAATAAAGGTGAGTCATGAGGAAAAGGAGGGTAAAGAAGGAATTAACCAGGTGGTCGATACTGTTCCACAAGAACTAGTATTGACGCATGAAGAAGAAATGGTAAGAAAAGGGAAAGAGGAAATAAGGGAATTGAGCCATGGAATCGATGCTACTCCATAAGAACCAGCATCGACTCCGGTTGAGGTGGTAATGCATGAAGTCCCGGTCCAAACCAGAAATGAAGATGACAGGTCTGTTCCCTGTTCTCCGTTCCAGACCCTAATGCCCAGAGGGGTGAGGGGATTTTTCTCGCCCAAACGGTTAATGGAAGAAGTCGTTGTTCCCCCGGTACTAAAATTTGTTGACACGGCCAAGATTGGCCCAGACACTACTGAACCAGAAAACTTAGAGGTCCACAAGGAAGACAAAGTTCCTGTAGAAACATCAGAACATAGGGGGATCAATGAAATTTCCGACCAAGCAGTAGGAGTCCCCAGAAGAAATGTAGAAGAAGAAGCCCCTGTGGATAGGGGGCCCAGCCAGAAGGGCTTGAAAAAAGAATCTGTAGAGGATGCTGGCAGTATTCCATCGCCTTCTGAGCCTGTCATAGGCCCAGAACTTGAATTCATCGTTAAACAGGAATGGGTCAAACAATGTGAGAAAAGAAGGTTACCTCTCAAAAAGAGGTATCGGCTGCAGTTCAATGAAACCATGAGACTGAAAAGGGAGGTTCGAGATTTGAAGAAGAAAGTTTCATGTTTAAAAAGGAAGGTAAAAATCTACAAATGGAGGGCAATAAAGCCGAAGATAGAAGTCTCCACTGCAGCTACCCAGACTCTGATGCTATTACTCCACTGCTGTTACACCGAATGTTGTTACACCTATGCTGTTACACCATCCACATCATTACTGCGCTATCATCCTACCAACTGTCACATCATCCAGGTAGAACGTCGGGTACACCTCCACTTGACTTTTACTGATTTAATTAAATATCCCATGTGAAGATTTTAATGCCGCGGATGACAAAAATTTAAGTTGGGGGGGGGGGGGTGTCGTCATGCCAAGGACGGTGTAATAATTGCCTCATAAGTTAAGTATGACATTCCGCTCATGGTACACCTTAAGATTCCCATCAATATGTGGTATCATCATTTAAATCGTATTGGGATTCGTAAGATGTCTCGTCCACCCTATACGAACAATTATTATTTCTATTTTACCACACTTACCATACTCTTTCATGATTTTTCTCGGTTTTCGAGAGCTACCAACCTTATTTACCATTACCACCTTTCCATTTTCACTATGTTGTTCCTCCAAATCTGGTATCCACCACCTTGCCCAACGGTCTTCTGCTACAGGAAGTGCTGCTACAAGTCTCCACAGTATGGGTGGGCTGGCTGTACGGCATGAGCCTGAAAACATAGTTTCAGTTTGCATCAATCCAGAGGTTTGGAAAGTCTTTGTCGACGCAGGGTGGGATATCTACTTTGACAGATTGCAGGGATTTTATGGAGGTATCACAATGGAATTTGCACTCAATTTAGAGGAGAATTATTCGTGGGTTAGAGGTCTGGAAGTTCTTGTCATAGAGGAGGTAATTGCAGAGGTTAGCGGGCTAAGACAACATGGGCAACAATGGTTTGCTTGGAAATTTTCTCTCCTGGAATTTCCTGAATTGTTCTTGCAGGCAGGAGAAAGTGTCGTTCAATTGGGCAGAGGATACGAGTTCAAAACCGTGTCGTATCCTTGGAACGAAGTTGCAGGTTTCGTAATAAACTACATTACCTGTGAGGGTCGGGCCTCAGTTATGTTCAAGTATCACTTTAAAATTCTAACACACCTCTGATTTCCACAGAATCAGGTGTATGCCCTAAATATGCCATTCTTCCTATTGAAACAACTGCAGCATATGGCACAGTCTTCTCAGCGCTCTCGCCAAATGATGGCAGTACTTTATAACCACGGATTGGTGTGATTATTGGTCGTGCATGCAATAGGCAGGCTACGGGTTTCCTGGGTGGAACTCTGCGGATCCTCAGAAGAAGCAGTAGTAGCTATGATTGTTGTTAGAGAAAAATAACCAGCCTCTCCGAATGGTCAAGCCGAAGAAGAATATTAAAAAGAAATTGATCAAGAGGAACCCCAGGAAATGGAAATAGAAATTGATCATGAGGAACCCAAGGAAGAAGAGATGAGTATGGATGAAGTAGTTGGTGACACAGACGAGGCTGCCACACAAGAACCAGCCTTGCTTGAAGAACCCACAAAGGAAGGAATTATGGACATCGTGTAAGAAATTGATACCGTTATACATTCGTCAACCTTTGTCAATGAAGAACAAAGGAATGGAATTGTGGACAGAGGAATGGAAAGTGATGTTGTTTCGCAAGAAACAACATCACCTGCATAGACAGATATGGATGTTGATATAGGTGGGGGTGTTACACAAGAACCACCCCCAATTCAGCTAGAACAGGAGGAGTCAGCCCATGAAATTGACGCTGGACCTCAAGAATCGATACCTACTGTGGAAATAAAGGTGAGTCCTGAGGAAAAGGAGGGTAAAGAAGGAATGAACCCGACGGTCGATACTGTTCCACAAGAACTAGTGTTGACCCATGAAGAATAAATGGTAAGAAAAGGGCAAGAGGAAATAAGGGAATTGAGCCATGGAATCGATGTTGCTCCACAAGAACCAGCGTCGACTCCGGTTGAGGTGGTAATGCATGAATTCTCGATCCAAACCGGAAATGAAGATGACAGGTTTGTTCCCTATTCTCCGTTCCAGTCCCTGATGCCCAGAGGGGTGAGGGGATTTTGCTCGCCCAAACGGTTAATCGAAGAAGTCGTTGTTCCCCTGGTACTAAAATTTGTTGACACGGCCAAGATTGGCCCAGACACTACTGAACCAGAACACTTAGAGGTTCACAAGGAAGACAGAGTTCCTGTAGAAACATCAGAACACAGGGGGATCATTGAAATTTCTGACCAAACAGCAGGAGTCCCTAGAAGAAATGTAGAAGAAGAAGCCCCTGTGGATAGGGGGCCTAGCCAGAAGGGCTTGAAAAAAGAATCTGTAGAGGATGCTGGCAGCATTCCGCCGCCTTCTGAGCCTATCATAGGCCCATAACTTGAATTCATCGTTAAACAGGAATGGGTCGAACAATGTGAGAAAAGAAGGTTACCTCTCAAAAAGAGGTATCAGCTGCAATTCAGTGAAACCATGAGACTGAAAAGGGAGGTTCAGGATTTGAAGAAGAAAGTTTCACGTTTAAAAAGGAAGGTAAAAATATACAAATGGAGGGAAATAAAGCCAAAGATTGAAGTCTCCACTGCAGCTACCCAGACTGGCCCGATCGAAGATTTGTTTGAAGGTCGAGAATTTGTATTGGCCGTTGAAATTCAAACGTGGCAGTCTGCTGCGAGCGACCACAAGAAAGAAACAGCTAGGGTTCGAGAATAGGCTATTGGATTCGTCACAGGGTACATGGATCAGTTATACAAGGCACAGCTGAAGCAGGCCAAACAAAAGGCCAGGATAGAAGAGTTGGAAGAACAAGTTCAGTTGCTAAAGACAAATAAGGAGAAGATGTTCTCCCTAGCATAGCAAGTAATGGCCTACAGACCTCCTGGACATAGCTATTCCTTATTCCTTCATGAAAAATTTATTTTCTTTTGTCTTGAAAGTATATATAAGGAGATTTGGTACGAAATTGAGGACCCCATTCAATTTATCCATATTTTTAACATTCATGACATTATCAGACAACATTTGATGTGTGAGCTCTATATGCATGGGTATTACTGAAGGCATGATCAGTCCTTTAACCCAGTGCCATTCGTGGGAGACATCCATTTAAGAGAATTCACTTCCTATACCATCAATCAGATTAAATGGAGAAAATCCTGGGAAACATTTGAAGAAAATCAAGTCAGCAGGCCATTGATAATGAGAAGAGAGCATAATCCGTCCTCAACCATTTATAGCAAGAATTATACATCTCTAAAGATTTAGGGCCATAAGGAACACGCGTTGGCAACCCAGAAATGGTGCGCTGACCTGTGTGTCAGCCATATTACGACATTTCACAAGGAAGCACTAGACAGTTGTCAGAAAAGATGGATGTTGTCCTCCTTAGCCGTCATGAAAAGAGAACCATTTGGGGCACCTAACTTTGCACGTGCCTTAGAGAGAATGCCGTGGTCTGTGGCATGCATGGATGGGATTAAGATTTCAATTTCCCCTTTTATGGCTGCCAGCTGCATAGTATACTCCTGCGTATAATGTTGAACCAGACTCGTGGAAGGACGTTGTTTTGACAGAAGGATATAAGCCACCAGGAACAGAAATGGCTGCAGAATATGAACTCACACAGCTTCATGCCGATCACAGTCAGTCCAATCCAGATCCGAGGAGATGACGAGCTGCATGAGGACATGCAGATAGATCAGTTGGGGGGATATGTTGGGTACCAAATTTGTATACTTTCCTCTCCAATTTTACCCTATCTTTCTATCTCTTTGCGCCATTATTAATCTTAAAAGCATGAGGTAAAACCCTTCTTCCTATATTTTATGGTATATTTGATTAATGATGTATTTGTCATGGAGGTTTTACCTTTCTACATATTAACTCCGATATTTCTTTAGATCTGGCTACAACAGGAGTGTTTCGGCTACGAGTCAAGGCACAACCCATCATCTCCAGCGTCTTCCTTATTTTCTGCTCCAGTGTGACAGCCATGGGTATATCAGCACTATCTTAGGCCTTCTTACGATTTCTTTCTTGGCAACCTGGTTGCCGTTGTAACAAGATGTATTTTTGTAACAATGGAGTCATTGAGAGGAATCGGGGGTTTCAGGACAATTGTATAAAGAGGCCTACAGGCTGTGAATCGGAGGGGAGGCCCTTGGACATATAGAATTTGTAATCAATCATTTATCCTTAATTGAATGTGCAGCAGCTTGCTGTTTCTCCTATAATTCTTGAGTTTCCGTAGCCCTGATCAAAGAGTTGGGCCCACTCTTGTGATCAGGTGCTACGTTCTTCTTTCTTTTCTTTGCAGTGTTGTGTTTGGTGTGATTCTTTATTTGCTGTTAAAGTCGCATTAATTGTTGTAGATGCCTTTTATTTCTATATTTCATTTCATTGCTGTTACAATGGTATGTGTGTTATAGATTAAACTTGTGATCTACAGCGGACCATGTGCTTGTATGTGATCTACAGTCTTGAAATAACTAACGCCCTCGGGTTGATAATTTATGTGGAAAAAGGGTTGAATTCTGTTCATATCCGGACACCAACACATATAATCCCCAAGTATCATTCTCAACAAACTTCAAACCATCCTTCCTCCCTAACGAATTTTCATCTTATATATCCTATCATTTCCCCTATTAGAACATGCTAGAGCGTCAACTAAATTAACCTAACCCCATATAGAGACTGTAAGTGGAAGTTTCAACTATCTCAACTAAGATTACTCATTAGAAAACAACAATCAACATCACATGTTTAGGGGAGCACAATTTATCACAACCGTTCCACGACTCCAAGTTTTAGAGGATAGGAAATGGGAAATACCTTACTCTCAATAAAAATAAGGTCAACAGGATCTACTAAATGGATAATACCTCCGCCCTTCTTGATAAAAATAGGGCCAAAACCCGATATCAAACCATACTTATATGCAAATATTATTTTAAAATTGTAGCAAGAAAGGGCTTCTTTTGACTTGTGCCTTAATCAAAGAAGCAAATTCGAATTCAGTCTCATAGAAATTCGAGTTAGTTGTCAGTTAACATGTGTGATGTGGCCTATCACTAGTTTATTGTTAGTTAATTCAAGTTAGATGGCTTTCAGTGAGTTGTGGACCACTTGATGGCTAAAATTAGCTAACTAGTTGAGTTATCTCTAGTATCAATTGGTTAAGTGATCTCTAGTTCTAGAATAGAGATAGTTATGAGTTTTTTTGGGCAGTTTAATTTTTTTTAACTCAACTTACTCTCAGTTAACTAGTTGCAACTGGTAAAATTAACCCTATTAGGTCATCCAATTTGAATTTCCTATTGAGATTGGATGAAGGCACAATTGTAATTCATTATTGTACAACAAGTTTTGTGTACAAGCTTGAGAATTGAGCAGCTGAATTTATCTTGGGAATTGCTTAAGGAAATAGGAGAAATTCCTATTTTTTAGGGGCCGAATTGCGCAAGGAAATAGGAGCTTCCTTGCAAGTTTATTTGGCTAAGTGTTGGGTAATTATTGTGAGAAGTTGATTATTATTGTAGGGGATTCAGGCTTGAAGTAGATTCTTTATAATATATCATATTTATCAGTTGATAATACAAGCAAGAGGGGTTTTTCCTAGTTGGGTTCCCTAGATATATTTTTTGTTCTTTGTGTGATTGTGTTTCTATTCATTTTTTTTTTTTCCCGCAAAATTTGGTAGAGAAATCTTGTGTGTTTTTCAGATTAGTTTGATATCATTAGCAATTGTAAGGTTTCAAGTATTTTATACATGGTACCAGAGCTTAAAACAAGATAGAAACTGAGTTCCTTGATCAGATTCAAAGTGATTGAAGAGGAGATCGGTTAGTGCAGGAATTCTATAAGTGCATGAATAATGTCATCCTATAGCTTGAGGAAATAACATGCACTGGAAGGGAATTAAAATTTCCGTGCATGGAAGGACATAATGGAGGTTGTGTTAGATGAAAATGGAGTTTAGAATACATCAAAATTTGATATTCCTAAACCTCCCACATCAGATGCACAACAAGTAAGTCAATTGAAGAAGGATATTTCCAAAGCTAGGAGGATGATCCTAGAAGGAGTTAGAGACCATGTTTTTCAAAATTTGTGTGGGAAGGAGAAACAATTCTATATGTGGAAGGCCCTTACTGATCTTTTCGAAAGCAGTAGTGATGCCATAAAACTTATTTTGAAGAACAAATTGAGGAGCATTCAAATGGGAAGGGATGAGCCCATTATTACATATTTATCTAGGTTAGCTCAAGTGAGGGATGAACTTGGAGGGGTTGGGGAGACAGTTCCACCAGCGGAGCTTATGAGCCTTTCTCTTCTCGGGATTCACAAATCTTGGCATAGTTTCCAAGATGTAGTGAATGTCAGAGTTAAGCTCCCTCCTTGGGAGAGTCTGTGGTCAAATATTTTGCAGGAAGAGATAAGGAGGAACAGAAGGGATGGAATCTCATTTGGGACAGACTGATGGAGTGAAGCTTCAAGACTTCACAAATGAATATTGGGCAAGGAATCCCACAGATAGGAAGAGAACTTCAGGAGTAGTCTTTAGTATTGGGCCAACTACAGTTTTTTGGTACATCATGAAGCAAAGAAGAGTTGCACTTAGTTCAGTCATGGGATGGATCCTATATTGATCCACTGTGATAATCAGAGTTGCATAAAACTCTTTGAGAATCTAGTGTTTCATGATAGGTCCAACAATATAAACATTAGGTACCACCATCTCAGAGATTATGTGTAAAGGAGGATTGTTATGCTACGGTACATTCCTATAGAGAAGCAATATGCATACATCTTGACCAAGGCCTTATCAAGGGCAAGTGCGAGTTCCACACAAGCAATATTGGGGTTGTCCATAATCCCTTCCTGGCTAAGAGGGAGTCTTAAAATTGTAACAAGGAAGGTCTTATTTTGACTTGTGCCTTAGTCAAAGAAGCAAGTTCAAATTCAGTCTCATATAAATTCGAGTTAGATTTCAGTTAACATGTGTGATGTGGCCTATCATTAGTTTATTGTAATTTAACTCAAGTTAGATGGATTTCTGTGAGTTGTGGACTAGTTGATGGCTAAAATTAGCTAGCTAATTAAGTTATCTTTAGTGTTAATCAATTAACTGATCTTTAGTTATAGAGTAGAGATAGTTATGAGTTTAGTTGGGTAGTTGAATTTTTGTTAACTCACCTTACTCTCAGTTAACTAGTTGTAGCTGCTAAAATTAGCCCTAATAGGTCATGCAATTCGAATTTCCTACTGAGATTAGATGAAGGAACAATTGTAATTCATTAATGTACATCAGGTTTTGTGTACAAGATTGAGAATTGATCAGGTGAATTTCTCTTGGGAATTTCTCAAGGAAATAAGAGAAATTCCTATTTTTTAGGGGTTGAATTTCACAAGGAAATATGAGCTTCCTTGCAAGTTTATTTGGCTAAGTGCTGGGAAGTTCTTGTGAGAAGTTGATTAGTAACGTAGGGGCTTCAAAATTGAAGAAAATTCTTTGTAATAGATCAAATTTCTTAGTTGATAATACACGTAAGGGGTTTTTCCTAGTTGGGTTCCCTAGATATATTTTGTGTTCTTTATGTGATTGTGTTTCTATTCATTGTTTTCTTTCCGAAAAATTTGGTAAAGAAATCTTGTGCCTTTCGTAGATTAGTTTGCTCTCATTAGTAGTTGCAAGGTTTCAAGGATTTTCTACATATTTCTCTTAGCGTAATGTCCTTGAACAAATATTATAGGTAAGTTATGCATCCTATCAAAATGACACTCACCATAGATCATAATAACGTTTGAAAACATAAATTAAATCACAAGTAAAAATGATAGTACACTATATTCTTGATGTCTACGACATCTAGTTATGTTAGCACTATAGTCATTTTGGATATTACATTTCTTATCAATTTATAGGTTAGTTCACCAGTAACCTATATCCATGTCGATATGTGACAAATTTCATATGAGAATCCACATTTATATTTACATTCAACTAAGAAATATATGCTTATTTACACCATGCCTCACATATGTTATACATTAAAAAAATAATATTGAATTGGCCCTCGTTTCAAATTTCCACATTAAAAAAAATCATGTTTAAACAAAATCATATAACTAACATTATCATGAATTTATAACAATACAAATAATATTATGCAACATATAAATAAGTGTAAATGGACATATCTCAAATGTTTATGTCAACATCATTGAGCCCAAATATATACTGAGCAACAAATTACTACGATGAGAAAATTCAAACTTCTAATTTCCCAAGGAAAAAATTCTGGTTGTCACATGTTAGCACCCAATCTGAACCTCAGGCTGAAAAAGGAAAATCAGGGTAACAACTAAACCACGCTCAGCCTTGTAGCTATCCCTACAAGGACAGGAGAGGGATCTCTCCGTAGAATAGATATTCAATAACTCGATAATGAACTGATTTTAGGCTAGGTATATAAATGGGAAAGAGGTGTTAATAAATGACTGAATTTTCAGGGATGTATGGGACAAGAGGATAGTATGAACTGAGGAATTAAATCAAAGACACAGAGTATTTCATGGGGCAAGATAGGCAAGAGATTTAGCAATCAAGTTGAAATAAGATGGAATGGAAAGACTGTTGAGAAGCCTAAAGGGGCATGATAAATGAATCCCTTTCAAACACAAGAAAACACACAGAGTATGAATGATTCCCCAAGGCAGAGCATATAAAATGGATTTTACCTTTCTAACTTGAAAACATTCAATTGGAAATGTTTATGAATGAATGGTGAAACATAAAAATGTACATATGAAACACAAAGGAGAGACATATGCTAAAACTCATACCACATGAATCCCACAAATTAGAGTTGCATCACTTTATTAATTCCCTGCCAAACTGTACAATGGAGCGGAGAGATCACTGCCACACTATTCCCCTACTTCTCAGTTTTCAGACTTCAGATTTTCAGCCCTTTACAAATTATTAGAATTTACAATAAATAGATAGATTTTGTGGGAATATAGATCGATGGAAAGAGGAGAAATCATAACTGAATATGGAAAACCAAGAGCCAATAATCTCTCCGTAAAGGAAGAGTTGCGTTACATCTGGTCAGTGAGAAGGTGAAACATTGTAACGTAGATCTATTTACAACATAACTACAGATGTGACTGTTACGAATTTGGGTCTCGGCCTCTAACTGTCGCTTTGCTTTTCGTCATTACTCTGAAGAAGACCGAACTTTATCATACGCTGTTGAATTGAAATGAAATTATGCTTTCATGAAGGGAAAAATTTATTTTGCATGGGAAAAAAGGGAAGGAGAGTAGGCGGGATCCGCATATTAATCGCAATCGCAATCGGGCTCGGGAGTGGGGCATAGTGATATATATGAAATCGCCGATGTGATTGGGGAGAACCTTTAATATATAATCAATATAACCAAAGTTTGGGTTAACAAAGGGCAAGGTCATTTATATATGAACGAGCAGAAGTACTATATGGTGGGCTCGAGAGTAATCGAAATCGCAAGATCAGAAGGGAGCAGAGGTGTAACATATATGGGAAATGCAGATGAGAATGCTCCGATAGGCTGTGAGCCGTCGGATCGAAGGGGGAAGATCAACGGAAAATGTGTAATCGGGAGTATGTCAATCGGAGAGTGTCAATCAGAGGGGGACTTATGGAAGCACTGATTGCGATGGCGCGATTGCATGTGGGTCGTCCGATCAGCGGGGCAGATCGACGGTGTCGGATCAATCGGAGGTTTCAATCGGGGGAGCGGATTGGGAGTTGCGATTGGGTAATCGGAAGAGGGACCTGCAATCAATCACATCGGAGTTTTTTACGATTGGGGAATGTTGCGATCAATCAGATCGGGCGTAAGACAATGCGATAAGATCAGAATGGGAGGTGCGGGGTTTTATTATAATAAAGACTTTGAACTTTATATTATAATGTTTCCCGTATGGTGGGGAAGTGGTTTGGGAACGACGGGGGGAGGGGGGGGGTATTTGTATATATATAAACCTTGGAAATATTTATCATAAGGTTTTCAACGGGGAATGGAGGGGAAGTGGTTTTGGGATCGGATTTAATGTATTAATGCGATTTTTGCCATTGGAAAGGGAGAAAATGGATTTTATAAGGGGAATATTAAACTTTAAACATAAAATTTAAGGGGAATATGGGAAATAGGGGATATATGAGGATATAGGGGACTTTTACTTCACTTCAGCATAAATTTCAATCCAGAAGTCAGTTTTAAGAGTGCAATATACCATTGGAAAGCTCTTTTCGGGCTCTTTCTGCTGGATCTGCTTGAAAAATGATTTGATGCTAAACATGTTGTGAAAGACTTCTCTGAAAGGAAGGGTGATGATCTTGTCGGAGATGACCACTTCTAAATTGTGACTGAAAGGCAAAGTATTATGTTTTCACCTCAAAGCATGGTTTTGAGGTGAAACTTGCATCAAACTAAATAAATGATATCTCTGATCTTCCTGGTGCTATGACTTTGAGTTTATTGACTTCCTCATGACCTTGTTGATCTTTATTTGACACTTGACTCATTAATTTGATCATGGTAAGACCCTAGAAACTAATGAGACCCATTCTATGACCTACTAACATGATTTGAGAGTGAAAGCGACTTATGACAAAAGACCATAGAAAGGAGAATCAGCAAGTGCCTCATGAGAGAAGACTGATGAAAAATCACTACCATCAATGAATCCATGACCTAACAGAACGGTGAAATTTATTCGGTATGAGACTCCTAATATGCAAATGCAAAAGAGAAATTTTGATCACTGATGGCAGTATGACTAGACTGACACTAACATGGGCTCCAATGGGGATGGTAGCTCCTTGGAGGTGCCAAGAACACCGTAGACCAAGTAGCCTTATCCATTGGGCATGGAGTCAAAAATACTGAAAAACCGACACAATGCAAATTGACACTGACTCAAGACTAAGACTGAGAAACTGAAATAAAACCAAACCATACACATAACATTCAAGTCTTATAGCCTTCACCTTGGGCCCCAAACTTTAATGATTGTGTACTCTGAACTCTGATAAAAATAACATGGTATATACAATGATGATGACATAAATTCTGATCCTTTGTTTTAAACAATGGTAGTGCTTTAAAAGCCTACCATTTACTGCTCCTCCAGGGCAATCTTGGCCATCCATTTATGAGAGCAAAAAGGAATTTTGTCCTCTGTATGCTGAAATCCTGTATGGTCCTTTCCACAGATTGTCGAACTTACCATGCTTCCCTTTGTCTTCATTTCTGGCATCCAATTTCAACACTATATCATCCAGCTGAAACTTTTCTTCTTTGGTATTTCTGTCAAAGATCTTCTTTATTTTCTCCTGCAACTGAATGGCGTTCTGTGACACTTCCTCTCTTGTTTGCTGAAGGTGGATCATCTGATTGATCCTTCGCTGATTATCATTATCCTCGCTGCCAACTTCTTGCAATAATCTCATAACTAGGACTGTAAGGGATGTGGGGAAGACAACATCAGTTCCATAAACTAATTCGAAAGGTGACATACCGATTGATTTCTTACCGCTAACTCTGTCTGCCCATAGAGCGCTGATGAGCTTGCGATGCTAGTTTCTTTTGTTTGCCTCCAGCATTTTATTAATTATATTTACTAGTGATTTGTTAGATGACTCAGCTAGGTCGTTTCCTTGTGGATAATACGCTATCGAATGACCCAGCGCGATGTTGTATTTGTCACAAAAATCGATCATCTTCTTGGATTGAAACGCTGCTGCATTGTCTGTTACGATTTTGCATGGGCAACCAAAATGAGATAGAATATTCGATTCCAGGAATTGAATGATTACCGTGTCTGTTTCTTGCCTGGCTGGGACGGCCTCGATCCATTTCGTAAAGTAATCTGTCCCTGTCAATATCCATCGGTGCTGTGCTGAGGACGCGGGATGAATTTCTCCTATGAAATCGAGCCCCCACTGCTGAAAGGGTGCGTTCACTGAAACTGGTTTCAAAGGGAGTAGAAGCAATTTCTTCTTCCCTTGGAAGATTTGGCACTCATGACATTTCATCACTGTCTTATATAAATCAGAAAATAATGTGGGCCAATAATATTTGTCTCTCAATGCCTTGTTAGCTGTAGTATTCCAAAACAAGTGACTGCCACAGTCGCCTTTATGAAAATCGTGCATTACCTTATGCTCCTCTTCTTCAACCAAACTAATGAGCATAATGCCTCCCGGATCTTTCCAATACAGAGCACTATCTAAAATGCAGTATTTTGCAGACTTTAGCTTCAGAGATCTACCCTTACTCTTAGACATGCCCGTAGGAGGTGACAAATGCTGAAGGACATAGACAATATCTGAATACCACGGGGACTGCAGAAAAATATCTGAAATTGGAACCAGCAAACCTTCATCTTCATCTTTTGCCACTGCTGTTATGAGGTTTATATCTAAAGCACGCAGATTTGATTGGGCCATGAATTTCGCCAAGCCTTGAACTTTGATCAACTTCGTGGGCTTGATCTCCAGATCATACTCCAACATAGCTGCTATCCACTTACCCCTCCAACCTTCTGGATCAGTTTGCATCAACAAATCCTTCACTGCTGCGTTAGGGACATAAGCTATAGTATGTGAATGCAGAATATGGACCCTGAAATCCTTCAATGCCTTGATAAGAGCCAATGACTGTTTTTCAATAATATTATACCTCAAAGTAACATCTCTAATAGTTCTACTGAAAAAGGCAATTAGCTTTTCGATCTCGTCTCTCTTTTGCATTAAAACAACAACTAAAGTATGCTCCGATGCAAACGAAAATATGATGAAGTCTTGAGTGTAGTCGGGACTGATCAAAACTGGGGCATTGGATAAAGCGAACTTTACCAGATTGAATGACTTGACAACTTCTTCACTCCACTTGACAGTGTTGTCCTTCTTCAACATGTTAGTCATTTCCCTCAGATGTTCAGCCAGATTGGGTATAAATTGACGTAAGAATTTCATCTTATCATTGAATGCTTGGATCTCCTTTTTGTTTCGTGGAAGGTCTATGTGCTGAATTGCCTCCACTCTAGATGGATCGATGCAGATACCATCTTTAGAGATGATATGCCCCAGCAGCTTGCCTTCATCCATGGCAAAGAGACACTTCTTGGGATTGAGATAAATTCCAAACTTTTTGCATCGCTGAAAAACAACTCTCAAATGTTGCAAATGCTCATCGTCTGATCCTGAAAACACTGTCAAATCATCCAAATAAATGACCAGAAAAACATCTTTTTCATTGGAAAAAGAAATGTCCATTGCACACTGGAAAGTAGCTCCTGCATTCTTCAGTCCAAATGGCATTTTGGCATACTGGAAGGTTCCCCAGGGTGTTGTGAAGGCAGTTTTATCTTGGTCCTTCTCATGCACCAAGATTTGGTTGTAGCCTGAGTTGCCATCAAGTAGTGACATCCTGGATGCTCCAACTACTCTCTGTAGAATATGGTCCATTTTCGGAAGTGGATAATTTTCCTTTAAGGAAGCCTTATTCAAGTTCCGAAAATCTATACACAACCTTATTTCTCCAGTATTCTTACGTACCGGGACCAAATTTGAAATCCAGTCAGAAAATCTAATGGGGACTATGATACCAGCTTTGTACAATCTGTTCAACTCTTTTTCGATGGATGGCAGCAGCTTCAAATTAATTCTTCTCAGCTTCTGTCTGAATGGCTTTTGATCCGGCTTGATAGGAATAGTATGCTGGATTATGTTCTTATCATACACCTTCAAATCTGAATAATCCCATGCAAATATATCAGAAAATCTAGAAAGCAACTTCACATACTTCTCCTTCGCTTCAGGGGACAATGCCTTTGAAAATTTCACGAACTTGGGCTGATCAGGTGTTCCAAGATTCACATCTTCAACTCATTTCTCCATGGGCACCAAGCTTGGCTTCTTTGCCACATCGTCCTGATCAAACAACTCCTCTAAAGGTATGAGACCTCTAGGAATTACATTATCTTTTAGCTGCAATATGTCCATCTGGTTTGTTTCCAATTCTTGATCATCAACCACATACTCACCTTCTATGGGAGTGTCCTTGAATTTTCCATCACCCTGCAAAAATGCATTGATCTCATTATCATCCCAAAATACTTTCCAATAACTTAAATTTTCCGGAACAGTAGGCCTATGTTTGACATGGATCTCAAACTTGTTTCTGGAGTTCATCGGAATCTTCAGGTTACTTGCAGTAGTGGCAAGAGAATCAGCAATAAGATTCTGCATCCTGGGCACTGCTGTCAAAGTGTACTCTGGGAATGTCTTCAAAATGTCCAGAACTGCATTTCTGTATGCCCTCAGTCTTGGATGTTTAGCTTGGTATTCTCCTTTCACCTACTTGATTATTAACCTAGATTCACCATACACAGAAATCATTTTTGCCTTCAACTTCTTCAAGATTTTCAGGCCTGCAATCAGAGCTTCATACTCTGCTTCATTGTTAGGGCAGGCAAAAGCCAACTTATAAGCGCATACTCTAACATTACTAGGGACCTTTTCAGGCTGGAAAATAGGGCTCCGAATCCATATTCCAATACCTGCTCCATCCTTACTAACAGCTCCATCAAAATCCATACCCCATAGGCCTTCTTCTTCTTCTTGTAGATGCTGAAATTTAGTTTCTTCCTTCTCTTTACCTTGGTTGATTTTTGGCTGTTCGTTGTCTTTTTGCTGCTGGTGAACAGGGGGCTCAGAAGTATTTGCCGCTTTGTCCTTTTCCTGTTCGAGGACCTCTCTGAAATTTTCTGAAATCTTAGGTATCTCATCCACTTGTACCAACTGAACATCCTCATCATTTAAATCACCATCTGAATATAAGACAAAAGACTCTAAATCTGTGTGGATTGCATTGATGGGATGGTTTACTGGCTTGTCTTTCCTAGTAATCATATATTTCATTTTCTTTTCCCTATATAAATTTCTCAACTGGCCAAATACAGGGATTGTGGCATAAGAGAATTCAAGATGTATGGTCCCCTTAAGTTTTGCACCCCAAGATCTAGATAGAAGCATTCCAAACCGTGGTGGGACATCAGCAACCACTACATCCATCAAGACATTTTTGGCTGGGATTTGATCTAAAGACACTACCAAGTCTTTGATAAGACCAATACAATGGACCCTAATTGAGTCAAAAGAATACAAATCATGGTATTTTCTAGTAACATCAAGGCCTAACTTCTCCATGACAGCTTTGGGCATCAAATTATGTGAGGCCCCGGAGTCCAACATGGCGTTATGCAAGATAAACTCATGCAACCTAAGACTTAGGTAAAAGGGAGGGACTTCATTTTATTCAGATTCTTTTGTGGCTGGACCAAAAATAAGTTCAGGGTAGTCATCTTCCACATTAACCATATCAGAAAGAGGGTCAATTTGCAAGACTTTAGACACCTGACTTTTATATACACTATTTTTCACCAACTCAGTCAGGGGCACAGACACTTTGAGTTTAGAAATTTCATTTTCTAAATTAAAGGAAGGAGATTTTTCTACCTTTTTAATGGGAGGGTCTTTCTTCTCTGTTTTCTCCTTCGCTATGCTCTGCTGCATTTTTTCATTTGTTGTGTTAGTAGCTGCGGGTGCTTTGCTGGATGAAGGATTGGCCGGCTCTTTTCCTTTCTTCTGTGCCTCGTCCTTCATTTGGAGTTCTTTTCTCTTTTGAATGGGACTGATTGTGACGTTTCTGTTCCTCAGAGAATACTGCCTTTGCTGGGCTGATAGAGCGTTCATATACCCCCTCTGGTAGTCATCAGATTCTTCCTCTAACGCCACGTCATTGACGAAAATGAAATTTTCA
Organism: Pinus albicaulis; assembly: GCA_034641835.2. Taxonomy (NCBI): domain Eukaryota; kingdom Viridiplantae; phylum Streptophyta; class Pinopsida; order Pinales; family Pinaceae; genus Pinus; species Pinus albicaulis. The sequence goes on along the minus strand of CM076584.1, from coordinate 593,823,273 downwards.
TCCCCTCAAATGTCTGGAGTCGCCACTGTGTATTATTCGTCTTTGGTGAGGAAAATGGGCGCACCATCAGCTGTGAAAAAGTGATTGGTTTTGATCGTAGGGTCATTATCATCTGAGTCTATCCCTTGCACGTAGTTCTACTGTAATGGCATTTTAATCTGCTGCTGTGGTGTCGCTTGGTCCTGCGCCCTCTGTTCTCTCTGTCTAATTCTGAATTGCGGCTGCTGTTGTCCTCTAAAATTTGGATTTCTTATTTGGGGTTCAGGTCTGTCCGAAATCGTTAATCGATCAACCATCCTTTCCATTGTACGAATCAGTGTGTCCATTTTGCTGTCCGAAGGGGAGGCTTCCTCTTTCACCATGACTTTCTTTTCAGCTCTGGCTCGAGCTCTTCTAGCCAGCAGATTAGCTTCAACGCTTACTGCTATCCTCTGCATGTCTTCAAGTGACGGAAAATCTCTTTCACGCAGCTGATATGCTATATCGGCATCAAAACCATTCGGAAACTTCAGCAAAGCTGAATCCACAGGAGTTTTGAGGTTAGCCGGAATAGCATTGTATACAACATTGAATCTTAAACAATAGTCTTGCACAGTCTCACCCACATTTCTTTTAATATTCTCATATTCAGACAGAATTTGAAGTGGGTTCTTTTTCACCTCCCACCGGTCTAAGAACTGTGTGTGTAACTCCTGTAAAGTATGAATAGCGCCTGCTATCAAGGCTCTAAACCACTTTCTAACTTCACCTCCAAAGCTTTGAACAAACAGTCTAGTGGTTACATTCTCTTCCTCTACCTCATGAAGATCAAAAAAATCATTCATCTTATCAACATGCTGCTGGGCTGTGATGCTTTGAGCGGCATTAAAGATTGGAATTTTACTTTGATAGTCAGCAGGCATATCATTTAGGACCTGGGGTAAAACCAGGGGTGCATACCGGGTGACCATGATTCTGGGAAGATTTACCACAGCGTTTGTAGTACTGGGATTTGAGGGAGGTGTTGATGGAGGAGATGAAAACTGGGAATTGACTAATGGGAATGCTGATGAATCAGGAGGATGGAATGCTGTCCCTGATGATTCTGAAACCTCGAGAATATTAGTTATAGTGATGGACTGGGGAGAATTCAAAATGTAGTCGTCAATGGAGGAATTCGCTCTTTGAACTTCAATATCCACAAGGAATTCTGGATCTAAAATTGTGTCTACGAGTGCAGTTTCAGAATGATTTCTAAACAAAGAGAGCTCAAAACTCTCGTCAAAAGAAAGCTCTTCTACAAAAAACCACTCACTGGGCCAAGTATGGGACCTGAAAATAGGTGTAGGACTTAGTGATCCCTCCTGTCTTCTAACTATTCTTGGGATAAGATTTGGATTTTCAAACACAGGGGGAGGATTTGGATCAGGATTAGCCCTTGTGTATCTTCTTGAAGCCAGTGTGGTCAAATTTCTACTGTACAATATTTATATCAGCCTAGAAAACTCTGAAATATCATCATCAAGACTTTACAAGAAAGCTATTACTGGGGTGATGAATCTTCTATGCAAAAATTTTGTGGTTCCCCATTATGGTCACCAGAGATGTTAGCACCCAATCTGAACCTCAGGCTGAAAAAGGAAATTCAGGGTAACAACTAAACCACGCTCAGCCTTGTAGCTAGCCCTACAAGGATAGGAGAGGGCTCTCTTCGTAGAATAGATATTCAATAACTCAATAATGAACTGATTTTAGGCTAGGTATATAAATGGGAAAAGGGGTTTTGATAAATGACTAAATTTTCTGTGATAAGTGGGGACAAGATACGCATGAATCCAGAATTAAATCAAAGAGACAGAAAGATTTCTACAAGGAAGATAGGCAGGAGATTTAGCAATCAAGTTGAAATAAGATGGAGTGGAAATACTGTTGAGAAGTTGAAAAGGGCATAATAAATGAATCATTTTCAAACAGAAGAAAACACACAAAGTATGAATGATTCCCCAAGGCAAAGCATATAAATTGGATTCTAACTTTCTAACTTGAAAACATTCAACTAGAAATGTTTATGAATGAATGGTGAATCATAACAATGTACATATGAAACAATAAAAGAGAGAGAAGTATACAAAGTTCATACAACATGAATCCTACAAATTTAGGCCGTATCACTTTATTAATTCCCTGCCAAACTGTACAATGGATCACAGAGCTCACTGCCACACTATTCCCCTACTTCTGAGTTTTCAGACTTCAGACTTTCAGCCTTTTACAAATGATTAGCATTTACAATAAATAGACAGATTTTGTGGGAATATAGATCAATGGAAGTAGGAGAAATCATAACTGAAGATGGAAAACCAAGAGCCAATAATCTCTCCGTAAAGGAAGAGCTGTATTACATCTGGTCAGTGAGAAGGCAAAAAATTGTAACGTAGATCTCTTTACAACGTAACTGCAGATGTGACTGTTAAGAATTTGGGTCTCGGCCTCTGTCTGTCGCCTTTCTTTCCGTCCTTACTCTGAAGAAGACCGACCTTTATAATATGCTATTGAACTGAAATGAAATTATGCTTTCGTGAAGGGAAAAAATTATTTTGCATGGGAAAAAAGGGAAGGGGAGTAGGCGGGATCCGCATATTAATCGCAATCGGAATCGGGCTCGGGAGTGGGGCGGAGTGATATATATGAAATCGCTGATGCGATTGGGGAGAACCTTTAATATATAATCAATATAACCAAAGTTTGGGTTAACAAAGGTCAAGGTCGTTTATATATGAACGGGCGGAAGTACTATATGGTGGGCCCGAGAGTAATCGCAATCGCAATATCGGAGGGGAGCGGAGGCGAAACACATATGGGAAATGCCAATGAGAATGCTCCGATCGGCTGTGAGCCGTCAGATCTGAGGGGGAAGATCAATGGCGGATGTGTAATCGGGAGTATGTCAATCGGAGGGTGTCAATCGGAGGGGGACTTATGGAAGTGCCGATTGCGATGGCGCGATTGGATGTGGGTTGTCCGATCGGCGGGGGAGATCGACGGTGCCGGATCAATCGGAGGTTTCAATCAGGGGAGCGGATTGGGAGTTGCGATCGGGTAATCGGAAGAGGGACTTGCGATCAATCACATCGGAGTTTTTTGTGATTGGGGAATGTTGCGATCAATCGGATCGGGCATAAGACTTTGCGATGCGATCGGAATGGGAGGTGCGGGGTTTTATTATAATAAAAACTTTGAACTTTATATTATAATGTTTCCCGTATGGTGGGGAAGTGGTTTGGGAACGACCGGGGGGGGGGGGGTATATGTATATATATAAACCTTGGAAATATTTATCATAAGGTTTTCAATGGGGAATGGAGGGGAAGTGGTTTTAGGATCGGATTTAATGTATTAATGCAATTTTTGCCATTGGAAAGGGAGAAAAGGGATTTTATAAGGGGAATATTAAACTTTAAACATAAAATTTAAGGGGAATATGGGAAATAGGGGATATATGAGGATATAGGGGACTTTTACTTCACTTCAACATAAATTTCAATTTAGAAGTCAGTTTTAAGAGTGCAATATACCATTAGAAAGCTCTTTCTGGGCTCTTTCTGCTGGATCTGCTTGGAAAGTGATTTGACGCTGAACATGCTGTGAAAAACTTCTCTGAAAGGAAGGGTGATGATCTTGTCGGAGATGACCGCTTCTGAATTGTGAGTGAAAGGAAAAGTATTATGTTTTCACCTCAAAGCATGGTTTTGAGGTGAAACTTGCATCAAACTGAATAAATGATATCTCTGATCTTCCTGGTGCTATGATTTTGAGTTTATTGACTTCCTCATGACCTTGTTGATCTTTATTTGACACTTGACTCATTAATTTGATCATGGTAAGACCCTAGAAACTAATGAGACCCGTCCTATGACCTACTAACATGATTTGAGAGTGAAAGTGACTTATGACCAAAGACCATAGAAAGGAGAATCAACAAGTGCCTCATGAGAGAAGACTGATGAAAACTCACTACCATCAATGAATCCATGACCTAGTGGAATGGTGAAATTTATTCGGTATGAGACTCCTAATATGCAAATGCAAAAGAGAAATTTTGATCACTGATGGCAGTATGACTAGACTGACACTAACATTACATACACCCACCCATAAAGAAATACCATCTAGAGGTTATGGTCATTCACAACATAAGGGGAAAATGATGACAATACTTTATTATATCTTCCCTGATAGTATTCCCTCTTCCATATTTATCCAAAGCTCCACTTAATCAAAACATGTCAAGGAGTTCCCTCTCTAGCGAATAGATATCACCATACAATATCATAAATCTCCTCATCTAAAACACAATAAATCAGAATAATATGTAGAACCACTACTACTCAACTCAAACCTTGTCAACTTCCTCACAAATTCAATCTTTGATAATTCGCAAACTACCATTGTCTTCATTCCAATGATGATACATCCTTCACTAAAGTAGTTATCCCAAAAGACCCTTTACCTCCTTACACACTCCAGTTGTATTAAAACAAAAAGAAACCTACCCAATGGTGCTTCATGTTTTTAATTTCATTTCTATTTGTACACATTCCATTTGTATGGAAAGAAAAAAAAAAACTACCCAAATTTCATCTCTATTTATAATCTATTTTGTCATTTTAAATTTTGTCAAAAAAACTTATAATATTATCCATAGTTTTTTAGTCCTTTTAGCGAATGTAAACTAATGCAAAAATGATTTATAAGTATATATGGATTTTTTTATATCAACTCTAACTTGAGGATATCAAATCTTTTTAAATTGGTTATATATATATATATATATATATATATATATATATATATATATATATTTTCATTCTCTCGCGTGCATTTCTTAATTTGTAAAATTTTTATAGAAATTGAAAAAATATATTTTAGACAATGTCTATTTCAATAAAAAAATACTCTAATAATAAAAACAATAATTATATATATATAACAAAATCAAATTATTATTATTATTATTATTAATTATAAAAAAAAATTAATTTTTTTTATTATTTTTTTATTTATAAATTTTATAAAACAAAAACCAAAATAATAAAATTATTATTTATTATAATTTTGTTTCTAACTATATATAACAAAATAAAATTATTTTTTATTTCATAATCTCATTATTTAAAAATATATTTTTAATTATTCTAAATGATATAAATAACCTTTTCAATAAAGCACTATAAAGTTGCCGGAGACCTCCTTAATTAACGCCACTAAAATCCATGAATTACTTCCTTATTAAAATGTACTTATTGGATTAATATAATATTATAAAAATGAATTCCTTATAACCGTGTGATAAATATAATGTGTTGTGTTAATAATTTTGTTTTAATCATATAAACATACTCTTTTGTTATGATCTCAGTAATGGATGTTTTCTTCTACTACTTGAGTGGAGACATGTGAAATGCAATACATGAAAGAGTTAAATAATTTTGAAACTGATTGGAACTACTATTAGTTGAAATGTCAAATATATATAATATGCATGGCTGATTAAAATTTGTATCCAGTACCATTAGAATGCTTATGAAGAATTTAAGAATATTGCATACGTTTAAGGAACAAATTCCAAGCGATAGATTGAAATATTATTAAGTTTAAAACATATTGACATAAGGCTTATTTAATTAAAAAAAAGCTTTCTATTCAAAAGTGTGAACATTATTTTAAGCTATATTTGAAGTTTTTATAAGGATATGTCATATGATTATATTTGATAGCTTTTAATAATTAAATTATATATATATAAAAATAAATAATTAGTTAGGTAAATAAATTACATATTATAATTTATAATATATATATATATATATATACACGATACGATACGATAATGGAGTGTATTGTTAAGGTGTTTCATGATGTGAAGGTCACTGGTTCAAAATTTCATAGGTGAAAAACAATTCATGTTAAGGGTTGCTATGACCTAGACGGGGTTCAATCCCTGAGTGATTTTGACAGCGTTGTGGTTTCTCAAGCCAAAGTTTAAGTGTGCAGTCATCTCATAACTCACACAACTTAGCATACGAAAAAAAATAATGAAACACTTTTATTAAATATTAATATATCCTTCTTTTGGTAACGTCATGATTTTATATTAATATTGAAAATATTTACAATGCATACAAAGTATCAAAAATATGTGGTCTTAGATTGTCTTGTAGAAAACGAGATCAAAGACAGTAAATAACAAGTCTAATAATCCTCAAAACCAGGACATGACCAAAGTTAATCCAAATACAAAAATTAGGCATAACAACCCATAACATAATAATAGCAAAACAGACTGGTAGCAAGGACATGCTATTACATGAGTTGTCCAACAAAACATAAAACATAACCATTATCAACAACACATGCAATGTCATGAATAAGGAAAATTGACACGTGTTTGTTGATCATGGTTGCATGGAGGAGGATTCTATCAAAGAATAGTACCCTCGAGGCATGCCATGCAATAATCCATGAGCTGATATAGTAAGTGTAATTCCTCCATGCGGAGGAGTAACTCATATCTACTTTCATTTATTTTAAATAAACTTTCCCTGGGAGGTTCTTTGTATGTTAGTGGAGGTCAATGGTGTGTAAATATTGGTTGTGGCGGCCACGAGTAGTCCCCGGGCTAGGGACCCAGTTTGATATCAAAGCCATGACTTCAAAATCAAAGACAATTCCCCTTCCCTCTATAAGTTCTTGTTTAATGTCCTCAATTTATTACTAAATTCCCAGGGGGGTATGCTCCTGAAATATATCGGTTGAAGCATGAGATATGACCCTAGATTGGGCACCGTTGAGGGCTCCATAGCCTCCAGATCCTTTTTTTGAGCGGGATCTTTGATGGGGCATATTGAAAAAATGAGAGATCAAGTTCACTCAACATAGAGCAGGAAAGGAGAAACAACTAAAATAAAGAGAAGAAACACTAGGTTGCTAGCTCAATACAACCAATTTAATCATTCCATAGGAGAGACACAACAAGTAGAGAGAAAGTTGACCAACATGATAAAGAGAGTGCTCATAGGTAGGTGAAGCTCCCACTAGAAAAAATATGCACAGTAAAAATAAGAACCACAGAAAGAAACTAAATTTGTGGGGAATATACCTAAATCCTATACTAATAGTGGGAATGGATAAAAAGCGGAGACTGGGCCAAGAACCAGAGTCCCCCACTCTGTAATGGAATTTGATTTCCTCGTTGATAACTCGATAAGATCCAATGTTCACCCACTTGCACAAATGTTGAGGATAGAAGTTGATCCACTCTTGATGGCTTGTTGATCCATCAATGGGGAACAAAGAGAAATATAGGCACGAGTATTCAGAAATAAGTTCGAGGACAAAGGTGACATGATCACGAACAGGGGATCACACAGGTGTTCAAGATAGAGCTTGAGCTACAATAGATGTTTAGGGACATAGGTTAATCTATCAATATAAAGCAAGGATAGGAACAAGATGAAGGGGGCGGGGTGGGGGGGATAAGCCAAGAGGGCCTAGTCCTTCCATCTAAACATTGCTACCAGAGAAACAAAATAAAGGTTGATATGGATGAAAGATTCTAGATTTAATATGGATCTAAAAATCACTTGCACGAGGTAGAGAATGACCTCTCAACATTCCAGTTTGAACTAGAAAACCTTCTCCATATGCTTTGGGATTTCCAACACCATCAATGGTGACCTATGAATATCATTGTGAATTATGTTAGAGTCCTATATTATAGTGATCTTAGTCATGTTAATATTCAATATTTAGCTGAGGTCAATTTGTAAATACCAGTCATGGTGTCCTGACTATTATGGTTTAAAAAGGCCTAGATTTGGATTGAATGTCATGCAAAGTTTGTCTATTTTTCTAAATTCCAAATGTCTAATGTCATGAAGGATCATTATTAAATCGGTAATCATAGGTGGTCATTGGTCACCATGTAAGAGTAATAAAGAGTCATGTCATAATTTTTTTTTTGTCACAATGAGTTAGTTAGCTAGGTCTAGAGGTCAAGTTACATCAAACAATCATGAAAAATATTTTTCTGCCATGCTTTATCATCATGGGCACAGATTTGGAGTTCGTTGAGTCAGTTTACATGTCAAATCAGGATTGGTCATGACATCATCAAGATGACAACGGGGATAAGGACAGTTACTGCACTTTTTCCAAGTTTTGTGTTTTTTGTTTTTTACGTTCAAATCAAGTTTTCTTCCATCAACTTTGCTCCAGACTGCTATGAGAGGTTATTTGTATGGTTGCCATCAACTAAGATCACTTGGTTCCTTTTCATTCTCATCGGAAGTGTTTGTTGTGGTCGTTCTTAGTTGTTGCGCAAAGGAGGAAGGGGCACTGTGTTTCCACACAACATTGCGTTCTCTCGTCCCAGTGGTCATCCTCTCTCACAGGTGCAAATTCAAGCTTATATTTGTTCCTTGGTGTTGAATAAATCCCCAATTGCATGTTAGGTCCCTATATTACTAGTATAGTCCCTTATTGTTATTAGTGTAACCCCCTTATTGTTATTATTGTACCCTTGTAACCCCCATTTTGTTATTATTGTGCCCCTAAATTATTATTGTTAGGTCGGCTAGGATTACATTGTGGCCCACTAGGATTACATTATGGCCACATGGACTCCTAAATATAGAAATGAGGTTTTGTAAATTATCATCCAAGAATTGTTCATTTATGTAATGTATTGGAGGTTTCCCCCTCGAAATGGCTTATTTCTAAGGCGTTGATATCTCTTTTCTTCTATTTTTGGAGCTGGTTACTCAACATTTGGTATCAGAGCTTTGGATTCTAGGGTTTCGCTGCTCCAAACAGATCATCGTGGAATTTTCGCTATAACTTTTTTTCTACGAAGTTTCACAAGCTGAAATTTTTAGGGTATGAAGCCGAAATCCTGAGGAATATTGCCTAAAAATTTTATAGCTTGGTTTGCAATATTTTTGGAGATATCATCTGTGGAAGTTAGGTCTTTTTTTAGGCTCCTAAACAGGTCATCGTGGCATTTGCGCTATAACTTTTTTTCTACGAAGTTTCAGAATCTAAAATTCGTATGGTGTGAAGATAAAATCCTAAGGAAATTCATCAAAAAGTTTCAGATCTTTGTTCGCAATATTTATGGAGATATGATCTGTGGAAGGTAGTGCTTTTTCAGGCTCCTGAATTTCATCTCAAAGAGGTGATCATGGGAAACGTTCAATAACTCTCTCTCTGGGCATCGGATTGGAGTGCCGTAAAACGTGGTCACAAGTACACGGACTGTAGTTTCTTAGCTATCAATTTCAGAGACAAAGGATGAAACAGTGACACGTGGCAAGTCGTACAATTTTGATTTACTGAACCAGTCCAGAATTAGGTCATTGTGGGAGATTGGACACAACTTTGTCTTGGAGAATCCAAATCAGGTCAGACCTGTGGCATTCGAAAGATAATTCATGGGGATACGTTGATAGTGAAATTAAAATATTGAAGTGCTACAATCATAGAGATTATCCAATTTCAATATCGAGCTCTTCAAAAGCAAGAAAAAGGTGTGTATATTTTTTTTCTTTCCAAATTGCATAAGTCTTCTTTGAAGAATCAATTTGAATTGATTCCAAGGGAATATTGTAGAATATATAGCAATATTGGGTTCTAAAAGATGCCCCGTAAAAATAATTCAACACCCATTAAGCCTTCAGAAGGCTCTACTATGAATCATGAAGATGAAGAATTGCAACATGATCTATCAAAATTACAAGAGCAAGTGCAACAAATTTCACTCTCGCAAAGAGCAACAAAAAATGAAATGGAATTTTTGAAGAAAGGCATGGAAGAGAAGATGGATGGTTTGAAGAAAGGCGTGGAAGCTAAGATGGATGGCGTGGAAGCTAAGATGGATGGCATGGAAGCTGGCATGGAAGCTAAGATGGAAAACATGAAGAATGATCTAAAAACATACATCGAAGGTTTGACAAAGTTGATACAAGAAATGTTTCCTAATGGTGAAAAGATAGTAGAAGAACCTCATGATGAGAACAAAATCAATGTTAATCGTGATTTCATAAACTCTAATGTTGGCGGGAAAAACCACCATATTCCAAAAATGGATATGAGGAAGTTTGATGGAAAGGATCCTGTAACATGGATACTACAGATGGAGCAATATTTTGATCTCCATAAAGTGCAAAACACACAAAAGGTACGCATTGCAACTTTACATTTAGAACAAAATACATTTGTATGGTATCGATGGCTTTGCTCCCGTAAAAAAATTGTCACTTGGTCAATTTTTACTGAGGAAATGATAGCAAATTATGAGGATACAAAGAGCAACACCTTCTTTAGCCAATTGATAAATCTCAAACAAAAGGGTTTAGTGGGGCAGCACATTGAGGACTTCCAAAAATTGAATATAAGGGTAACTGATATTCCAGAGGAACACAAGATCGATCTCTTCATAGGCACTTTAAAGGATAACATCCAACATGAAGTTCGTGTTCTGGAACCGGATTCATTGGAGAAGGCATTCAGGTTGGCAAGAAAAGTTGAATGTAAAATAATGGCGATAAGGAAGCCTACCACTCAATTCTATAAAGAAGGAAGTGTTGCTACGCCTAGATTTCCACAACCTACAAGGTTGACACCACAACAATTGGAAGAAAAAGAGAAAAAGGGCTTTGCTACAGTTGTGATAGAAAATACACTAAAGGTCATAAGTGTGCTGAGAAGAAATTATTTTACATAGATTGTGAAGAGGAAGAAGAAAATGAACAAGAAGAAGATATACACCAGGAACCAGCCCTAGAAGAGGAAGAAATGAATCCGACCATATCGTGTAATGCACTGGCAGGAATTACCACTCCTCAAACTCTCAAGATAGAAGGACATATAAAGAAGAAAATGGTAATAGTGTTGATTGGTTCAGGTAGCACCCATAATTTTATTCATTATAAGGTAGCCAAGGAATTAAATTGTTTCCTATACCCAGCACCAGAATGTCAAGTGATGGTTGCAAATGGAGGAACTATAAATTGCTCTGGAAAATGCCATAATATCAAGCTAACCATGGGGGAATATGTATTGACTAGTCCAATGCTTTCCATTCCTATGAGAGGTGTTGATGTTGTACTAGGAGTATAATGGTTACAATCTTTGGGGACGGTAGCTTTTAATTTTCAAGAACTTTTCTTGAAATTTTTTTTTAGAAGGAAAGGAAGTTGAATTACGGGGTATTGCAGGGAAGCCAGGAAAGATAATAAGCTCTAATGTCATGAAAAAGCTTCTAAAGAAAGAACAACGAGGCGTAATTGCACAATTATGCTCACTAGAAGTTCCAACATCAAAATCATCTATTTCTGCAGATCTCCAACAAGTCTTGGACAATCATTCCAAGGTGTTTAAAACTCCCAAAGGACTCCCACCTATTCACGATCATGATCATGCTATTCATCTGATTCCTGGAAGTGTTCCTCCAAACATCAGGCCTTATAGATATCCTTACGTCCAAAAGAGTGAAATTGAACGTATGATTGCAAAAATGTTAGAGGCGGGTATAATTCAACCTAGTCAAAGTTCTTTCTCCGCTCCTGTAGTATTGGTACACAAGAAGGATGGATCATGGCGAATGTGTCCGGATTATAGGGAGCTCAATAAGCTCACCATTAAACATAAATTTCCCATTCCTGTGATTGATGAATTATTGGATGAATTACATGGAGCAATTTATTTTACCAAGTTGGATCTTCGTTCAGGATATCATCAAATTAGAATGAACATTGAAGATATTCCAAAAACAACATTTCGAACTCAAGAGGGTCATTATGAATTTATGGTCATGCCTTTTGGCCTTACCAATGCACCTTCTACATTTCAAGGGTTGATGAATTCCATTTTCAAACCCTTCCTTAGAAAATTTGTGCTCGTATTTTTTGATGATATACTAATCTATAGCAGGTCTTGGAAGGATCATGTTGAACATGTTGACAGGGTGCTCAAACTATTGCAGGAGAAAAAATTATATGCAAAAACATCCAAATGTTTCTTTGGAGTACAAGAGGTGGAATATCTGGGTCATACTATATCTCACGAGGGTGTTAAATTAGACCCTAACAAAATTAAAGCCATTAAGGAATGGAAAGTCCCGACAACCATAAAGCAGTTGCAAGGATTTCTCGGGTTAACAGGATATTATCGCAAGTTTGTTAAGAATTATGGGAGAATAGCAGCACCTCTAACAACATTATTGAAGAAAGATGCATTTTCATGGACTCCTGAAGCAACTAAGGCCTTTGAACATCTTAAGAGGCAATGTGCCTAGCACCGATCTTAGCCATGCCAGACTTCACAAAAACCTTTATTGTGGAATGTGATGCCTCGGGAAATGGAATTGGTGCAGTTTTAATGCAAGAAGGAAGACCCATTGCTTTTGAAAGTCGTCCAATCAAAGGAAAGTATTTACAGAAACCTATTTATGAGAATGAAATGTTAGCAATACTGCATGCACTAAAGAAATGGCGAACTTACCTAATGGGAAGACACTTCAAGGTAAAAACTGATCATGATAGTCTTAAACACTTTTTGGAACAACGACTATCTTCAGAAGAGTAGCAAAAATGGGTCACAAAGATGTTGGGTTATGGCTTTGAAATAATCTACAAAAAAGGAAAGCTTAATGTTGTTGCAGATGCACTCTCAAGAAAGAATGAAGAGGTGGAAGCATTGCTTTGTGCTATTTCTATTATCCAACCAGATTGGATAACCGAAGCAAGAGATGAATGGAAGAAGGACAAAGATGTATGGACACTCATTCAAAAGTTGCAGCAAGATCCTAGTACATCCGATACATTTAGTTGGAAAAATGATTCCTTATGGTACAAAGATCGCTTATATCTTTGTAAGAATTCCCAACTAAAACAAAAGATTCTTCTGGAATTGCACACTTCTCCTTTAGGAGGACACTCGGGATTTTTAAAAACTTACCAAATGGTGAAGAAAGAATTTTTTTGGGATGGCCTTAAATCTGATATTCAAAAGTTTGTGACGGAATGTTTGGTTTGCCAGCAGAATAAAGTTGAGACAATTAAGACCCCGAGACTTCTACAACCTTTATCCATTTCAAGTCAACGTTGGGAGGAGATTTCAATGGATTTTATCACAGGTTTACCGAAGTCCGAAGGCAAGAATGTCATCATGGTGGTAGTTGATAGACTTACCAAGTATGCACACTTTTGTGCATTATCTCATCCATTTAAAGCAAGTACAATTGTTACTACATTTATGGACACAATTCAAAAGCTACATGGAAACCCAAGGGTTATTGTGAGCGACATAGATCCCATTTTTACTGGAAATTTTTGGAAGGAGTTATTTTCTTGTTTGGGTACTCAATTAGCTCATAGCTCATCTTATCATCCTCAATCCGATGGTCAAACTGAGATAGTAAATAAATGTTTGGAAGGATATCTTCGTTGTTTTGTATCTGATAAACAAACACAATGGGTCAAGTGGTTACCTCTCGTTGAATGGTGGTATAACACTTCCTTCCATACTGCAGCAAAAATGACCCCATTTATGGCACTTTATGGATATCATCCACCATCAATCACATCATCTTTAAGGGAAAATTCAAAGGTTCAAGCAGTGGAAGATCACATCGAGCATCAGCAAGAAGTTCTCCAACTCTTAAAGGATAACCTGAATTTGGCACAAAATCGAATGAAACAACAGGCAGATCAACATCGCAGTGAGAGAAGTTTTGTTGTAGGAGATTGGGTATTTTTACGGCTACAACCATACAAACAAATGTCCCTCAAGCAAGCTAAGAAGGATAATAAATTATCGCCAAAGTACTATGGTCCTTACAAGGTGTTGCAAAAGATTGGTACTATGGCATACAAATTGGAGCTTCCTGCTTCTTCGCGAGTGCATCCAGTTTTCCATGTTTCATGCTTAAAGAAGGTTATAGATGAAAATCTTCCGGTTCAAACAATATTGCCAGAACTTGATGAGGAAGGAAAAATCATATTGGAGCCTGAAGCGGTCACGGAAACAAGAACTCGACAGCTATGGAATCGATCAATTTCAGAGTATCTCGTCAAGTGGAAGAACTTACCCACTGAAGATTCTACATGGGAGGGTGAGAAGTTTATACAGAAGCACCCAGAGCTACTCAAGCGTTGAGGACAACACTTTTTTGAAGGAGAGGGGCATGTTAGTTCCCTATATTACTACTATAGTCCCTTATTATTATTAGTGTAACCCCCTTATTGTTATTATTGTACCCTTGTAACCCCCATTTTGTTATTATTGTGCCCCTAAATTATTATTGTTAGGTCGGCTAGGATTACATTGTGGCCCACTAGGATTACATTATGGCCACATGGACTTTTATATATAGAAAGGAGGTTTTGTAAATTATCATCCAAGAATTGTTCATTTATGTAATGTATTGGAGGTTGCCCCCTCGAAGTGGCTTATTTCTAAGGCGTTGATATCTCTTTTCTTCTATTTTTGGAGCTGGTTACTCAATAGTTGTGGTCGTTCTTAGTTGTTGTGCAAAGGAGGTAGGGGCGCTGTGTTTCCACACAACATTGCGTTCTCTCGTCCCAGTGGTCATCCTCTCTCATAGGTGCAAATTCAAGCTTATATTTGTTCCTTGGTGTTGAATAAATCCCCAATTGCATGCATGAGCTAGCCAAAAGCATAGAAAGCTTGCAAATAACCAATTTTTTATCATTTTTGTGTTTTCGTCCTATTGTTGCACTTTTCCCATTTTGCTGCACTTTCTCCTAAACGCTGCACTTCCCCACAATGCTACCTCTTTTGTATTTTTGTTGCCAAGTTTAAATTTTTCTCTATGGAAGTCTCCATATGCAAGGTGTGCCAGGTGTTTAAACTAAATTGAAGTTTCTCACCCTAATTGTTTGTGTGTTGTAAAAATGTTTGAAGCCCATTTTCTCGTGTGTTGCGCCTGTCCCTTTGAATTTTCTTCCATCAGTATCAAACATTTTCAAGTTTTTTAGGTTTTTCTGAATAAATTTCATGTTGATTAGTCTCTTGTGTATAGTTTCCTTCTTGATCATCATCAAAATTTTAATTTGGAGTGTCCTTCTTGTTATTACTATTACACTAGTTGCACAAAACAAGGTTGCCTTAAACCCTAGACTATTCACTGCTGTAAAACAAACATCATGTCAAATCTAGAGGAAGGGAGATGCTATTATTTGATTTGAACCACAAGATATCAAATTTATTAACACAGAACCAACCATCAGAATGGATTTTGAGCAGGTGGGGTGTATGAGATTTTGTGAAAATATTCAAGGGTACAATCTAGAATTGACTAAGGAGTTTTCCAAGAACTTTGATGGATTGAAGGCTAAGATTGGAAAATTTACCTTTCCATCATATAGGTCACAATATCAACTACAATGGAGATTCCCCTCCAGGGGGGACAATGGTTCAAGGGCATGCCCCTTGATATCACCAATTACAGAGATTTTTTGAAACCTAAATATGGAGACAAGTAGTATGGGTCAATTGTGCCTAAAGAGTATTTATCAGAAAATCACAACAAGATTTTGCAAGCTATTCAAAGGTACTTCACATGTGAGGGAAGGTTTGGAAGAGTTTATCAATACCAATTCACACTTTTAATTCTTTTCACTGTAAAGATCTCCTTAAATTTTCCTTTTTACCTATTTAAGAGTCTCCACAAGATGGTAGATAAAGTACAAGGAACCTAGCGTGTTCCATTTTTCCTTAACTAAGTTGTTTGTTTTGGAGGAGCTAAGTAAAAGAAAACTATCATGGTAATCATTTGCTGATTCTTAAAAATTAGTGGATGATGTGCAAACTAGTCCCTTGAGCAAGAAGGAAACACCCTTAGTAGTGATAAAGGACATTAAATCACTAGTTGGAAGCTTAGTGAAGAGGCCCTCATCTACAATGCAGTCTACAGGAAAGAAGCAAGGCAAGAAACTACAATTTTCTCCAGAGGTGGTGGCTGCCCCTAATAAACCTTTCACTAGGTCCGCTGCCAAAAGGTTGCCCTTGGAGAATACATTTGAGACCATGGAGACCATACCAGAAGTTGAGGTGATTGATGATAAAGTCACAGAGATTATAAAATTTCAAGAACAATTGAAGAAGGCCCATTTCATGATTGCACAGTGGTAGTAAGAAAATAGGCAACTAAAGAAAAATATTCTAAAAAAAACAACTCAACCTAGTGAATATGTGCCTATGGTTAAAGCTACTTCAATTGATGTCAAGTCAAGGGAAAGGAGAAAGCAGTCAAAGAGTAAGTTAAGAAGGAATAAATACCAGCAGCTAGGATTACAAAATCCTTATCTAAGCATCTACAAATCCAAGAAGAGAAGATAGTGCAAGAGGAGAAGGTAGAGGTAGCTGAGGGGAAGCACACTTTCAACAGGTTGAGAAGGAAGTTGAAGGAGGCTCACAGAGAGATCTTTGAACTCAAGCAACATGATGAAAGGATGAGGAAGAAATGGAGTGATCTTATGGACATCTATCAACCCGCCATGGATGATGCCAAATACATGTTGAGAAGATCCCTTCCACTTCACAAACAAATGAAGAATATGTGCAGGAAGAATCTACCTACGAGGAAAGAGCTAAGAGCAACCAAACAACAACTAAGGGAGTTGCAAGAGAAAGACAGAGGCAAATTAGACCTATTGGTTGAGGCCGCCAAAATTTGAATGATGGAAGGGTAAGTAGTACACTTTTTTTTTTTTAATCTTTCCTAATGTATGCTTGTTTATAGGTTTGAAGTTCTAGGTGATATTGTTTTGCACAAAGTTCCTCTAGCAGTTACATCTAGTCAGAACTCTGAAGCTATTTTGAATAAGAAACTTTCACATCATTTTGTGCCCTAGCTAGCATTGGGGTTTTGGGGTATGGAAATGTCTGTTTGGTGTTCTGAGGAAGAAAGGCTTGTAGGGGTTATGTGATATAATCATTGTAGTGTCAGCATCATCATCAGTGTGTGCATATTGTCTACAAACATCAGTGATCACTAAAACTATAATGAGGATATGGCGAAACACTTCTGAAATTGGCACTGCATTTTTTACTATAGAAGAGTTTGCTGAAGTTTGAATTTTTGTACGGTAAAAGAAAAATTCCAAAGGGGAAAGTGTTCATATGCAGGTTTGTTTACATGTGTTGGAGGCTTCATTCAACTCAAGAGATTACCAGAGGTCTCATAACCATTAAGTGTTGCACTTTTGCATTGTGTTTCTCCATTTCTAGATATTTAGGAGTTTGCACTGCGCTTCTTGACAAGCCCTCTTTTGAGTGAGTTTTCTTAGTTAAAAATTGATGTAATTTTTTTTGATGGTTTTAGTAATTGTAACAAAAAAGCCAGTTACTCATAATCTTAATTTGGAGCTAAGAAATTAATGTAAAATCCTTAGAAAAACATCTAATTATGCAGTCCTAGTCTTTAGCAGTTAGTTCTATTTTAATTGCAAAAGTTAGAAACAACATTATAAAGAGGAATTCGACCCCTGGAGGTGGGGACTGAATTTATGAGTCTATTTCATGATGTGCATGTGATGAAAAAAGGGTTGGTCGGTGTGAAGAACCAAGGTATTTATTTTGTATTTTGTATCAATTTCTCGAGTGAATAGAAGAAGGCAGAAGGAGTTTGACCAGGATTCTTGTTTCATAATTTGTTGGTATATTTACCTCTGTGTTATCATTTTTATGTTATGGTTCCATGGTTTAAACACATGTCTTCATGATTTATCTTAAGAGTAAATATTGTAGAATTCATTATTGTGCTCTATTTTATATAAGATGAACATTTTATGTGTCTTTTCCTCTTAATGGAAATTCGAATTCATCTGTGACTTGATGCTTTGATTTTCATCCTCATGATTCTACACTCACCCTCCCTACAATGAAATCAGGTTATAATATCAACAAAATTTCTTATCCTTCCCTTGCCTAAATCACCTTCATTATCCTTATTCACTTGAAATCATTAGCTGAAACTAGTTCTATGTTGAGTGGTCTTTCTTCTCTTACCTTCCTTCAAAACAATAAATCAAGTATGTTATTATGATCCCCATAACCAACTTAAGATAAAAAATCCTTCAGTCACCAGGTTGATTGAGAAGAACCCTAGATATATAGTCCTCTCCAAGGTTATAAGGGTTGTATCCTAGCCTAAAAGAGGTCTGAGGTTACCTCTAAATTTATCTCCTCATCCTAGAGAAATCATAGATTTATAACAAATTAATTACGCATTAAAACCCGAATGGACCTACATTCCCTTCGACATGATTTTTGAATTTCCAATTTGAAGGTTGAGTAAATTCAAATGGTGTGGGAGGGTGTCCGACACCAAATTTCCCCCCATATCCTCATAGAAACCACTGGCAGTTGCTAGTGCTATCTTTTTTCTCATCCCCAAACACCCCTATTAAGGAAACATTAATATATCATATTACACGTACTATTTTTTTGTATCTAGAAGAATCAACAACTAGGCTAGGTTCGTACTCGTGTGGCATGGGGTTTATTCATAATATTATCACTATACCTTTATGTGAATGCATGCACACCCCCATGCACAACTCACACAATTCTTTAGAAGGGAGTTGATCCTCGAACAACACACTTCAAAAAGACTTCATATCACGACCATCGTTGATCAAGCTATCCCCTAGGAGCTCATATTATACCTACTATTATACTTACAATATTTAATATCAATATATACTTATCACTTTATTATTTATCATCTTTCTCATATTTATATTTATCCTTTATTTTTATACTATATTTCTTTAGATATACCTTTTATCATAATTATAATTATTTGCACTTATCAAATCAATGTTTATTGTTCTTATTATTATTATTATTATTATTCATTCTTATTTTTTTCATTGTCATCATCCATCATGTCACTTGTTGAAATTGAACTTGGGTGGGGAGGATTTCATTCCTTCCTCCCAACCCTCCAAAATAGCCCCAATTAACAGTTTTTAGCCCTCTTTTTATTTATTTATCATAAAATATATGTTATTTTATAATTCTACTTTCATTTTTAATTTAATAATTTACTATACTTTTTTTCCCAAGGAAAAATCATAATTTTCATTAAGTTTGAAAATTACATGTTGTAGATGCATTGCATATGCATTTTGTGACTATTGTCACGTACATTTAGTTCCTCAAAATTCCCCATTGGGGTGTACATCAAAGTCTTAAAGTAGCATAATTACAATAATTACAATATTTAAACCGAAGATATCAAGATCTTCGTTCAATGCTGTAAAAAACTGTCAAAAGTTCAATCAAAATCAGATTTCATGTCCTGCAATATCAAGCTGATATATGAATGGATAGTGGTAATAAATAAAGTGTTGTGTGTCATTCTTCTCCTCTATGTGCCAGATCCCCTTGTGTTGGACCGCTGCCTCCTTGGAAAGATTGTCAGAAATGTTGTTGCGTTCCATATATATATGATAGAAAGAGATAGAAGAGAATTGATCTTTCAAATGCCAAATATCTTCCAATATAGATAGAAGTGTGTGTACATGACATGATGTAGATTTGTTGAACTAGTTTATGATGATTTTTGAATATCCAACAACTTGTAGGTGAAGGATGTTATGCTCTAATGCAAACTGAAGTAGATGGCAAAGAGTGATAAGCTCAGCAAAATTGTTAGTTTCGGGTCCCAGACCCATATTGATTCTATAAGAGTGCTGATGAGAGAGGTGTAGAAGAGTGCCTCCCTTGCATCCCATTGCTTGTGCAGATCCATCGAAGTAAGCCCAAGGTAAATTGAAATTGATGGTCTCAAGAATGATATTCTGAGGAGGTCTGGGAGGGTCATCTTCGAGGATGCAAGAGAAGCTAGATATAATGTTGGACATAATCAAATCCTAGTTTGGGGGATGATAATTGAATATAGATGTATTCCTGGTGAGCCAGATGCCCCAATAGATGAGGAGAGGGAGCTTCTGGCTTTGTTTGAAGGGGCAGAATTCCACCAGGATTTCCATGCCTCTTCTAAGTTCAGGGCTTGCCAAGTTAGATTATAACCCAGATCGGGAATAATGGATGGCCAGAGCGTAACAGTGGATCTATAGTGAAGGAGAAGGTGTTCAATGGATTCAGAGTAATTTCTACAGAGAGTACACCAGGTGGGGCCATGAAAGGATCATTTAAGAAGGTTATCCACGGTAGGAGCTATGTTGTTGAGTGAACATGACATAAAAATTCTAGTGCGAGGAGGAGCCAGGAACTTCCAAATGAGATGCCACCAACATTATCGTCTATGTGGGAGATGATATGTTGTGTAACCAGCTCCAAAAAGAGAAGAAAAGAGATATCGACGCCTTAGAAATGAGCCACTTCGAGGGGGCAACCTCCAATACATTACATAAATGAACAATTCTTGGATGATACAATTTACAAAACCTCCTTTCTATATATAGGAGTCCATGTGGCCATAATGTAATTCTAGTGGGCCACAATGTAATCCTAGCCGACCTAACAATAATAATTTAAGGGCACAATAATAACAAAATGGGGGTTACAAGGGTACAATAATAACAATAAGGGGTTACACTAACAAAAATAAGGGACTATACTAGTAATATAGGGACCTAACATGCCCCTCTCCTTCAAAAAAGTGTTGTCCTCAATGCTTGAGTAGCTCTGGGTGCTTCTGTATAAAATTCTCATCCTCCCATGTAGAATCTTCGGTGGGTAAGTTCTTCCACTTGATGAGATACTCTGAAATTGATCGATTCCGTAGTTGTCGGGTTCTTGTTTCCATGCCCGCTTCAGGTTCCAATATGATTTTTCCTTCCTCATCAAGTTCTGGCAATATTGTTTGAACTGGAAGATTTTCACCTATAACCTTCTTTAAGCATGAAACATGGAAAACTGGATGTACTCGCGAAGAAGCAGGAAGCTCCAATTTGTATGCCATAGTACCAATATTTTGCAACACCTTGTAAGGACCATAGCACTTTGGTGATAATTTATTATCCTTCTTAGCTTGCTTGAGGGACATTTGTTTGTATGGTTGTAGCCGTAAAAATACCCAATCTCCTACATCAAAAATTCTCTCGCTACGATGTTGATCTGCTTGTTGTTTCATTCGATTTTGTGCCAAATTCAGGTTATCCTTTAAGAGTTGGAGAACTTCTTGCTGATGCTCGATGTGATCTTCCACTGCTTGAACCTTCAAATTTTCCCTTAAATATGATGTGATCAATGGTGGATGATATCCATAAAGTGCCATAAATGGGGTCATTTTTGCTGCAATATGGAAGGATGTGTTATACCACCATTCAGCGAGAGGTAACCACTTGACCCATTGTGTTTGTTTATCAGATACAAAACAACGAAGATATCCTTCCAAACATTTATTTACTATCTCAGTTTGACCATCAGATTGAAGATGATAAGATGAGCTATGAGCTAATTGAGTACCCAAACAAGAAAATAACTCCGTCCAAAAATTTCCAGTAAAAATTGGATCTCCGTCGCTCACAATAACCCTTGGGCTTCCATGTAGCTTTTGAATTCTGTCCATAAATGTAGTAGCAACTGTACTTGCTTTAAATGGATGAGATAATGCACAAAAGTGTGCATACTTGGTAAGTCTATCAACTACCACCATGATGACACTCTTTCCTTCGGACTTAGGTAAACCCGTGATAAAATCCATTGAAATCTCCTCCCAACGTTGACTTGGAATGGATAAAGGTTGTAGAAGTCCCGGGTCTTAATTGTCTCAAATTTATTCTGCTGGAAAACCAAACATTCCACCACAAACTTTTGAATATTAGATTTAAGGCCATCCCAAAAAAATTCTTTCTTCACCCTGTGGTAAGTTTTTAAAAATCCTAAGTGTCCTCCTAAAGGAGAAGTGTGCAATTCCCGAAGAATATTTTGTTTTAGTTGGGAATTCTTACAAAGATATAAGCGATCTTTGTACCATAAGGAATCATTTTTCCAACTAAATGTATCAGATGTACTAGGATCTTGCTGCAACTTTTGAATGAGTGTCCATACATCTTTTTCCTTCTTCCATTCATCTCTTGCTTCTGTTATCCAATCTGGTTGGATAATAGAAATGGCACAAAGCAATGCTTCCACCTCTTCATTCTTTCTTGAGAGTGCATCTGCAACAACATTAAGCTTTTCCTTTTTGTAGATTATTTCAAAGTCATAACCCAACATCTTTGTGACCCATTTTTGCTGCTCTTCTGAAGATAGTCTTTGTTCCAAAAAGTGTTTCAGACTATCATGATCAGTTTTTACCTTGAAGTGTTTTCCCATTAGGTAAGTTCTCCATTTCTTTAGTGCATGTAGTATTGCTAACATTTCCTTCTCATAAATAGGTTTCTGTAAATACTTTCCTTTGATTGGACGAATTTCAAAAGCAATGGGTCTTCCTTCCTGCATTAAAACAACACCAATTCCATTTCCTGAGGCATCACATTCCACAATAAAGGTTTTTGTGAAGTCTGGCGTAGCTAAGACCGGTGCTAGGCACATTACCTCTTTAAGATGTTCAAAGGCCTTAGTTGCTTCAGGAGTCCATGAAAATGCATCTTTCTTCAATAATGTTGTTAGAGGCGCTGCTATTCTTCCATAATTTTTAACAAACTTGCGATGATAGCCTGTTAACTTGAGAAATCCTCGCAACTGCTTTATCGTCTTAGGGACTTTCCATTCCTTAATGGCTTTAATTTTGTTAGGGTCTACTTTAACACCCTTGTGAGATATAATATGACCCAGATATTCCACCTCTTGTACTCCAAAGAAACATTTGGATGCTTTTGCATATAATTGTTTCTCCTGCAATAGTTTGAGCACCCTGTCAACATGTTCAACGTGATCCTTCCAAGACCTGCTGTAGATTAGTATATCATCAAAAAATACTAGCAAAAATTTTCTAAGGAAGGGTTTGAAAATGGAATTCATCAACCCTTGAAATGTAGAAGGTGCATTGGTAAGGCCAAAAGGCATGACCAAAAATTCCTAATGACCCTCATGAGTTCGAAATGTTGTTTTTGGAATATCTTCAGTCTTCATTCTAATTTGATGATATCCTGAACGAAGATCCAACTTGGTAAAATAAATTGCTCCATGTAATTCATCCAATAATTCATCAATCACAGAATGGGAAATTTATCTTTAATGGTGAGCTTATTGAGCTCCCTATAATCCGGACACATGCGCCATGATCCATCCTTCTTGTGTACCAATACTACAGGAGCAGAGAAAGAACTTTGACTAGGTTGAATTATACCCGCCCCTAACATTTCTGCAATCATACGTTCAATTTCGCTTTTTGGGAAGTAAGGATATCTATAAGGCCTGATGTTTGGAGGAACACTTCCTAGAATCAAATGAATAGCATGATCATGATCACGAATAGGTGGGAGTCCTTTGGGAGTTTCAAACACCTTGGAATGATTGTCCAAGACTTGCTGGAGATCTGCAGAAATAGATGATTTTGATGTCGGAACTTCTAGTGAGCATAATTGTGCAATTACGCCTCGTTGTTCTTTCTTTAGAAGCTTTGTCATGACATTAGAGCTTATTATCCTTCCCGGATTCCCTTCAATACCACGTAATTCGACTTCCTTTCCTTCTGAAAAAAATTTCAAGAAAAGTTCTTGAAAATTAAAAGCTACCGTCCCCAAAGATTGTAACCATTGTACTCCTAGTACAACATCAGCACCTCCCATAGGAATGGAAAGCATTGGACTAGTCAACAAATATTCCCCCATGGTTAGCTTGATATTATGGCATTTTCCAGAGCAATTTATAGTTCCTCCATTTGCAACCATCACTTGACATTCTGGTGCTGGGTATAGGAAACAATTTTATTCCTTGGCTACCTTACAATGAATAAAATTATGGGTGCTACCTGAATCAATCAACACTATTACCTTTCTCTTCTTGATTTGTCCTTTTATCTTGAGAGTTTGAGGAGAGGTAATTCCTGCCAGTGCATTACACGATATGGTTGGATTCATTTCTTCCTCTTCTGGGGCTGGTTCCTGGTGTATATCCTCTTCTTGTTCATTTTCTTCTTCCTCTTCACAATTTATGTAAAATAATTTCTTCTCAGCACACTTATGACCTTTAGTGTATTTGCTATCACAACTGTAGCAAAGCCCTTTTGCTCTTTTTTCTTCCAATTTTTGTGGTGTCAACCTTGTAGGTTGTGGAAATCTAGGCGTAGCAACATTTCCTTCTTTATAGAATTGAGTGGTAGGCTTCCTTGTCGCCATAATTTTACATTCAACTTTTCTCGCCAACCTGAATGCCTTCTCCAATGAATCAAGTTCCAAAATGCGAACTTCATGTTGGATGTTATCCTTTAAAGTGCCTTTGAAGAGATCAATCCTGTGTTCCTCTGGAATATCAGTTACCCTTATATTCAATTTTTGGAAGTCCTCAATGTGCTGCCCCACTAAACCCTTTTGTTTGAGATTTATCAATTGGCCAAAGAAGGTGTTGCTCTTTGTATCCTCATAATGTGCTATCATTTCCTCCGTAAAAATTGACCAAGTGACAATTTTTTTATGGGAGCAAAGCCATCGATACCATACAAATGTATTTTGTTCTAAATGTAAAGTTGCAATGCGTACCTTTTGTGTGTTTTGCACATTATGGAGATCAAAATATTGCTCCATCCGTAGTATCCATGTTACAGGATCCTTTCCATCAAACTTCCTCATATCCATTTTTGGAATATGGTGGTTCTTCTCGCCAACATTAGAGTTTATGAAATCACGATTAACATTTATTTTGTTCTCATCATGAGGTTCTTCTACTACATTTCCGCCATTAGTAATCATTTCTGGTTTTAAGCTTGTCATCAAGCCTTCCATGTATGCTTTTAGATCATTCTTCATGTTTTCCATGTTGTCTTTCATGTCATCCATCTTAGCTTCGATGCCCACTTCCATGCCATCCATCTTAGCTTCCATGCCATCCATCTTAGCTTCCACGCCTTTCTTCAAACCGTCCATCTTCACTTCCACGCCATCCATCTTATCTTCCATGCCTTTCTTCAAACCGTCCACCTTCACTTCCATGCCTTTCTTCAAAACTTCCATTTCATTTTTTGTTGCTCTTTGCGAGAGTGAAATTTGTTGCACTTGCTCTTGTAATTTTGATAGATCATGTTGCAATTCTTCATCTTCATGAGTCATGGTAGAGCCTTCTGAAGGCTTAATGGGTGTTGAATTCTTTTTAGGCGCCATTTTAGAATCCAATATTATGCATACCTATTCTTTTACTTGCTTTGAGGAGCTCGATATTGAAATTGTATTATCTTTGTGATTGCAGATCTTCAATATCTGAAATTCAGCACTGAAGTAGCCCTCTGAATTCTCTTTTGAATGCCATAGGTCTGACCTGATTTGGATTCTCCAAGACAAAGTTGTGTCCAATCTCCCACAGTGACCTAATTATGGACTGGTTCAGTAGAGTGAACTTGTACGACTTGCCACGTGTCACTATTTCATCCTTTTTCTCTGAAATTGATAGCCAAGAAACTAAAGTCTGTGTCATTGCGACCACTTTTTACGGCACTCCAATCCGATGCCCAGAGAGAGAGTTATTGAACTTTTCCCACGATCCCCTCTTTGAGATGCAATACAGGAGCCTGAAAAAGCACTACCTTCCACAGATCATATCTCCAAAATTATTGCGAACTAAGCTCTGAAATTTTTTTAAGAATTTCCTCAGGATTTCAGCTTCGCACCATATGAATTTCAGATTCTGAACCTTCGTAGAAAAAAAATTATAGCGCAAATTCCACGATGACCTATTTAGGAGCCTGAAAAAAGACCTAACTTCCACAGATCATATCTCCGAAAATATTGCGAACCAAGCTCTGAAATTTTTAGACAACCTTCCTCAAGATTTCAGCTTCGCACCGTAAAAATTTCAGCTTCTGAAACTTCGTATAAAAAAAGTTATAGCTAAAGTTATACAATGACCTGTTTGGAGCAGCGAAACCCTAGAATCCAAAGCTCTGATACCAAATGTTGTGTAACCAGCTCCAAAAAGAGAAGAAAAGAGATATCGACGCCTTAGAAATGAGCCACTTCGAGGGGGCAACCTCCAATACATTACATAAATGAACAATTCTTGGATGATACAATTTACAAAACCTCCTTTCTATATATAGGAGTCCATGGGGCCATAATGTATTCCTAGTGGGCCACAATGTAATCCTAGCCGACCTAACAATAATAATTTAAGGGCACAATAATAACAAAATGGGGGTTACAAGGGTACAATAATAACAATAAGGGGGTTACACTAACAAAAATAAGGGACTATACTAGTAATATAGGGACCTAACATGATCCAGGTATCCTTCCTTTGGAGAGTAGATCTCGGATTTTGCTGGGGCCCAAATTATTTCATCATCCCTTGTGCCAATGTGTATATGAAATTTTGTGAACGCTATTGTGTAGTTCTCCCAATAATGTTGCAAATGCCCTGGTAGCTCGAGATGGTTGGCTGATTTCCACCCTTGTGTAAAGAGATTTGTGGTATGTGGCTCTGTTATCTATGCAATATAACGTATGCCTTGCTCAGCCAGATGGTTGATGACATCCGGGGGAGTGAGTGTGTATTCTCGCTGCCCGACCAAGGATCTATGCCAATACGAGCTTTGTTCCCTTATCTGATTCTCCAAGAAATACCATTCCCGATATGAGGCAGGGATGTGATGCCTGCTTTCCATATGGATGATATGCTGCGATAGCTCCAAGTTGGCAACTAGATCCAATCATAGATGTTCAATGGCTGAATGTACTTCATATAGACCACATGTGTCCAGAGATTCTTGGTTGTCATGATTGCCCATCCCATTTTTGCAGCAAGGGCTTTTGCAAATATGTCCATATTTTTGATTCCCCATCCTCCCCATTTTTTTGGGGAGGGCTATGTTGTCCCATTTAACCCATGCAAATGTTCAACCCTCTCTTTTTCCATTCCAGAGAAATCTGCCACAAATTCAATGAATGCGGGAAATGATGGCCCAGGGTATCCAATCCAGAGACATCTAATACACTGGAGTGGCTTCCAAAACATATTTAAGAAGAGTTAGCCAGCTTGACTGAGATAACCACCTGTAGTGCCATATACCTATGCGCTTTTCCAATTTGGAAATAATCCAGCTCCAGTCTGCAATACGATAGTAAGAGGGTTTCAATATAAACCCGAGATATCTGAGACCATCCTGAGGGTTCAAGGAGGGAAAATGAAATTGGTTAAGGGCTAGTCCTCTTTCCTGGGGGGAGCATCCGTTAATGGTGATGGTAGATTTTAAAGCATTACACATCATGCTTGAAATCTGCGAGTACTATGGAAAAGGATAATATATCACCTATAGATCCATTGAGCAGTATGAGGACATCATCTACAAATAACAGATGAGTGAGAGTGCATCCCTCAGCTATTCTGATACCCTGTAGTCGTCCCAATTGTTTCTCATTCATGATCAATCGGCTAAGAGCTTCCATTATGAGAAGAAAAAGGAGGGGTGAGAGGGGACAACCTTGATGAAGTCCCCTTTCTGAGTGGAAGAAAGGAGAAGCAGATCCATTGATGAGTAAACTGAAGGAGACGTTGGTGATATAACACATGATCCATTTGATGAAATTGTAGGGGAAGCCCAAGTGTGTGAGTATCATTCGGATGTAGAGCCAATTTACTTGGTCGAAAGCCTTAGCAAGATCCAATTTGAGGATGATAATTTTGATCTTTTTGTGTTTTATGGAGTGCAACACCTCTTGTGTAGTGCCAATTGCTTCATGAATTTGGTGATGGTGCAGAAATGCAAATTTTTCAGGTGAGATGTGCTAAGAGAGAATGGGCTTAATGCGATTTGCGATGATTTTGGCTAAGATCTTGTAGATGCAATTGTAGAGGGAGATAGGACAAAAATAAGAGAAATGCCGAGGATTGTCAGATTTGGGGATAAGGGCTATGAATGTAGCATTATAGGCATCATATAGTCTTCCAGTAGTTCGGAATTCTTCAACCAAGTTGAGGATGTCTTGTCCCATGAAATCGAAGAAAGCCAAGTAAAATTCAATGGGCCATCCATCAAGGGCCGGTCTCTTGTCTTTCTGGAACCATTTTAGGGTGTCCTCAAGTTCCTGTAGAGTGACTGGTCTCATTAACTGTTCCTCAACATCCTGATCCATAAACCGTGGAAATAGCCTAGCCACTCTGATAATCTCAGCCAGATTTGTATTGATAGGGGCTTTATATAGGTCGCGGAAGTGGTCAATTCCCATTTAAGCCAATTGATGGAAGTTTTGGGCTTGGTTACCCTGTTGATCCTTGAGCGACCATATGGTGTTGATAGCTTTGCGTCCATTTGCGAACTGGTGGAAGAATTTGGAGTTCTTGTCCCTATATTTTAGCCAGATGGCTCTACTTCGAAGGTGCCAGATCTCTTCTTTTTCTCTGAGGATCCGGGTTCGATTTGATATTAACTGCAAGAGTTTGGATCTGTTTTGTTTAGAGCATATCCCAGACCTCAAGGTCAAATCAATATCTGCAATAGCCTTTTCTGTTTTATCTGAGCCCTTTAGGAGAGGGAAATCATTGTATAGATGCCCTACTTCATGACATCTTCAGCATCTATAGGGGACCCCTTCGTAATCTAGGATTTGTATTTTGACAAAATTCCTCCATCTCAGCGTGATTGCCTCTTCTAACCCATTTCTCGTATCTAGGTGTACCAGTATCCTAGCCATTATCATGATGCCAGAGGTGAGATAAGATTTTTCATGATCCAAATAGGTGCCAAGAGTGTTGCCAATGTGCCTCATAATTTCCTCAAACCAGAAGTGAAGTGGAAGCCCAGGTAGCCTCACCCATATTGGACCAGCTCCAATTTGTTCTCTATCAGGGTCAAAAAAGGGGCTCCATCTTTTGAAAATGATAGGAGCCTGTTCAATATGCCATAGTTTCGAAAGGGCCCATGTAACCTGCTCAAGTAGATGGAAATGAAGGGCGAACCATCCACGAGGTAGGATGACAATCCATGGTAGCTCTTCCATGATGGGCCCCCATATCTCATTTGTCCAGTTGCGTAAGCATGTGAGGTTGTATCTGCACCCCCTCACATATCCCACCAGGACCCTGTCAGCAGTATCCATCACTTCGCCCATGTGCAGTCCAGACCTGAGGTTTAGGTCAAAATTATGATTTCTTTTCTTGATACAATTTGAGCGATTTTTTCCCTTACGCGGAGGGTTTGGATTTTGATGGCCAAGATCGGGTTCAGGACCAAAAACGGTGTTTATCGGATTATGGTCATCCGATTCTAGGGTTACAAGCGGGACAGAAAAACAACCCGAAGAGGATAGATCAGGTCGAGATGGATCATGAGGTGCAGTCCAAAATTAGAGGGCTGAGAGCTGGAGGGTCCACGGGGCGGAGATAAAGATGTACCCTGGAGGCATGCAGAGAGGAAATTCAGTGAGTCCGGTGAGAAAACTATCGGACCCGACACCGGCGAGGAGCTCAAAGGGATGGATGGGAGGTCGAAAATCGAAAACGGTGGAGAATCAGAGGTCAGAGGCGATTCAAAGAGAGGATGAGGGAGTGGAAGAGGGAAACAAGGTCCAATAGAAGCCGCCTCAGGAATGTTGAGGGCCAATGAGGCATGAGGTGGCACAGGATATATGGGGGAGCCGCAGATGTCGACACCTTCTAGCGGGTCCAGCGAATATTATACCTCCTCATCTTCCATTGTTGGCATAGTTAAACCGATAATATCGTGCTTGCCATTCCCTATCGTTGTAGATACCAACCAAAAGCAACGGGAAAAAGACTCAATGGTGGGATTGCGGTCGTTTTCAGAAGTGCACCTGCGAAAACCCTAACACCTTCGCAACCATAACGGACAGAGAGCTTAGAGTTTTGTGTGTGCACATACTCTCCATGGGGGCTTGCACTTTCACATCTTTGCTCCAAGCTCTTTATTATACTTTATGTAGAGGAACATTAGATTTATGCGAGTCTTTTGGATTTCATCAATATTTGCCCAGTTATTATTCTCGGCCTCACCAGGGACTATAGAATTCACCTTGCAGTCAAAGCGCATTTAATTTGCATTATTTTGATGTTTTTTTCAATTTTAACCAAAGTTTCAGGAAGTTGAACATTTCTATTTTCTCGTAAATTGAAAAATATTTTTCTATTTTTTCTAGAAATATTATTTCTAATTTTAAATTGGATAAAAGAACTCTAATGGGACATAATTCCATTGGTGGAGGGTGTTTTATTTTTAGTATTTATCAGTTCTTGACAAATAATTTTAAAATAAAGAAAAGGAAAATTTTTTGAGTGGCCATTTTGTAAGTGAGTGGTCTAAGGTTTACATTATTATGCCTAACACTATTACTACTCTACCCAATGATTGCGGAATTAATGGAGTTCTAGGTCCCTTACGTAGTTGGGGGGGGGGAATAACATCTATACATTGTGGGAAGTGCGGAGGTGTGAAATATCCCCCACTCTTGGAGCTCCTCTGCACCTCCACACTCCACACAATGTATTAACGTTTCAGGCTTATAATTTCATCGTCTAGTCTTCTTCTATTGATTCTTTTCCGCTTATGGTAAAAAAAATATCCATCTCTTTGTTAGAATTGGAGAATTCCTCTTAAATTTCAATAAAAAATACTGGTGACAACTTATTTTTGGCTCAATGGGTCAAGACCTAGGTTCAGAGTGTATTTTCACAACCAACAAAACCCTCCAACTACTAGCCCTTTCGGCAGTGATCCACTTGTGCAGATCAAAGTCTCACCCGAAGTAGCAATGGGGGGGGGGGGTGCTAGAACCAGGTTTCTGCACCCTGAGGGAGGAATATGATGTGGATCTAACCCTTTCTGATCTAATCTAATCAATATTGTGCAATTCTATTGCTTTTTACCCGATTCAGATCTAACTTCAATAAAACCCTTAACACAAATGTAGTTTTGCGCAAACACAAAGATATATTCTTTTTCAGATCTAACTTAACAGAAACCCTTCACATTGATATAAATCTTGCACAATTACATAGATCTATTATTATATAATTAATTTAGATAAATACGCATAAAATAATGTAAACTGAAACAAATCTATAAGCAAATCAAAACATTAACACTTAAGACAAAGGTCATGCAAATAAACCAGTAATTCTGTCGAAAATTCTCTTTATTAGCAAATCTTCAATGACTACAATTCTTTCTATTGCGCACACAACTGCAGCGTCCTCACACACAGCTCGAGACTTATGTCTCCATGCACATAGTAGTAGGAGCCTATCTCTACTCAGACTTATCACAGAAACTTGCCCAAAATCACATTCACCAAAGATATATCATCTATCATGTTATAACTGATTTCTTCGACTTGAATCATACATTCCCTTTTATATAACTTATATCCACAAAAACCATGGACTCAAACCGTGGTTTAAACCCCATGTTTTACCCTTTTTCCCATTTACAAAAAGAAGGAGCTTTGACCTGCCCCAAATCCCCTTGACTTGCGTGCTATGATTTAACAAAAATGACAAAAAATGACTCAAGACTCGACCTAGGGGACCCTAGCCCAACACTTCTAATCCTGACCGATGGTTTCTTACCACTCGATTCAAATATTTCTCTAATAATCATTGTGTTTTGATGGAGAATTTTGCAGCCTCTCGAGAATGGAGTTCCCTCTGAATTTGCAGCTTCTGTTTCGATCTTCAAAAATACAAAGCGAGATGAGTCCGAGAAAGGGAAAATGGGCCGCCTTGGAAACCATACTAAAATATAACCATGATACAGATATTTCATTGATATTGAATATTATTCATTTATTTTATTTTCTTTATAATTATTTGTATGTATCCATTGATGTCTATTGAAATCCATTGGCTTTGATCTCCACTAAGGTGGTGTACTCAAATGCAATAATGTCTCATGAGCTAGGCTCCAATAGCAACATAAAAAAAAAAGAATCCAATATTTATTTCTTGAGCGATTTGAATTTGAAACCCTCATTCCATTCCTTTTGATAATGCCTCTCCTAGTGGTTTTGCACAAGTGAATCAAACTCAAAACCCACATGAAATAATTGTTATATTCCTTTATACCGTTTATATGTCACCAAAACCCTTATTTTATGCCCTTTGACGACGATTCTCCCAGTGGATCTACCATTCCCTAAGGTATGGATATATTGGGGGGGGGCACATAACATTGATACATTGTGGGAAGTACAAAGGTGCAAAATAGCCCCCACTCTTGGAGCTCCTCTGCACCTCCACATTCCACACAATGTATTAACATTTTAGGTTTATAATTTCATTTTCTAGTCTTCTTCTATTGATTCTTTTCTACTTACAGTAAAAAAAGTATCCATATATTTGTTGGAATTGGAGAATTCCTCTTACATTGAAATAAAAAATCTTGGTGATAACTTCTTGTTGGCTCGAGGGGTCAAGACCCAGGTTCAGCGTGTATTTGTGCAACTAACAAAACCCTCCAATTAATGGCCCTTTCGGCAGTGATCCACTTGTGCAGATCAAAGTATCACTCGAAGTAGAAATGAGGCGGTGTTGGAACCAGGTTTTCGCACCTTGAGGGAGGAATATGATGTGGATCTAACTCTTTCTGATATGATCTAATCAATATTGTGCTATGCTATTTCTTTTTACCCGATTCAGATCTAACTTCAATAAAATTCTTAACACAGATGCAGTTTTGCGCAAACATAGAGATCTATTATTATTCAGATCTAACTTAACATAAACCCTTCACACTGATACAAATATTGCATAATTACATAGATCTATGATTATATAATTAATTTAGACAAATACGCTTAAAATAATTTAAGATGCAGTAGATCTATAAGAAAATCAACACATTAACACATAAGACAAAGGTCATGCAAATAAACTAGTAATTCTGTCAGAACTTCTCTTTATTAGCAGATCTTCAATGACTACAATTATTTCTCTTACACACATAAACATAAATTCCTCGAACATAGCCCGGGACTTAGGTCTCCGTGCACACAACCATAGGAGCCTATCTCTACTCAAACTTATCACAAAAACTTGCCCAAAATCACATTCACCAAAGATAGGTCATCTATGATGTTATGAATAATTCCATCGAATTGACTCATACCCCTTTTTATATAAATTATACGTGCAAAAACCATGAACTCAAGCCATGGTTTAAGACCCATGTTTTACCCTTTTTACCATTTATAAAAATAAGGAGCTTTGACCCACCCCAAAGCCCCTTGACTTGCAACCCGAGACTTAGGTCTCCACGCATACAGCCGCAAGAGCCTATCTCTACTTAGACTTATCACATAAACTTGCCCAAAATCAGGTTCATCAAAGATAGATCATCTATGATGTTATGACTGTTTTCTTCGACTTGAATCATACATTCCCTTTTTATATAACTTATATGTGCAAAAACCATGGACTCAAACTGTGGTTTAAGCCCCATGTTTTACCCTTTTTCCCATTCACAAAAATAAAGAGCTTTGACCTACCCGAAAGCCCCTTGACCTGCGTGCTACGATTTAACAAAAATGACAAAAAATGACTCAAGACTCGACCTAGGGGACCTTAGCCCAACACTTATAATCTTGACCGATGGTTTCTTACCACTCGATTCAAATATTTCTCTAATAATCATTATGTTTTGATGGAGAATTTTGCAGCCTCTCGAGAATGGAGGTCCCTTTGAATTTGCAGCTTCTGTTTCGATATTCAAAAACACAAAGTGAGATGTGTCTGAGAAAGGGAAAATGGGCTGCCTTGGCAACCATACAAAAATATAACCATGATACAAATCTTCCATTGATATTGATTATTTTTCATTGATTTTCTTTTCTTTATATGTCTTTGTATGTATGCATTTATGTCTATTGAAATCCATTGCCTTTGATCTCCATGAAGGTGGGTACTCAAATTCTATAATTTTACATGAGCTAGGCTCCAATAACAACATTAAAAAGAGAATCCAATATTTCTTTCTTGAGTTATTTGAATTTGAAACCCTCATTCCATTCCTTTTGATAGTGCCTCTCCTAGTGGTTTTGCTCAAGTGAATCAAACTCAAAACCAACATGAACTAATTTTTATATTCCTTTATATTGTTTATATGTCACCAAAACCCTTATTTTGTGCCCTTTGAGGCCGATTATCCCAGCAGATCTACCATTCCCTAAGGCATGGATATTGCAAGAGGGCCCATTGCCATACAAGTGATTCAAAAGTGTGAATTAGTTCATTGGCGCAAACTTAGAAAAGTATAAAAGAATGCAATTGGATCATGGCTTGGTTTTCATAGTTGGACATAGGAACTGATAGTATGCTTCTTTTATAAGTTCTTTTAAATGATTTCGTACAATTTTATGTATAATGATCACAATTCTAGGAATGTGATAATCCATTGGAAAAATGCTAAACTTAAAATTTTCCAATTCCAGTACTCTTATTGTTTGTCGGTAATAACTAGGAATTGTAATTCCAATGTTGAAAGGTTTTACCGCTTACGAAATTTCAATGCGGAGTTCGAATAATGTGGAGGAGAGAAATGCAGAGGAGCTCTCCTCCACATTTCTTGGTTGTGAAGTATATCACACTTGATTCACTCTAGAAGTATCAAGGAACCTCAATTCTATAAATTCCATTATGAATGAATCCATTTAATCATGGATATGAAGATATTTTTCTAGGGAAAGTAGTTTAAAAGTGGGCATAACATGGAATAAATATCACCAATCAAATCGTTACGTTATTATTTTGGGTGAAAATTGTTTGGATGGAACGATCATTATTGAACTATACATGAACACCATTCATGATAATTCATAGGGATCCCATTGCAAAAATTTCAAGACATCTACTAACACTCTGGGATTTTTTATATAGACACTGCATATATAATTCCCAAGCGCACCCCATTTCCTTGCAGGTCAAACAATGTTCAATGGGTGGACCATATAGATTTCAGGATTTTCCAAAGGATCCAAGAAATTCTCAACAAAAATTTTGTTGCTTTAGTATATACAAGAAATCCTCAACAAAGACTTTGTTTCTGCATTTAGGATAGGAAATACCAAAACCTTTGCCATTGTGCAATATGAGGATGTGAGAATGGGAATATTGGCTAAATTCGGGGAGCTTCTGATCCAAATTTATGAAACAATGAAATGAAATAAAAATATGAAGAGAAACACAAATATACAACGAAAATCAAACTTCAATTCATTAATAAAAAAGTACTAGAAATTGTTTACATGAAGAATGGAAATAAACCAGCTTAGACGATGGTAGCTTATCTCTAAGAATATATGTGGCGGATACATGCCTTCTGAAATTTGCTACAATGGGGCTCGAAGGCCTATTTATTATTGAGAAAAAATGGAGAAACCTAAATATCCAAAAACCTAACCCTAGGATATGAAGGGTGAAAAGTTTGTGGGCCCCATTGGGGTAAATTGGTACATCAACTTCTCGAGGTCGTAACTTTGGCATACGATATTTGTTTGATGTGTACGATACCTCATTAGAAATATATATATATATATGTGTGTGTGTGTGTGTGTGTGTGTGTGTGTGTGTGTGTGTGTGTGTGTTTGTGTGTGTATATATATATATATAAGAAATACAATTTTCAATTAGAAAATTGCATCCATAAGTGATTGATTTTCCCATTTTCCAAAAAAACGTCGTTTAGACCCTCAAAATGGCTTCGACAGTTCAAGACCCGTAAAAATGCCAACAATAGTAAAATGTGCTACAATTAAGGAAACTGAAAGAAACAATGGTGGGGGTCTAAGTGGAATAGGTGGGTGGCCACCAATATCCACTTGTCCCGTCCCTTAGGAAGCAATGGTCCCCATTGTGTTGAGTGCCTCCATGAGATGGGGAAAATTCTGTTGAATTTGGTCCTTGGTGAGCCACTTTCCTTGGTGCAGGATTTGGCCTACTTTGGCAACCTGATACAGTTGGATATTCTACTGGGGACTGTTATTGATCTGTGTGTCCATGATCTGATTAGTTGTGGCATGTTACATGCAGTCTGGGTTTAGTTTTTTAGCGTGATATGTTCTACAATGTCTATTGTGTTGAGTAATGGTGGAAAGTATGGTCGGAGGCAGTACACATTGAACAAGGAGTGTAGGCCAAGGATTGGGGGAATGCTGAGCTCAAAAACATTGTCTCCTACAATCTTGGTGATGGTGTAAGGCCCATATCGGATTGGTCTGATCTTCCAATGGGCTATGGTAAGGAATTATTTTTGCAAACACAACCAAACTTAGTATCTCACCTGACACTTCTGTGGCACCCAATGTTGACCATGCCGCTACTTGTACTTGGCCTTGGACTTCTCTTAGATGTCATGAACCTTCTGGTG
Source organism: Pinus albicaulis (assembly GCA_034641835.2). Lineage (NCBI taxonomy): Eukaryota > Viridiplantae > Streptophyta > Pinopsida > Pinales > Pinaceae > Pinus > Pinus albicaulis. The sequence continues at coordinate 593,786,768 of CM076584.1, read as the reverse complement.
GGTGTACTAGATGTGTTCAATAAACCTAGTTTCTTTATCAACCTCAGACTGTACATGTGTGGATTCTTTCTTTGTATTCACATGAGGCATGACGACATCAATCAGACATAATGGTTGAAATCCTAGACCCACTTGAAAGGGACTGCAGCCAGTCGAGATATGGAGATATATGTTACAATTGTGATGCACGTAGGGAAGGCTATCATCCTAGGTCCATGGATGCTTGGAGTTGTACATGTGGAGTATGTGCACTATCATCGTGTTGACGACCTATGTATGGCCATCTCTCTGGGGATGTAATTCTTAAGACTTGGTTAGCTTGGTGTCCAATAGTGTCGAGAGGCTCAACCAAAATGTGCTCAGGAACCTGCTATCCCGATTTGATATAATAGTATCTGGGATCCAAAAATGTACCCACAGTCATTCAAAAACTAGCTTGGTGGTGTCCTCTACTATGAATACTCTTCTTGCAGGTCGCCAATATAGCCATCTTAGAAATTTTGTCCACGAACACAAATATATAGTCATTACCATGCTTGGTAGAAGGAAGGGCATATATATATTCCATGGAGATAGATTCCTAGTGCTAGCTAGGAGTAGGCAGAGGAGTTTATATGCCTTTCTTCTTGATGGTTGGCTTGGAGATGGCACAAGTAATTCAAGATCTAATATATTTTCCAACACCCTATCGAAGTTTTGGAAAATAAAAGCACTTATGTAGTACAACCACAGTTTTCTCCACACAAAAGTGTCTTTCGACCCAACTGTAGTGCCCCTCCCAAATCAGCTTGGCCCAGGTAGCATAATAATGCATCCTGGAGGTGGAAATTAGGAACTTTCTTTCCATCCACTAGCATATGGTATGTGGCGGCGAACTTAGTATCATTTTTGTATAGTTGTGGCCATCCAGAGGTCTCATGGCCACAAGAGTTGAGAATAGTAGTCAGTTCTGCAACTAGGGGATGATTGAGGCAATCTGAAACATGATTGGTGTTGCACTTTTTGTATTTAATGTTCCATTGTTGGCAAGCATGCACGAAAGAATATATTTATTTATCATAAATGGGGTACTTTTTAATTTTATTGGAAAGCCTGTCACTAAGATAGGCAATTGTATGCTCCTGTTGGGTGAGGAATGCAATAATAGCATAGTCAGAGGTGTTTGTCCCAATTTCAAATGGTTGCTACAAGTCTAGAGATGTGAGTACAAGTGTATAAGATAATTTGTGTTTTAGCTCAACGAACGCTTTCAGTTGGGACTCGGACCAAGAAAATTTTTCTTTTTATCCACCTTGGAAATCTAACTCAAAGGCCAAGTGATATGGGAGAACCCCAACACAAACCTATGATAGTAATTTGTGAGGCCCAAAAAGTTTTGAAGCTCTGTTAGAGTGGTTGGGGCTGGCCAATCCCTAATGACTTGGATCTTATAAAAATTCACATGCATGCCTTGCGCATCTATGATGTAACCCATATATTGGACCTTGTTCATGCCAGAGGTACATTTCTCCAAGTTGGCACACAGTTTGTGTTGCTGCAGGGTTTGAAGGACTTGTTGAATGTGTTGTAAGTTCTCATCCAAAATCTTGTTGAAGATGAGGCTGTCGTCTAGATAAACAACCATGAACGAGTTGGTGAAGGGCCACAATATGTCATCCATGAGCCTCATAAAAGTAGTAGGGGAATTTTTCAACCCGAAGGGCATGACCAACCATTCAAAAAGGCCTTCCTTGGATTTGAAGGCGGTCTTCCATACATCTGTGGGCTGTAGTGGAACCCGATGATAGCCAAACTTCATATCAATCTTGCTGAAATACTTGAACCCCTTGCGCTAGTCAAAAATGTCATCAGTATGTGGGATTTTATACCTATTCCCGACAATGATTTTGTTTATTTCTCGATAATCAATGCATAGCCTCCAGGTCCCATCCTTCTATAAAATTACAGTAAATCTCCCATAGGGTGAGGAACTTGGTCGGGGGTGTCCTTTTTAGAGCAACTCCTGGATATGCCACTAGATTTCTTCATTTTACAGAATGGAGTGATGGTATATCGGCCCATTCGGTAGGGTTTCTCTAAGAGTCAAATAGATTGGATGCTTGACCCGACAGAGCAAGGGTACCCCTATGGGTGAGGAGAATATGTCCCTGTATTCTTCTACAACCTTATCCACCTGATTTCGCGCCATGAAGGAGCCATTCTCAGGGGCCATGGATGTGGTCATGATCTTCCCCTTACTTTAATATCGAATCAGAAAGAAAATAAATTTCCTGGTCTAGGAGATGATCTTACTACATTTCTTAGTAGAGGTCAAAGAGATGGAGGTATGCAAGCCTACCTTCGGTATCCTTTATAACTTATTGCCCGAAGTAATAATAATAGTGTGAGGCCTATACTCATACAAAACATGACGCTTACACAAGTATGTTTGGCCTAATAATTCATCACAAACTTTAAGAAGAGAAACATCACACAATACCTCATCCATGAAGAGCTTGATGTTGTAGGGAAGGTGTCACTTCTAGCTGATGCAAAGATATCGTCCTTGGTAAAGCCACTCGATGGTGTACAAATGTGGGTGTGGTGTGGTCAATAGGCCCAACCACTTCACGAACTCTGCTGAAATGAGGTTCTTTTGGATCCCAATGCCGACAATGAATTGTAGCAGAGAACCCCTCACCCACATCTGTGCGTGGAAGATACATCCTCCTCCTCGAGATCTTCAGGCTCACTCTTTTGGATGTTTGTGGTGGAAATGGTGTAGCTGGGCTCCGCATCAATAATATGCTTCCATTTTTCATTCCCCTTGTTGACTTCTAACTCAAATTCAGAGAATGCATCTGACTTTGAAGCCTTAAGTTCCAAGACCAGTGACTGCCTGGCTCAACACTCACTTGTGTTGTGAGTGGGGATTTTATGGAACTCACACCACTTTCCCATGTTCTTCTTTGCCTTTGTGGTGTTGTTATTTTCTTGCAGCTTTGGAGGGTTTTCTTGGGTCACCCCACCTAGGATTTGTCCTTTTTTCTGCGGTTTTGGGGCGCTCTTTTCCTGCTTCTGATTTACAGATCCAAAGTCAAATTTATTTTGTTTAAATTTTTGTTCAATCTTGGCAGCATATCGGTATGTTTCACCAAGCGAGGATATGTACAGGAACTCCATTTCTTCCTGAATGTATTTGTACAGACAGTTGCGGTACTTGAGAACAATATTTCGCTTAGAGTCTTTGATACCAAACTTTGTGCGTAGAGTATGAAAAATATTTGTGATCTCATGCACATCTTGGTCCCTTTTTTGTCATAGTGTGGTCCATTGTATGTATTTGTACTCATAAGTCCCCATGGGATTATACTGTTCCTTGACAGAATGTTGGAAAGAGTTCCAAGAGGGGGTGATTGTAAATAGAGAGGGTTCCTTGTCCATTTTCTCACAGTTCGTTTCCCACCATTCCTTGACATGGGGAGCAACCTTAAGCAGTGAAAAAATGATATCCTCCCTATCGAAGAAGATATGGACCAAAAAGTAGTATTCCAACATATTCAACCACTTATATACAACATTTTCATATATTTCACCTTCAAATATAGATATATCAAATTTTACTTGTACCTTGAAGGAGGCGGCACCTTCGAAGTGACTATTGGATGAAGATGCGTCGTCGGTGGACATCTAGTGAAGGATTTGGGAAAAGTTGTCCATCATTATGTTCCTTTGTCACTTGAGGGATTCTTCGAGAAATATTTTGAAAGGATCTCCTGCTCCCTTGTATTTATTTATTTTTCACCATGGGAGGTCATAGGGGTCGACAAGGACAGTTTTGAAAGGTTCAACCAATTCGAGCCCTAATTCCTTATACCTCGACCTTGTTGGGGACATGCACAAAAAAGAAAAGAAAAGAGAAGACTGATTTGATACTACTGATCCAAATTTATGAAGGAATGAAATGAAATACATATATGAACAAAAACACAAAGATAAAATGAAAACAAAACTCCAATTCATTAATAACAGAGTACTAAAAATTGTTTACATCTAGAATGGAAATAAACTAGCTCACACGATGGTAGCATATCTCTGAGAAGAGATATGACGACTAAATGTATTTTAAACTATGTTATAATGAGACTCTAAGGCATATTTATTATTGAGAAACAACAGAAAACCATAAACATCCAAAAACCTAACCCTAGAAGATGAAGCACCAAAAGCCAGTGGGCCTCATTAGGGTAAATTGGTACATCAACTTCACGGGGTTGTAACTTTGGCATATGATCTCTGTTTGACATATACAATACCTCATTAGAAATATCTATCCAATGAATATAACTTTCAATTACAAACCCTTGTTGAAATTTAAGGGTTTTTCTTTTCTTTTTTTTCCCAAAAACAAACGTCGTTTAGGGCCTCAAAACGACTCTAGAAGTTCAGGACTCGAAAAACTGCCAAAAATAGTAAATTATGCTACAATTAAGGAAACTAAAAGAATCAATGGCAGGTGTCCAAGTGGAATACGTGGATTTCCACTAATATCCACCTAGACTAGCTTCACTTTTATGATGGATGCATCCATGAAGTACTAGCCCAACCTAGTTGCCAATAAAAGAGTTCTTAGGTTAAGCTGGCTATGAAAATGAAGTGTTAATTTTTTAGACATAACTATGTACTAAGGTTTATAGTGGTAGTGGTAGGAATCAACCTATGTAATGATAACTCTTCACTTGGTTCAATTAACAAACTCTAAAAAATTTACAGGATTGAAACCATTATAAGTATAAATTATACCTGCTCGAGAAGATTTTATGTGATGTAGACCAACAACAATGTACACAAAAACAAATAAACATCAATCAAATATGATTGCTCCTAAAATTTAATCGCTAAATTCTTCTGATAGATTCTCAAATTTCTTTCGAAGCACTCACATGTAGCAAAACACAAGCCTGGGTATATGCCTACGTTGTTTATAAGGGAACCATGAGTTCCAGATGTCCTGCTTGAAAATGTTAAAGTCATCGGGTTGTCACCGACCTAGCTGATATCGAAGACAAGTGCCCAAGTTTTCTAATCTAAATATTATGTATCACTCCCTGTCGCAATAGCTAAAATTATTGTTGAATTCAATTTGACGAGCTCGATCAACTAATATTACTGTCATGCGTACCATTATGTTGAATGATTCCTACCGAAGTAGCATCGATGGCAAACAAAAGGATTTTGCAAAGTTGTTTGGGGTTCCTCGAATTATATGTGCTCCTGCATCTAATAAAATAGGGTAAACAAAGGGAAAATTTTAGGAGCTAATATCCGCAGGTGGGCTAATTTTCCATGTTTTTTCAAAAAAAAAATATCTGCTAATTTCCATTTTTTCTAAAAATGATTTGCCCACATTTTATAGTATAAAATATTTTACCCTAAAAATCGTCAAAATTTTATATAGACTAATATAAAATCATCAGAAATTTAAATGATTTTACAAAATGTTGCCAAACATTTTACAATTTGCATATTAGGGACTAGTAAGATTCGCCATGGTTTCTAAACTTTAACATAAATGTTGGAAATGTTGTCATTGATGGCAAAGGAGATGGCAAAGGAGGAACACCTGAAATAGCAACAAGGAAAAGAGAGCAGCATAGAAGCAGATAAGTAGCAAAAGAGAAGCAGAGATAGGGCCATTTGAAGAAGCAAGGAGCAGCATTAGACAAGAAGAAGAGATAGAAGTAAAAAAAAAAAGGTAGCAGGGGCAGCAAAGAAGCAGACAAGAAGCAGAGGCAACAGAGAGAGCATAAGACAAGTAGCATAGGCAGTAAAGAGAGCAACAGAGATAGAAAAGAAGCAGAGAGGCAGAAAGGCAGCATAGAAGGAAAAAAGGCAACAGGAGACAGATGAGGTGGTGCTGCAGAGTAGTGAGGACATTAGAAGAGGGCCATTTAATAGCAAATATAAAGATTAATACAGTGAATATTGGAAGGGCCTGAAGTTTAATACAATACAAACTTAATATGTGTGAAAGGAAGGTCAATCCAAAATTAATTGTGTTTAATTAGAGGCCAAAGGCTGAGTCAATTGGACATTGTGATGTCCGAATTCGGTTGATGGACAGGATTAGTACCAAATGAAGGTAATTGAATTTCTTGGGGATGAGTTGGAGCATTGATTAAATGGCAAGGAAACCATGAAGTGGTCGAAGAAACTAATAATAAGCAGAGGCACAGCGAAGAACAGAGACAAGGCAGTAAAAAGAGAGGCGGAGACAGAAAATACAGAGGAAGAGATGAAATAGTGAACAGAGAGGCAGAGGAAGAGGCAGAGCAATAAATTCCGAGAATCATTACCCAGCCGGAGGATACATAAACATTATTCTGGGAATCATATATATATATATATATCTCATTCTGGGAATCGCTACCCACGCTGGAGTATATATGTAGCACATTACATATATGTGCAACGCATCATATAAACAAAGGTCAAAGCATAAATATAGATAAGTGCAACGCTTTATAAATAAGAAACGAAGTAATATAAGGTGAGACCCTTCCCAATCGCATCGGAGATTATGAGAGCATCGGAACATGCAACAAAAGAGTTGCGATTGCGATTGGAAGTCCGGACCCGATTGGTATATAAACTACAACTCATATATAGCTTGAGTTCCAGGTCTAATCGCATCGGCACTGGTCAATCGCATCGAAGAATATAAGAGTTGCGATTGCGATTGGAAGTCTGGACCCGATTGGTATATAAACTACAACTCATATATAGCTTCAGTTCCATGTTCCAATCACATCGGCAAAATGCAGTAAAAAGTGGTCAATCGCATCAGAGTTAAAGTGGAGCATCAAAACATCACAACAGAAAGTTGCGATTGCGATTGAGATCCGGACCCGATGGGTGTATAAACGGTAGTTAATACATATTTGAATTCCGGCCTAATCGCATCGGAGCATCGCAGTATAGGCCAATCGGAACAACCAACCAAAAACTTGCGATTGTGATTGAAGTCCGGACCCGATGGGTCTATAAATCATGTTTAACAAGTGTTTGAAGTCCAGTTCCAATCGCATCGGTAAAATGCAGCGAACAGTGGTCAATCGCATCAGAAAGAAACAGACCGTCGGAACATATATTAAAAGACTTGCGATTGCGATTGAAGCCCGGACCCGATGGGCTTATGAACTATGATTAATAATTTTTTGAGTTCCAATCGCATTGGCAAAGAAAAATGAACAGTGACCAATCGCAGTCGAAGCTTCGGAGTATTGGACTGTTGGTACATTCAAATAGAATTTTCGATTGCGATTGATCGCATCGCAACTATCGCAAAAGACCTAATCGCAATCGGAAACCTTTGGATAAGACTCATCGCAACGGAGAATAAGAAAAGTCTGGATGGTGGGCTCGAAAGGGAATTTTATATGTTAAACAGGCATTTTACTATTATGCTGAGAGTTTTTTTATGTAACGGTTGCAATTATATTGAAATATGCCACGTGGTCTGTGGACCCACGAGCCTCGGCTTAAGGTGGAGGGCGATTACTAATATACAACAATAGTGATATATGTTTGTTCCGCTTACGGAACTTCCACATCAACAAGATACTTATTGTATGAAAGGCGTTGGAATAGGCCCATCTTTAAAAGGCATCAGTTACACCTCAACATAGGACAGAAAAGCAAACAGAGCAGAAAAGAGATAAAGCACAGTCAAAGAAAAGACAAATGCGCAACGATCCAAAAGGCTGTATGAGTGAGCTGGAGCTCTCATTGTAATTAAATGTAAATAATTTTAATTGATTTATATTGTTGTGATGCATTGGCAAGTCTCCGAAGGAAGAAAACAAAATCCCACTGTTAGATTAAAATAAGCACCTACAGTGACATTTTTCTGAGTGAGCTGGAAAAGAAATGAGAAGGCAGAAGGCAAAGAGACATGGCTGTCCATTTCAAATTCCTAGTAGAATACAAATAGCCATGAAGCTATTTTGTATAAGACAGGGTAATATCTTAAAGGAGGATGTTGATGAAAATAGAGTGAGAGAAGAAGAGAGTTTGCAGCAGAATTGAAGAGATTGAAGAAAATAAGAAAGCTGCAAGAGGTTGGAGAGAGTGAAGCTAGAGAATGCATAGTACAGAAGATTAAGGCAGAAAAGATAAGAAGAAGGAGGAGCAGAACGAGATGCAGAGAAGTTAGAGAATGCTAAAATAAAGCAGTGAAGCAGAGAAGAAGAAGGAGCTGAGCAAAGAAGAAGATGGAGCTGATATAGAATCCAAGAAGATGCAGAGATAATATAAGACAGTTATGAAGACTGATGCACAGCAGTGAAAATGGTATGGAACAGAGATGATATCCAAGGTAAATCAGCAAGTGTTTTCTTTTGAAAGAGTAAGGAAGTTTGAGCTTCCCTATCAAGTTGTAGCTTGATAGATGTCAGTTGTAGCTGACTGAGGTGGGAGCCTCCTGTAGGTTGTAGCCTGCAGAAAATTGATGGGAGTTGGAGCTTCCTTGCAAGTTGTAGCTTGCAGAATTGAGGTAGGAGCCTCCTGTAGGTTGGTGCCTACAGAAAATCAGTGGTGAGAGGGAGTAGGAGCTTGCCTTTGCATCACAAAAATAATAAGATGTGGTTTTCTCCCTTTATGGGTTTCCACTTATATATGGTGTCTATGTGCATGATGTCTATGTGTTGATATGGTATATATATTCTGCTAATACTTGTTGCTAACATATTAAGACTGCTGGTACATTATCTAATCTGCTGATTAATTGCTACTCACAAATAAATATTGCTCACACATTATGTTGATCATGAAATGAAGGTGTTAATAAAGTTTAATGAAAAGTTTTAAAAGTCCATGACTGTGTTAAACTGATTCACCCCCCCCTCTCAGTTTAACTAAGGGTTCAACAATTGGTATCAGAGCCAGGTTCCTTTGGTGTAAGCTTAATAGCTTGAAGGAGATCTGGTTGAGTCATGGACTATCAAAATGCACCTATGTTAAATACAACAAACTTTCCTGAATGGAGAGATAAGGTTAAAACAGGTTTAATGGCCTATGAACCTGAGGTATGGAAGCTTGTGTGTGATGGTTATTGCAAAGACTCACCCACGGTGAAAGAACAACAGAGGAATGCCAAGGCAAAATGTGTGATATATAACAATCTTCATAACGAGGACCTTGAGTTGATAATGGATTTAACCTCTGCAAAAGAAATCTGGGATAGATTGCACTTCATGCATGGAGTAAACACTAAGGACTGCACTGACAAGAAGGATAAGATAATCAAGAAGAAGAAAAATTCATGTCAACAGGAAAATATTCAATCAAATGAAGTACATGCTAGTGTGAATGGAGATAAGAACCATGAAGAAATTACAGCTGAAGAAAAAGCCAAACTTGACACTGCTTTGACTGAAATAGAAAAATTGAAAAATGAAAAAAAAGACCTTAAAACAGTGGTGCAAATATGTGATGAGAGAGAATATGAAGATAGGAAAGAAATTATTGGCCTGAAGACACAGCTTGAAGAAGCAAAGAAAGTAGAAGACACTCTGTTGGAACAAATGAGAGAGAAAAGTCTTGAATGTGAAAAATTGGAAGAAGAAGTAGTGTGCCTTAGAAAGAAATTAGAAAAAGCCCAAAGAGAACTATTAATGAATACACCTCTAATGAAAGGCTCTGGACAGTTGGACCAGATTCTAAATGCACAAAGGTCACCTCTCATAAAGACTGGGATAGGATATGAAGGTGAAACCAGTAAGTCCAAGGTTGAAGATAACAAGAATGTCATTTTCGTGAAAGCTGTAAAAGACAGTGAAGCAGCTTAGCAAATTCCCACAGAAGAAGAAGCTTGCAAGAACAAGATTTGTAAGGAAACAAACAAAATCAAGCAGCAACATGAAAAAACAGAGAATGAGAGGGTGAAACAATCAGCTGCTAAAGGCTCACATGCTCCTAAAGATGAATTGAATAAATTTGGAAGATGTCAAAGGAGATTCTTTCCTCCTATGAAAAATATCACATGTTTTACCTGCCACAAACAAGGACATACTGCAACATGTTTTAAGATAAAACAAATCCAGTCCAACCAGCAAAGGATGCAGCAAAAGAGAAGAATCCCTCAAGCAAGCAAATGGAAAGGACAATCTTCCACCAGGTACACAAATCATTTCCATGGCTATTGTTATGCATGCAATAATTTTGGACATAAAATTGTTGATTGTAAAATGTATTCAAGAAGGAGAACAAAGCATGATACATCAGCTCAAATGTGCTTTGAAAAAATAAGATGTTATGTATGCCTCAAACTTGGTCACAAAGCAAAGGACTGTAACTACCATATATATTAAAGAACTCCAGACAGATGATGAAGTCCAATCCAATTAAACAAAACTATGAATCAAAAGGGAGTACAAAAATTATGATGAACCCCAATAGAGTATGGAAAGAAAAGAAAAAATGGGAGCCTATCATCTCAATAACATAATGAATCCAGCATAGTCTCAGGGAGAGCTGCTCTAGAAAACAAAACAAATATCCAAACAGTGACAAGTATGAAGCAACATCCCAGGGGGAGAGCAGTTCATATATAGACCCCATGAAAGTATTCTAAGAAGAGCTCATTGGAATGATAACAGTTATGAGGTCAGTAAGGGAAAGGAAGTTCCTCTAACAGAGATCTATGGAGGAAGAAGACCATCTGAAATTCACAATAGCTAGCAAAGTTGTTAGAAGGAGAACAAAGGCATTTGACGAGTTAAATCCTGTGTGAACACATGAGTTCTTGATGAATGATCCTATGTAATTGAGCCGAGTCCAATAAGCAGGGTATGGAAATTCGAGTGATTGTGTGGCAATTCTGTGGTGAAGAACCTTGTAGGATCGGTTTGTGCGAATTTCCTGTTTCCCTCAGAAGACTAATGAACCATCTTCTCTGTGAATGAGTGACTGTGTGTACACTCTGCATAAGAAAGAGGGAATTGTGAAAGCAACGACGTTATGATCCCGGAAGGGAGGCGCAATTGAGATTACACTGGTCATCATCTGTATGTTTAACCCTCATTCTGAAGAAGTCCGATGCAGATTTAAGTCAGAGCCCTATTTGTAACTAAACGCATTGTTCTGGTCTGGAGTGGGAGTAACGAAACCTGGAGTCTAATTATAATAATACATTGAAGAGTGAGCGGAACTCATAAATAATAAAGGCAGATGGAACCTTGAGCGAAGGAGAGGAACCACGAAGAGTGAACAGTGAAAGCGGGTTTCTGGTTTTTATCGCACCACTTTCGACGGGCAAGCGGTATTCATGAAATTGCAGCGATTCCATAGAGGATCTGACACATGTCCCTGAGAGAATATGGAAAACCGCTCTCATTGCGTGCCATCGTGCATTAGTCTTCGATTGAGGACCCCGTGCGATATTGACACAAGTCGTCGATCTAGAGAAAGGTTTATTGAACGGCGATCGTGTTCAGAAGTGGCACGAAATTTAACCAAAGGTATGGGCATATGTATTCCATTGAATTTCCGCCAATCATATATGTGGGCCCGGAGCCAAAGGTATGTTACAAGCGGGTCAATTGAATTAAAACTCGAGATATATTTAAAATTCCCAAGGTCCGAAACATATATATGTGCTGATACATATACATAAAATATAAAATCTTATATAATGCATCCATATGCGGGTTTATATGTTCAAAGGGCGCTGGCATTTAAATGAATTAAAGGTGTGAAGTCTATCAAATATATGCGGGCCCGTGAATTGAATACATCATAGTTTCTCGTGCAAATGGTTAAAATACAAGGTGTATATATATATGTATATATTTATATGGAGTGGTTTATACACAAAGGACCCAGAGCTTTGAAGGTCAGCATTGGTTGTTCCATAATTAAAATCCAAGTTTTTATTAGAAAGGTCGAAGGTTGACCCGAATCCTTACAAGTGTATTGACAAAGATTCAACATGTAAAGGTTGCCACTGCAGAAATTAAAAGTATTGAAATTGCCCGGAAGTGATATTAAAAGACAGTTATATGTACCATAGTTATACAACTGCAATGAAGAAGAGAGCCTACAAGAACGAAAGAGAGAGAAACTGCAGCAGAAAAGACAAATCTAGTCAAGCCAAAATCCAGAAAAGAAGCTGAAGTGAAATCTCTGCATGATTTATCAAAAGAAGCATCAATTGGTATTTAGGTACGCACAGCATGACTATCAACAGAATACTAAGTGTTATCAGTGGAGCAGAAATTATAGCAAAAGCGCATCAAGTTCATTCTGATAGAACATTCAAAGTATCTGAAGAGTAAAGGACTAGCTGTGACTAAAAGTTGAAGCTCAAAAGTTTTTTTTAATACTACTTCAGCACAAAGGATTTGCTGGTAATTCATCTTTAAAGAGAGATTTATTATTGACATACATACCCCCTTATGTCATAAAGGAAAGTGCATGATTGATAAGTGAGACTAACTAATACACTGAATGTATCTAGTCTCAAGGGTTTGTTTTTGAAAGTACATTATGCAAGCAGTAAAGGCATTTGATCTCTTAGATCAAATTCTAGTTAATTCATTGATCACATCAGTAACAAGGACCTACAGCTATTATGTGTAATATCATTATCAGCATCCTAGCTCATATCATCACCAACGGGCAGGAAAGGTGTACCACAGCAATAAAAGACATATTGGCATCATTATCATAACTAAACAGGTGTGGTACTGCAGATGAGTATTGCAGGAAAAGACATATTTCATCTACAATCTTCCTCAACTGAAATATATTAGCTCACTATATCAGATAGAGACAGAGGTATATTTGAAGCCTTCTCAGTATTTTAGCTTTTGATCCAATTATACATCGCTGATTAGATAAAGCAGGTACAATGTGTTCTATGAAGTTTCATTATCCTCACTTTTAACCTTATACTAGTGAAAGGAGATTGTGCATTGGATTGTATCAATTTACAGTATATATTCAAGTCCAATAATTCGCAAAGTGTTCTCTCAACAAATCTTGTACACAAGTTTAGAGCAGCATGGTACAAAGTCAGAAGAAGAAGGCCTAAACACATCTCATAGAGAAGAAATGAACAGATAGAATGCACACTAGGAAATGAGCAACCCTTTGCCATTGATGTCAAAGGGGGAGGAAAGGCAAAAATGGGCTTTTGAAAGGCAAGCAGAGGAAGTGTATTTCCATCAATGCAAAAGGGGGAGACTGTTGGAAATGTTGTCATTGATGGCAAAGGAGGAACACCTAAAATAGCAACAAGGAAAAGAGAGCAGCATAGAAGCAGATAAGTAGCAAAAGAGAAGCAGAGATAGGGCCATTTGAAGAAGCAAGGAGCAGCATTAGACAAGAAGAAGAGATAGAAGTAAAAAAAAAAATGTAGCAGGGGCAGCAAAGAAGCAGACAAGAAGCAGAGGCAACAGAGAGAGCATAAGACAAGTAGCATAGGCAGTAAAGAGAGCAACAGAGATAGAAAAGAAGCAGAGAGGCAGAAAGGCAGCATAGAAGGAAAAAAGGCAGCAGGAGACAGATGAGGTGGTGCTGCAGAGTAGTGAGGACATTAGAATAGGGCCATTTAATAGCAGATCTAAAGATTAATACAATTAATATTGGAAGGGCCTGAAGTTTAATACAGTACAGACTTAATATGTGTGAAAGGAAGGTCAATCCAAAATTAATTGTGTTTAATTAGAGGCCAAAGGCTGAGTCAATTGGACGCTGTGATGTCCGAATTCGGTTGATGGACAGGATCAGTACCAAATGAAGGTAATTGAATTTCTTGGGGATGAGTTGGAGCATTGCTTAAATGGAAAGGAAACCATGAAGTGGTCGAAGAAACTAATAATAAGCATAGGCACAACGAAGAACAGAGATAGGGCAGTAAAAAGAGAGGCGGAGACAGAAAATACAGAGGAAGAGATGAAATAGTGAACAGAGAGGCAGAGGCAGAGGCAGACCATTAAATTCCGAGAATCATTGCCCAGCCGGAGGATACATAAACATTATTCCGGGAATCATATAACCCAAGCAGCAAAATATATATATATATATCTCATTCTGGGAATCGCTACCCACGCTGGAGTATATATGCAGCACATTACATATATGTGCAGCGCATCATATAAACAAAGGTCAAAGCATAAATATATATAAGTGGAGCGCTTTATAAATAAGAAACGAAGTAATATAAGGTGGGACCCTTCCCAATCGCATCGGAGATTATGAGAGCATCGGAACATGCAACAAAAGAGTTGCGATTGCGATTGGAAGTCCGAACCCGATTGTTATATAAACTACAACTCATATATAGCTTGAGTTCCAGGTTTAATCGCATCGGCACTGGTCAATCGCATCGGAGAATATAAGAGTTGCGATTGCGATTAGAAGTCCGGACCCGATTGGTATATAAAATACAACTCATATATAGCTTCGGTTCCATGTTCCAAACGCATCGGCAAAATGTAGTAAAAAGTGGTCAATCGCATCAGAGTTAAAGTGGAGCATCAAAACATCACAACAGAAAGTTGCGATTGCGATTGAGATCCGGACCCGATGGGTGTATAAACGGTAGTTAATACATATTTGAATTCCGGCCTAATCGCATCGGAGCATCGCATTATAGGCCAATCGGAACATCCAACCAAAAACTTGCGATTGTGATTGAAGTCTGGACCCGATGGGTCTATAAATCATGTTTAACAAGTGTTTGAAGTCCAGTTCCAATCGCATCGGTAAAATGCAGCGAACAATGGTCAATCACATCAGAAAGAAACAGACCGTCGGAACATATATTAAAAGACTTGCGATTGCGATTGAAGCCCGGATCCGATGGGCTTATGAACTATGATTAATAAGTTTTTGAGTTCCAATCGCATTGGCAAATAACAATGAACAGTGACCAATCGCAATCGAAGCTTCGGAGTATTGGACTGTTGGTACATTCAAATAGAATTTTCGATTGCGATTGATCGAATCGCAACTATCGCAAAAGACCTAATCGCAATCAGAAACCTTTGGATAAGACTCATCGCAACGGAGAATAAGAAAAGTCTGGATGGTGGGCCCGAAAGGGCATTTTATATGTTAAACAGGCATTTTACTATTATGATGAGAGTTGTTTTATGTAATGGTTGCAATTATATTGAAATATGCCACGTGGTCTGTGGACCCAAGGGCCTCGGCTTAAGGTGGAGGGCGATTACTAATATACAACGATAGTGATATATGTCTGTTCCGCTTGTGGAACTTCCACATCAACAAGACACTTATTGTATGAAAGGCGTTGGAATAGGCCCAGATTTAAAAGGCATCAGTTACACCTCAGCAGAGGACAGAAAAGCAAACAGAGCAGAAAAGAGATAAAGCACAGTCAAAGAAAAGACAAATGCGCAGCGATCCAAAAGGCTGTATGAGTGAGCTGGAGCTCTCATTGTAATTAAATGTAAATAATTTTAATTGATTTATATTGTTGTGATGCATTGGCAAGTCTCTGAAGGAAGAAAACAAAATCCCACTGTTAGATTAAAATAAGCACCTACAGTTACATTTTTCTGAGTGAGCTGGAAAAGAAATGAGAAGGCAGAAGGCAAAGAGACATGGATGTCCATTTCAAATTCCTAGTAGAATACAAACAGCCATGAAGCTATTTTGTATAAGACAGGGTAATATCCAAAAGGAGGATGTTGATGAAAATAGAGTGAGAGAAGAAGAGAGTGTGTAGCAAAATTGAAGAGAGTTGAAGAAAATAAGAAAGCCGCAAGAGGTTGGAGAGAGTGAAGCTAGAGAATGCAGAGTACAGAAGATTAAGGCAGAAAAGATAAGAAGAAGGAGGAGCAGAACGAGATGCAGAGAAGTTAGAGAATGCTGAAATAAAGCAGTGAAGCAGAGAAGAAGAAGGAGCTGAGTAGAGAAGAAGATGGAGCTGATATAGAATCCAAGAAGATGCAGAGATAATATAAGACAGATATGAATACTGATGCACAGCAGTGAAGATGGTATGGAATAGAGCTGATATCCAAGGTAAATCAACAAGTGTTTTCTTTTGAAAGAGTAAGGAAGTTGGAGCTTCCCTATCAAGTTGTAGCTTGATAGATGTCAGTTGTAGTTGACTGAGGTAGAAGCCTCCTGTAGGTTGTAGCCTGCAGAAAATTGATGGGAGTTGTGCTTCCTTGCAAGTTGTAGCTTGCAGAATTGAGGTAGGAGCCTCTTGTAGGTTGGTGCCTGCAGAAAATCAGTGGTGAGAGGGAGTTGGAGCTTGCCTTTGCATCACAAAAATAATAAGATGTGGTTTTCTCCCTTTATGGGTTTCCACTTATATTTGGTGTCTATGTGCATGATGTCTATGTGTTGATATGGTATATCTATTCTACTAATACTTGCTGCTAACATATTAAGATTGCTGGTACATTATCTAATCTGCTGATTAATTGCTGCTCACAAATAAAGATTGCTCACACATTATGTTGATCATGAAATGAAGGTGTTAATAAAGTTTAATGAAAAGTTTTAAAAGTCCATGAATGTGTTAAACTGATTCACCCCCCCCCCCTCTCAGTTTAACTAAGGGTTCAACAATAAACTCCTGTCAAAATCCTTGGCCTTTAGTGAAGAAATGTAGAAAATATAGCCACATAGGCCTATCTAGCAAAATATCTGGCGTGTAGGCCACAAACTAATAAACATGAAAAGCTAAAAAGGCATGCAAGCCCTCTAAGGTCCTGAGTCAGGAGCGAAAAATAAAGGAAAAAATAGTCCGATGACACACAATGAGGTTGCAAATAAAATATTAAATATAGGCCTGATAACCACCCCACGAGGCCACAAAAGTCTCATTAAATAGTCCTCGAACCAAGAGGAGCCAGAGAAAATTTTTATGGTAGTGAGAAAAGGCATGAAAAGGGGTTAAAATCCCCACCCCCTCAACTCTTCAGAGAGGTGGAAGCGTAACTAAATCTAACCCATCTAGCTAGTCACATGTACCACGAACCAAATATCCTGCAAAGAAAACCTCCACGGCAGTAACGGAAAAAATAAAAATGTTGCAGAGCCTAGAAAAAATGGCCATGAATCCATGTAGGAGAAATGTAGATGCCTAAAGCAGATAAAATAGCGATGAGAAAAGTTGTGTGGGCCATACACCCATAGAGAACAAACATAACCACCACAAGAGGTCCATTCCATGTGTAGGCGACCAATCGAATACGTAGAGGCATGAAAAAGAGCCCATCAAGCTCCATCCCCTCAAAGCTCCACCCAAGCTGAACCTGGAAACAACGAAACAACTGTAAAACCAACACTGAAACTTGTAGAGGAAAAATCACGACAAAGGGGAAGAAGATAAACGATATAGGGCCAAAGAATCTAGGGTTAGTCACTCACCCCCCTTGTAATTATCTTCTCTTATATATCAATTTCGATATATATATTTAAATTTTAAAATAATCTACATATTAAAACTAAAAACATGATTTTCACAGAACTAAAATATTAATATTAACGTATATTTTCAAAATCAACACAAATGTGTATATTCAATCAAACCTAACATATATATTCAATAAAATATAACCGATTAAATCAACATGACATATATATATATATATATATATATATATATATATATATATATATATATATTCAATCAGACTTAATGTATTAAAATTAAAACAATAGTCTTGCATCATTTGATCATGGACACAAATGGACATGGGGCAATTCTGCAATTGTGGAATTGAGTGATTTAGAATGCCCAATCATCTGCATCGTCACCAACAATGCTCTGTTTCCTTAAAAAAAATCATTAATGTGAATTATATGAGCTCACAATCAGTCGTTCACTTCCACAATCCACACCAAGAAACACATCATCATGCACTTAAATGGTTGACATTTCATTGTTGTACGTGGAGTGCAGAGAGATTTCAATGCGTAGATTTTTCTCCGCACTCTGCACAATGTTAAAGCTTCCACACAATTCATACACGCTCTGTTTTTTCATGTTGTAGCATTGAATGTCAGCTGTTATTATTTTTATTTTTAATTGGAACATGAATATTTGAAGACTTTATAACTTCGAAACATTGAACTTGTGTAATTGTAAACTAATTATTGACTCAACAATAATTTTATGACCAATTACAAAATAATTGAGGTACTCCACAAAATCTCCAAACAATATTTCCGCCAATCAAATTACTCTTGATAACTACAACATTGAGAAATTATTAGTAGCAACCGACATGTCAATGTTGCAGCAAGACCAAACAGAGCATGTATGAATTGTACGAAAGTTTTGTCATTGTGAAAAGTGCAGAGAAAAATCCGCACAATGAAAGCTTTCTGCACTATGTCGCATGTACTCTGCAATACCATCACATGCCATTTACATTTGAGCAGTTTTAAACAGAAAAAATTTGTGGGTAACATGTGTGTGTACATATTTCACATTGTATCGAGTTCTTGCTCTGTCATCACACATAACCATCATTTTCATTTTCATTTTTAGTTTTCATTGATGTGCAGAGGCAGGAATAGCGAAAGATTTGCAAAAATGGATTTCATTGTGCGGAGCGCGGATGTGCAGAGGAAGCGTGTGTGAAGGTGAGAATAACGACATATTGCAGATATGATTGGATAAATGGAGCATTCCTGAAAAACGACAAAACGTAGACCCCTCATTTCCTTAATCAATTTATTAGTGATAGAGACAGGGACTATGCCGCGTTGCAACTATTACCCTTATTCATTTCTTCACTCACCCCCACATGAGATATGGTTCGAGTGGACCACTTGACTTTGATGGGACAACTTCCACTTCTGTTTCTACCATTTTTATATCTCTCCATCCACCAATTTAACTTCTTTTCACTAAAACACATTTTTAATCACCGTGTCTTTCTTTGTTTACTTTATTATTGTATACTTCCACTTTAAATTCTTTACGTTAAATACATTTTTAATGACCACCCTCTTTATTTATTTACATTCTTATTATATACCTTCTAATTCTCTACATCAATATATTTTTCTTTTAATATTTAATTCTTCCTTATCTTTATTCCATGTTACTTTGTATGAATTTATTTATATTTAGACACCACTTGTTGAGTCTAAGGCTTATTCTACAACCGAGTATGAAGGAGATGTGTAATTCCATCCACACCCAACCTTGAGTTGACACAGATTACTTTAAAATAAAAATAAAATATTCTATAAATAAGAAAAAAAATCTTTGTTATAATATAAAAACAAAAATCATTATATGGTTAGCTTTAATTAAAAGTCTTATAAAAAATGAATAATCTCACTCTCACTACCCATACTAAGGGGAAAAAATAATCTTATGTCATCGTTACAAAATAATAAAATAATTAAAAGTAAAAAAAAAAAAAAAAATGCATTTCCACTTTTTAATATGAGAAAGTTGCATAATTTTTATATTTTTAAAAATATTTCATTACATAACTTAAATACATTATTTAAATGTGTATGTTGACTAATTTATTTCAATAGCAAGTTTATACATATGTATATATAGATATACATATAAAAAGAAAACATAATTAAATATAAAAAAACATCACTAACTTTATGATAAAAATAATATAAGGAAACATGTCATTCATTTAATTTTTAATATAAATTAATATGTTGCATTTAAAAAATATTATTAATAATAGAAATTTAAATATAAGTAATAAATAAAATA
Organism: Pinus albicaulis; assembly: GCA_034641835.2. Lineage (NCBI taxonomy): Eukaryota > Viridiplantae > Streptophyta > Pinopsida > Pinales > Pinaceae > Pinus > Pinus albicaulis. The sequence goes on along the minus strand of CM076584.1, from coordinate 593,767,045 downwards.
TTTTAATATGGAAAGTTGAGTAATATTGAATTATATTTAATAATATGTTAATAACTAAAAAAACATTTTAATGTGTACTGTTAGCCCCCCTATGAAATTCTTGGCAAGCCAGCTGGGGGCTAGATTGTTTTGAGCCTTCAAGGAATGCCTTTCCCCTGAAAACCCATCCTCCTTGAAGTCTCTCAATTGCTGTGCCTAATACAAATCCTCTCTGCTAGTACATTGCTCAAAAAGGGGCCTATTATTCCCTCCTTTACCCCTGCGAAATACATCAATTCCCCTTCTTTTCCTTTTCTTCCCCCCCCCCAAGATTCCCCCTCTCTATGCCTATACCCCCCAAAAATCCCCTTTAAATTTCCCCATCTCCCTTATTTCCCTAGTTTCCCCCTCCATCTCCCCTATCGTTACCCGTTGATTGCCCCCAAAACGCATTAAAAATGAGTTAAAATGGTGAAATTTATGTATTCTGGTCCTAGCACCTTTCTCCATTAACCTCCGCACTTTCCTCTCCCATAAGACCCGGCGCCGTGACCAACGCCAAATCCGCTAGGCGCTTAGTCCCTCCAAACCTTTCTCCGCACGAAAAATCATCAAAAAACCTTTGCAAACGCGCATTTGCGGGTTTTAATATGTTTTATTTGATCGACGGATCTCGACCGTCTGTTAAAAATCCGATCCAACGGCGCGGAGCCCACCTGAAATGGTGGTCCCCACACCTGCATGCGTCATACGCCTTGAAACCACCTGTTTTCTCCGCACCACCGTTGCGCGCAGGGCGGTTTTCCCCGGAGCCCCAACGATTCCACACAGTTGCTGCCGCGTGTCCTTGTGTACGTTTTCAGAACCACCGTTCTCCGCCGTTAAACCTATCCCCCGCTCGTTAACGTCTAGACGAGGACGGCGCGCGAAATCACCGTGGACCGTCCGATCTCGAAAGCTCCATCCAACGGCTCCCGATCACCAGAGATGCACGATATTTAATGAAATTGCGCACGCGATAGCTCTTGCTCTGGCCCACCATCCGTCGCCCTCCACCGTCGATCTTAGCCCGATCTGACGGTCCAGATCTATCCATGCATTTTTGACCATTCCACGGTCTCCCGACTCACCCCATCTCGCCACGTCATTGCCACGTGTACGCCCCATACATTCTCCGTCTTCGTCACTATATCTTTGGTTTTCTCGTGTTTTTTTTAATGTTTTCGTTCGTCTATTACGTGTATTCGCTCTGTGTTTCATTATTCCTCCACCAGAGCATTCTGTCACCATTATTCGCGATTTCTCCTCAGTTCTCCGTTTGCATGGCTATTTTCTGCATCCACAGTGTGTCCTCGCCTCCCCCATCATCCACGTCCATGGATTTCTTCACATTTTTTGTTTTGCAGGGTTGCTAGAGGTGAAAGCCTCCATGTTCCGATCGTACCATCTTAATGGAGGAGTTTGCAGACAGAATTAAATCCAAGGGCCGGTGCTACCATAAAATTGTCAAAGAAAGCTGCTGACGGGATTTACATTAAGGAAAAGGCAGATTTCAAACTCTGAGAATCTCCCATCACCATTAAAACCCGAGCTACCCTGTCAGAAGCAAATAAAGCGGCAGAATGTTTCAGTGCAGAGAAAAAAGAAGATTAAAGCGGGCTTATGAAGATCTTGAGCTTTTAATCCGAAGTTTGGAAGGCTAAGCAGCAAATCAAAGGATCCTGCGCACAAGTAAAAGGTACCATCAGGGTCATTTGTCAGCAGAATGTTTCTCTTTATCAAAGTACAGGGTGCCCATACCACTTTTATTATACATAACGTCCCTGAAAGAATTTCCGCCCTAACTACAGCTCAAAAAACAATCAGACATTTATGAGACAGACCTTCCTAGCAGTTTATTTCATTTTGTTCAAATCATCCAGGAGTACTTCAGCCAAAAGATGTCAAGATCAAATCTGGAGCAGATCATTCTTTCCCAAGGGAGGTGACAGAGATTAAATATACAGCATGTCAAACAAAATGGGTTTCGGCCCTGCAGTCATTCTTGGGTTTAATGTAACATTTAATATTCACCTACCTCCTCAGTCAATCTTCTGTGTCTCTTCTGCTATAAAGCACAGAAGGATATTATTGTAATGGTTGTTGATGAGAAATCAGTGAAATGCAAGTATTCTCCTCTTGAGACAAGTTCTCTGTGTGTATTGTAAGATAGGCTGAGATTTGATGTTTTTAAACTGAATGTTCAAGCTATGGGCTATGATGTACCTGATTGGTGTTGTTTTTAATATGACAAGCATGTTTCTTTGGATCCTGATCTAAAGCAACTGGTGATGTTCTCCTTTCTCTGTATTTGTGATTGACTTGATCTCTTTACATGCTACATTTCATTTCATTTCTGCTGGTAGGCAACAGAAGTATAATATAAGATTCACCCTTGATAGGTGCCTTATGTTTCCTGCTCTCTCTACCTCAATGTTTTCTGCTTATATGTGTATCTGAATGTTGATTTTAATTGGTTTAACCAGTGTAGTGGATGCCATTGCCTGCTCTCTGATGTATGAATTAATGGAATCAGTGTTTAGATGTTCTTGTTAAGATTTAGTTGAATGTGTTGAGAACCTGTGAGGTCTAGAATCCTGTATCTGCCTCGCTAGGAGCTTTCCATCCCAATTAAACCTTTCCAAGATCCCTTGTTTTGCCTCTAATTCTGTCCAAGTAGGCCTGAAGTTAAATGACCTTTGGCCTGATCTATAGACAGAGTTGTTTGGTTCTCCTCCTTTCGTTTTTTGTCCTTAATGTCCCATTCCAAACATCTCCTTTAAGATCCAAATGCTCTAGATGACTAGCCCAACTGAAAGCTTGCACATTGAACACAAATAAATCCTTTCTTGACTCCATAGCCCAATGGATTTGATGTTCTTTGAGTTATCTGTCTCTGCCTAAGCTTCCCTTTTGCTCATCCTTGTCTTCTATTGGACCTTCTTTTCCTGATTCCTTCCAACCAAACCTAAACAATCAAACAAACAACCTTGAGCCTATAACTAGCCTAAAATCCATAACTTTGAACTTCAAAGACATATCCTTTGACTTATATAGAGAGATCCCTCTCTGGACCTAGGAGGGCTAGATCTTAAGGTCTGAAAGTGGTTCTATGTTGTCTCATCTTTTGGTCTCTGTCAACCTGGCCAAAACATGGGAACTCCAACATGTACAATATAGTTCATCAAAAATATATTTAAATATCAATTATGTATATATTACATATGATTTTAAAAACTATATATACATTATATAAAGCAAATATGTGTTAAAATTTCAAATTTAAGACATTCAAAAATGAAATTTAATATATATATAAAGCTTGCAAAGAGATGGAATCTATGAAAAGTGCAAATTTTTGTACTTCAAAAATATTTGCACCTAAAAGGATTTGACTCTTGCTGGATCAGTGGTTAAGATGAATCTTTTTACTTATACCAAATCTATAAGCATTATATTTTTATTTTATTTTTGTCCATTATTTTTTTTTTTAACAAGATCAGATGTTATATTATATTCCAAAAAAAGAAGGAAAGATTTCCTTGTTACAATCCAGTGTTGTTGAGGAGAGACAGAGAAGGTAGCGGTCACTAATGCTAAGCCTTCTTTGGGTCTAATGTTCAAGATGCATTGAAATACAGACTTCGAATATATTCGGACAAAATGAGAAAGAAGAAGAAAAAACTTAAAAGACATATGCAGAAAAGGAAGGGTAGTGCAGATCAGTCGATGCTTATTGGTCGTCCGGTTGATGCATTAGTGTTGTTCTCAGGACCGGCATTTCTCACATTGTTGGAGCTGGAGCTTGGAGTTGAGTGTTTCTCAAGGATGTATTTCAGAATCTGAATGGATTCTTCCGCATGAGAAAAACAATTTGAGAGCTCATTGAACTGATTCTGAAGCGATGATGCCTTGTGCTAAAGAAGATTCATGTCTACTTGCTACTTTTCATCCAAGAGTCTTTGCTGAGCACGAATTTGCTCCATTTTGGCTTGCAGGTCTGTGCAGTGAAAAAAATCTTCATTGCATGCCATATTGCAGGAGAGAAGAGGGATGGTGATTAGGGAGATGAAAGGGGAATGCATGCAGGGAAGCAGAGTAATATGAGGTTGAAAGGCGAGGGTGAGGGGAGGGGCATATTGAGGTGAGGGGGCAGCAAAGTGACAGAGGGACCAACAAGAAAGGAGTGGCACATAATAGAGAATGAGGAGCGTTGGGGGAGGAGGTGATACAAAGAGGAGATATGGAAAAAATAAATAGCGCGGGGAAGGAGGGAGATGGGTGTGAGGTTGGGAGCCCAAGGAGATAAGTTCATGGGTAGGGAGATGAAGGAGATACAGGAGGTTCTGTGTGGTTCAGATTTTCCCTTGCAGGAGATCCAACTATGAATATTTTCTTGTAGAGTCAAGATCATGGCAGAGGGATGAAATATAGGCCATTATTACAATGAATTTGTCCAACTGGTCTTGTACAAGCTTTATTTGTCAGGTTTTCAGCGAGCTTATTGTTAGCTTTGAGTATATGATAAAAGGATATATCTTTCAAATCCTTTGACAATATATGAAATATACTTATGATCCTGTGGAGATCAATGTTGTGGATGGGGAGATCTTTAATCATCATGCTAATGATAATAGCAGAATCCTCGAACACCATTGCGTTGTTCATGTTTTTCCTTTTTAGCAACTGAAGACCTTGAAGAAGGGCGTAAGCTTCGGCTTTTTTGTTGGATAGGGTGCCAAGACCCCATTAAAAAGAAAGCAGGGTGTTGCCATTCTCAATCCTTATGTACCCTCCTGCTCCAGCAATGCCCGAATTCGATTTAGAAGCTCCATCAAAGAAGAGAGCTGGCCTGGAGAAACTATCAAGCCATTCAATGAACTCTTTTTCTTTTAGTCGAATCTTCCAACTTTCATTTTGGTGAGGTTGTATAAATTGAGATTTAGAGTAACCAGAACTATCCAACAGCTTGCCCAAGAATTTTCTTTCTTCCACTTGAAGATCACTGACATTGATATTGTTTGTGCTTTTTGAGAGAATTGTTTCAATGGTGAGGCTCCAAGTCTTGTTATAGATTTTCCTAAGAGAAGGCTTTTTATTATTAAATATCATCTTATTTCTGGCGAGCCATATGTTCCATAGAAGCACATAGGGGAGGGTATCCCAGACCCTTTTGGCCATGTTCTGTTTCTTTTTCCCCCATGGATAATTTTTTTTCCAAATTTTTATCAGATCGGGAGTGGTGTTGATGGGGTCTAAATGGATCTAGGAGAAGGGAGTGAGATCTTTCCAAGGTTGGTCTAAAAAAGGGCACTTAACAAAGAGGTGAAGTGATGTCTCTTCAGTGCATTGACAGTTGGGGCATCTGGATGGGCCATTAGCACCCCTTTTTTAAAGTTTTCAGATGTTAAGATCTTGCCTTTGAAGAGAGTCCAAATAAATATTTTTATCTTTGGAATGGCTTCAGACTTCCAGATGCGCTTCCATATTGGCCATTGTGGAAATGGAAACTACTCTTTGTTGAGTTGACAGTACGCTGCTTTGATGGAGTAAGTAGTCCCTGAGGGATCCCAATGAAGGCTATCCGCACTACCTTTCAGCATGGGTGCAACACCATGAAGCAAAAATTTGAGGTTTGTGAGACCTTCCTCCATAAGAGGAGGGACAGGAGGGAAATTCCAATCGATCCATATGTTATTTTTCTCATCCCACTTTGAGATTTGATCTAAAAAATTTAAGTCGAGATTCTGAAGATGAGAGAGGATTCGATGAGTACCCGACCTTTCTGAAAGAGGAGCTTGTCCCATAATCCTGTCATTCCTAATGTTGATATTACTTCCCCCTTGCGGAACTTTGGAGAGATTTTGACTTAAGAAAGGAATGGCTTTCTTACACAGAACCCAGATTCTGGCGTAGGGTCTGTTAGGAATTTCGTGGTCAAGGAGCTGTTGTCTGGGGGAGCTGAGATATTTGGATTCAAGGACTCTTTTCCACCAAGTTTGTTGTCCAATAATCAAACACCACACGATATTTTCCCCAAAGGCATTGTTCAGGTGTTTAGGAATACGAATTCCAAGCCCTCCATTTTCATAATTTTGTGTGACTTGTCTCCACTTAACGAGATTGTATTTCTTCTTCTCTTCCCCCCCCCCCCTTTGCAGAGAAAATATCTTAAAATTGCTTCAAATTTGAGATGGATGACGACAAGAGTGTAGAGCAGAGTGAAATGATACAAGGGCAGAGATGAGAGGGCAGATTTGAGCAGGATGATTCGCCCAGCCAAGTTTAGCCAAGAATATCCCCACTGTTGCACTCTTTTTTTCATTTTGTCTATTGTAATGCTCCAGACTTCAAACTTCAAAGGCCCAGCACTGACTGGCATACCAAGATAATTGAAGTGATCCCAATTCATTTTATAAGGGACTCCAAAAATTTGAGATATGTTGTGAATGTTTTTGTTTGTTTCATTCCACCCATAAATGTAACTTTTTTGATAATTTAGCAGCCCTCCAGAGTATAGCACACATTTGTCAAGGAGAGATTTAAATTTGTGAGCAATTATGCAGGTTGCACTGCCCATCAGGAGTGTGTCATCTGCAAATTGTGAATAATTCATATTCTTTACACCATTGCCAAATTTAATTCCAGTGATGAGGCCAACTCTTCTCTTGTGATCCAAGGCCCTGCTGAAGGATTCAACCATGAGGATGAAGAGGAAGGGAGAGAGGGGACATCCCTGTCTAAGACCATGAGAGGACTGGAAGAAGGGTGCTGGCCTGCCATTTATGAGGGGAGAGATCCAAGGGCTAGAAATACAAGCTTTGATGAGGGAGATGAAATCATTGTCAAAGCCCATTTACTGGAGGACGGAGGAGAGGAAGGAGTGTCTAACCCTATCAAAGGAATTGACAATATCGATTTTGAGTATGAAACCTTTCTCTTTGCGCATCATACTCGAATGAATAAATTCTTGGACAAGGAGGCTGGAGTCCGAGATTTGCCTTTGGGAGATGAAGCCTCCTTGATTTTCTGAGATGAGATTGGGGAGGAGGGGTTTAAGGCACGTGGCAAGGATTTTAGTGATTATTTTGTAAGAGCATTGTAGAGGGAGATAGGTCTGAACCTTGGAAAGGAGGAGGGGCAGTTTTCTTTGGGGATAAGAGCAAGGTAGGTATAATTGCAGGGAAAATTTTAAGGATGGGAAATTATTTTGAAGTTTAAAACATTGGCGAATCTCACTAGTCCATAATATGAAAAATATAAAATGTTTATTGATATATTTGTAAAATTATTCGAACTTATAATGGTTTTCTATATACACTCTATACAATTTTGGCGATTTTAAAGTTAAAATAATTTTATACTGTAAAATTTGGGCGAATCATTTTTATAAAAAATGGAAATTGGCGAATCCTTTTTTTGGAAAAAACATGGAAAATTAGCCCACCTACGAATATTAGCCCCTAAAAGTTTCCATGTATAATTGGTAAAGCCCCCTATCTTCTTCTTTATTTGAGCCCATTGTATCATTTTGGTTAGATACTTTTTTATTAAGTCCCAGAAGGTCCTGTAGAAATTGATGGAGAAGCCATCAGGACCCGAAGCCTTGTCTGGTTGCAAGGATCATATGGAATTTTGAATTTCAACCTGCTCTATATCTTTTTTTAAAGTGTTGTTTATCTCATCCGTGATCAGTTTTGGTAGATGACTGAAGAGGTCCGAATAGTCTTCAGGATCAACTATTTTAGTGAGAAAATATCTACAATAGTTTGTGGCAACATCTTTTATATATTCTTGGTCTGTCTGTATTAATCCTTCATTATCTATGATGGAGGATATGTTGTTTCTTGTCTTTCGTACTGTAGCTTGCTTGTGGAAGAAGGAGGTGTTTTTTTCACCTGCCTAAAGCCACAAGTTTCTAGATTTTATCCTCCACTTCTCCTCTTCTTTCCTGTTGATTTTATACAATTTCCAATAGAGGTATTTCTCTTGATTTGAGTTTTCTTGATTCATCCCATGTGTATCAATAGCATTGTGGACAACCTACAACTTTTATTTTATTTCTGTTCTAATCTTACCAATAAATCAAATCAAATCAAATCAAAATCACAAAATCACAAAATCACAAGAATGGAAATCGCAGAATGTCCACAGTCCTAGGATCACAGAGGCCCAAATCTACACAAGTCTGTGACTAAGGCTCTACACAGAGTCCTCTAGCATGGGAAATCTACACAACACAAATCCTAGCCTCTACAAGCATGGAAATAGGAAATCTACACAACGCGGAGTCCTCTACCCTCTACACGAGGACATTGAGCTCTGTCCTCTGTCCTCTACGAAGGGAAATCTACACAGTCTACACAGTCTACACAGTCTACTCAGTCTACAAACTCAACATATCCGTTTCCAGTACAAATATTTGCCATTTCCATTTATCGTGAAAACACTACATTTTCGTGCCACTTCACGAATAGCCTCGCCTTTACGGCCATTTGCCATGTACTTTGCCTCTGCTAAATTGAGTGCAATTGATCTCTGTTTCCTGTTGTACCAGGAAATTGATGTTGATCCCATTCTGAATATTCCCTTGATATGCTCTTCCTGTTGGATGGAATCCTTGCCCAATTTGCATCCGTGAAGCCTTGAAGCTTCAATCCCTCTGTTTGTATGTACCATAGCCCATACTCTATAGTGCCTGTGAGGCATTTCAACACATGATTTCCTGCCTTCCAAAAGATCTTGGTAGGATTAACCATATCTTTACTAAGTTGGTTTTTATCCAGTGGTTTTGAACGCAACGAAGAGTAATTCAGTGGGTTATTTTTATCTGGTGGTTTTGAATGCAACGAAGAGTGATCCTCCATTTGGGCTTTTTGTTTCTGTGGGTAATCCTAGTGCTAGTGCTATTGTAGAGAGGAGTACTCCAGATGAGAGCCTTGTTTCCGACAAAAGAGGTTGAAGTTGAAGAAGTTCCTTAGCCTCCTGAGCCTTCATCTCCACTTCTTGCTAGTTTCCTAATGTCCTTTTGTACATTGGGCCTGAGTCTCAGAGACCATCTAGTCCTTTTCCATCATATCCATTTCTTTCGATGGCTACGGCTGGGAACACAGCTTCGGCTATGAGCACTGCAAGTATTCATACTCCTCTTTCAGTTGAAGGAGGGGTTACTATTGCCATTTTGACAATCACTTCTAGTGTTGCTATGTTTGGCTCTACTTCTATTCCATCTTCGAGTCACAAGCACCCAAGCATATGCTTCTAAATATGGCCCCTTTTCTTTTGGAATGCCTTCTAGTGGAATTCCTTCTGTCTGTTTTTCTGCTGTTTCAACTATCTCCGTGCCTATGCCTTCTATGGCTAGTGGCTCAGCTTCATTTCAGGGTTTCCCCCTTGGAAGTGGGAATATTCCTCATTCAAACCCTTCATTAGGATCCCTACCCTTCACCTATCAAAATCAAGGATTCAATCCTTTCTCCGGAGGTCAAGGCTCTAATGTTTTTTCGGGATGGAACCCTGATTTTACAACATTGGGAGCTGGGAGTTAGTTTTTCTTTGGTCAGCAAAGGAATGTTCCTTTCCCTTCAGTGGGTGCTTCTTAGGTATTTTCTCCATTTGATTATGCTTGGAACCCTTAACAAGGGGTTTCTTCTTCATTCAATACCTCGGTTGGAGGAAATGTCCCTATCTATAGTAACCCTATGTTGGGATGGGGTCCTTCTCCGAATGTTGGGTCACAAGGTTTCACTTAGAACTCAAAATTTTCTATGAACAACATCTGGCAAACTAGTGCCTCAAAAAATCCAGGCTATTCTTTTCAGAATGTGGGGAATCCTTCCTATGGGGGATGGAATTCCCAGGCTCCTCCACACTTACCATTCCTGACAACTTTAAAATTTCTAGATCTATTGAAATTGACTATCGATCCTATTCGGTATAGTATGGGTTGGCCTCCGGTCCCCACTAAACTACCCTCAGACATTCCGAAGTTTGAAGGGAAGACTGGTGAGGATCCGATGGACCATGTCACCACTTTCCACTTATGGTGTTCGTTGAACTCCCTTATCAATGATTCAATTAGGTTGATATTATTTCAATGAACCCTAACCGAGAATGCATCGAAATGGTATATTGAGCTGACAGGGGGCAGTTTTTCTACTTTTGGTGAGTTAGCTACTATGTTCTTAAACCATTTTCAGTTTCCTGTCCGTTATGATGTTGGGACTGATCCCTTGGCCAATTTCTAGGAGGACAAAGCAACTCACATTTCTGATCATATTCAGGAATGGAGTCCAAAATCAAAATAAAAAATCTGTAGCCGCCGTTCAGTCGTCCGTCGTCGTCGTCGTCGTCGTCAAAATCGTCAAAATCAAAATCAAAATCAAAATCATATAGATCCGGTAAAATCGCCGCCCACATGGATAGCGCCCAGTATTGCC